>BMAU01019548.1:0-600000 GCA_019973935.1 Trichonephila clavipes | reverse complement strand
ACATGTTGCGATTTTTTTGCTTTCGCGTTTGGGGGGCCAGTATCATTGATAGGACCCTGATGTTTGTGGTCAAGAAAAGATTAAGAGGTCTAGAAAGAAAGGAGGATAAGAAAAGAATTTTTAAAAAATAAAAAGGTCTCAAAGGCAAAGAGGTTCTTAAGCTTTCGATAAGTGAACCCTTTACATATTAGCCAGTCATTGCGGTTCTCCAATATTTTGAACACCCCTTCCTGACTCCCAACACATGGTTGAGTAATTTAAAAGCTCCTCAATAATCCTAAGACTGCCTTTTCTACATATACAGATATTTTTAATACAGTAGAACGTCGTTTATCCGAATCAATTGGGACTGGACACTGTTCGGATAACCGAAAATCGAATGCGAACCATGCAGTATATGAAATCGGATACTATACGAATATTGAAAATCATCACATGCAGGAAATGTGCTTGAAGGAAAAGCAAAATAGGTACAAAATGTCGCAATTTTACCTTTATTGTGGAAAATAGTCACTTATTTTTTGCTGTACCATTGTACACCTTCGTTTTTCAGCGGCATGGTCTCTGATTCTCTTGAGCAGCAGTAGTTGAGTAGGACAGCACTCTGTGATTGTTGTTTCTAACGCAGCTGTAACATAGCTGTCTCTAACGGAGAAAACGCGTCAGCATTTGATGGACCCTTGCTACTTTCATTGTCCTCGTCTTCATCCGTTTCATCGTCGACAGGGTTGGAATTTTCTTGCACCCGAAGTCACATTCTCGTCATCATTTAGTATTTGAAATCCACTGTCTTCTGAATCGCATGCCATCCAGATTTTTATCAAATCCACGTAGATGTTTACCAAATCACACAACTGAAATTCCCCAAATATTCCTGACTTTGGATTTTCCCGTCATTTTTGGCCTCACGCGAAACAACTTTTGAGCATTGCACTGTTCGAAAACTTATTCATTTACAGTACATGTAGTTGATAAAAAAAAATGTCCGGATATTTGACGCTACGGATGATAAACGTTTGGATAAACTACGTTCAACTGTACTTATTCTTTCGAACAAGAAAACAGTAAAGATCTAAGTAAAATATTACAAAATACTAATTTCAAATAAATAAATGTACTAAACTGTATTAATTACAAATTTTTAATGAGAAGAATGGTGCTGCATTTCTTTTACAAGTGCTGTTATATTAGGTGTAATTTGTGAAATCTGCAGTGTCAATTTCGATTCTATGCTTTTCAGACGGTTTTTTACCTTTTTTTTTGAAAATGTTACGTTGTAGTAATGGATATGCAGTTGCAAACAATAAAAACTGTGTTAACCCTTTGAGTGGTTAGCTTCCTCCTGAAAAGTTATTCCGAAAGCGTTTACTCTTATTTTGCCATTCGCTTTAAAAATGCAACAAACTTCTTTCCTTTCCCCCTTTTAAAACTTGGGAGGTCGAACGGGGACAATTTTATGACTCAGTTCGGTCCCTTTGTAAAGTAAGAACCAAGAGATCAATCGTTTACAGCTAGCTGTCAAGTAGCCTTGGGCAATCTTGTTTGAAAGTTGTAGTGCAACTGTGGGTCGTTTCCCCTATATGTTTAGTCACAGTAAAATTAAAACAAAATGAAGGGTGGAAAAAAGGAAATAAATAAAGTGTTAGAAGTTGAAAAATAATTATATTTTCTTCAAACAAAATTTATTTTTCTGTCATTTTTTAAAAATTAAATATATATATATATATATATATATATATATATATAAGTAGTGCGATTTGAACCAGAAAAAAGCATCCTGTATTCATTTTTGAATATGAGAGTAAGAAAACGCGCTCACTTTCCTGTGTTTTAAAAAAGTAATGAGGTAAAAAGAGCGAAGGCCCTATCTCTTTTTTTAAACAATAAGACAATAAATGGTGCATACGGTGATACACATACGATGATTATATTTATGAAATAAAACCGATCTTTCTCTATTCAATTATATTTTTAATTTAAAATAACATAAAAAAGATTTCAATACTTTTAATTTATTTTAATTAAAATCATATAAATGATATTTTTATGTTAACTGAATATTTTTCGGAAAAAATCTAAATTTTCATTCCTAGTGTTCTCTTTTTCGAACTTCTTGTATTAAATAAAAATTACTTTTCTACATCGGCATTTGTGATGGACATAACACACATTCAGTCAATAATTTTTAATTTAAATGGGGGATATACTTCTTCAAATGCGCATGACAGTACTTCTAACCATATTCTACTCAAGTTTAATTTCTTATCTTTCTGTTTCTTTTATTACAAGAAAAAATGTCACACATCGATAACTACATTTCACACAATTCAGTCATTACAAATTCTATTGTGAGAAAAGTTCTCCCTAATTAATTTTGTCTTTCAAAACAGTACACTTAAAACAATTTTGTTAATTGAAGTTAACCGACAGTTCCCCAATGTATCCATACCAAATTTTAAAAACAATTTTAACATTTTGAAATGTATCCTGTATTCAAGTTTTTGAGTATACATAAATATTTTCTGCTGTATGGAAGACATAGTATCAGATGTGGTGTGTGGTTTTGAAAGAATGTTTTCGTACGTGTAGACTATTTTTGAAAATTTAAATATCACTAAAGCTGATCATATAACTGCAAATGAGCCTTATTTTAATGTGTGCTGGTATCAAAATAAAACACTTTACAATATTAAACAGCCTATGGGTTTATATTCAATATTAAACTATTCACAAAATGTGGTGTACAATTACTATTCAAATTGTAAAGAAACTGAAATATAAATATATCTTACTGCAGTCAAAAATATTCATAATATGTAAATATCCTATTCCTCCACTTATTTCAGTACATTTTAAAAACTGTAGCTGAATGCAATTTTTTATATTTATAAACGAGGCATAAAAGCTCATACAGTCGTAAAAATGTCTCTTTATCATTTTTAAATATACTACTATAAAACGTATATGGATTGTAAGATCAGTTCTAAAATCCTAAAAGCTTTTAGAGGAGCAAAAAACATGTAATTTTGGATTGATCAAAATTTTAATATAATACACAAATATACCTGTTATTAAGCAAATACATTTGAAAAATCAAACTTCCTTCTGAAATAAACGTAATTGAAAGAAAATTTTTTAATTGCAAATGAGTGGAAATACATGTTTATCTAAGGGGTATCCCCAAAGTGAGGCAATCCTCAAACTTAAAACTCAAACTCAGTGGCACAACAATCCATGAGGGCCAGGAACTACTATGCCCATCCCAATATACGTGACCATTGGGCGCTGAGGTGCATGAACAGATGTCCCGATTTGGTGGTCTGTCTGAACAGAGACCTTCAGTGTTTAAGACCCCAAGCAAGCTTGGTACTCATTTATCGACCCAATGTAGCGGGGATGAAAGGCAGAGTCGACCTTGCCCTGCCCGTTAATAGAACCCAAGACCTGTGGTGTGGAAGCACGATACACTACCACTCGACCCTATTCGGTGAAAAATAAAACTTAATGTTAGAATCTTATATAATTCCCTAATGAATGAGGGAGTCCAAACATTTTTTCCCCCATGTAAACTGTTTAGACGGAAATGGTTAATTATGAACATTTCACAAGTTGCACATAAATTAAAATTAACTGTTATAGTTTACATAAATTTTTAAGAGTGCAAAAAGTGTATTTTGTCTGCACGACCTAATTTTAAAAGGAATACGGTTACGAAAAAGTAGTACAAATCTATCTAAAGTATGGTTGGTTACCTTAGATATTGTCAAACACAACAAAGTATTGGGAGCCAATTCCACAATTCGTTGTTATAAAAATATATGGAAAATTACAAGACTTAGTTTTTGCATTTGTAATTTATATATTTTTTTCCTGAGAGATTTAAAAGCTAGAACGGCATCCATCAAAACCGCGGTTCCCTCTCTGTTTTTCCAGATCGCCCCTGACTAACTCGACTTTGCCATAGTAAGTGAAAATGCCGTATTTTGTTTGTCAAGATCATTTTATAGCAGACTGCATTTTTCATGTATTTTAGTTGGTCGTTTTATTTTTTCTACATCAATATCTTAATGTCTGAATTTAAAATTACATAAAATTCTTGACATTCGCATCAATGACCATTATAATTTTTATTGGTATATGAATGTGTCATCAAAGGATTACATGACTATTATTAACATATTATTTTAACCATTTAATTAATATTAAGTATAACATAACGCACACAAATTTTCTGAACTTTAAAATAAATATTTCGAAAACTACTTTAGATATACTCAAAATTTTTCATTCCTACGCTTTAGCTTCTCAGTTTTGCTTCTATGTAAAACTTTATTGTATATTCGTCGATTTTTTTAGTATATTTTTTGTTCTTAGCATGCAGTTTTCAACTGAATTGTATGAAATCTTCGAAATATATTAAAAAATACCAAAAAAGCTATATAATAAAATTTGAAATTTATATTGTACTCAAAGAGTTGCTAGAACTTATGGTAAATAATTTTTAACTGCGCGATACATTTTTTTTTTCGAAATTTCAAATGGAATTTCTAACATAAAATTTCTATCTTTATACGGTCAAGATTTCAAAAAATATCCAGATTTTAATTACTTATTCAGTTAGCCTTTAAGAAAAGATAAATGTTGAGGTATTTTGCATAAATAGATATTTTTGAAGAATAATTCGAATGTTTTTGTATAGCTCGAATTTAAAATTGATTTTTATGTTTATTTATATGCATAAATGTCTACTGTAAATGTTTCCGTTTATTTTTGATTACCATTTATTCAAACATTCAAGTTATAAAAAAATGTGGGAAAATCTTCATTCATGTTGTCTTTGATGTAAACTGAAGTTCAAGCACTTAAAATTCAAATACAATTCGGTGTATTTTAACAATATATAACTAGGCACTGTACGTAAACTTCCCTGAACACTTGGGTTTTGAAATCTAAAAAAAAAAAAAAAACTATTAGATCTTAATTAGTTTTTTTTTTTGTTATTTCGTTATTATTTTTATCAAAGTGTAAGAAAATGATTCAAATTATTTGATGAAGTTTAAATTTATTCATTTTTAGTGGTTGGAAAGTTGAAAAGATTTCAAATTTTAAAGTGTTTGGTGTTTTATTAATTTTTTTTTTGGCATCTTATAATGAAATAATCCTGTTTCAAAAACTGAAAGCATTGATTAGGATAAGAAAAATGAAGCGAAAGAATATACTTTAAAAAAGATAATTTGTCTAACTATATAAAATAGCAGATTGCCCTGACACGCCCCAACTTGTTACAGTTTGAAATTAATATGAAACCAAAAGGGAATTGTAACATATTTTACTTATGCGTTGGGACTTTTGAAAACTTTTAAAATACAAGCTAACAAACAAACACTTCCTGGGGTCTAAAGAAATTTCCCCCCGATTTCTTACGATTGCTCCAGGGTCAAAACACGGGGTTCCCTGCGAGCCATAAAACTTCCTATCAGTGTCCTGCTGTGTTGCTTCCACCGTCCCTAATTATCTTTCAAGATGTTAAACCTTTAAAAGGGGGAAAGGAATTCAGAAAAGTACAGCTAATCCGCTTTTGAAAATGTTACTTGAAGGCAAAAAAAAAAAAAAAAAAAAAACACCCGTGCAGTGCCTTTTTTAAGTATCTTTACAATGACGGAATTTTCCGTTCTAACCGCTTGGAGGGTTAATATTCTTGATCAACTTGTTATTGAAAAGTTTTTTTCGTTAGAGCAATTTAGTGATCTAGTCTAGAATGGCACGTCTTTCAATTTTTCAGGAGACTTTTCAAAGTCTGTAAAAGAGAAAAATCTTAACATCAAATGTAAGACATTCAATGACCTCTAGAAAGGCGCTAGAGACAACCAGGGGTCCTCGGACAACAGTTTAAAAACCACTGCTCCAGGGCTTCTCAAGAACCTCCCCTCCCCCTTCTTTTTTAAAAATTTTTTACCGTAAACTTAGATATCTTGGGAACTAAATTGCCCAAATAAGTGAGCCCTTGATGAATATAAGCATTGGATCCAAGGTCATATTTACCATAGGGCGCACTTATATTGAGGTCTAGTAGCGCAATACCCAGGGGAACGTAGACCAAAAAAAAAAACTAAATACCTATAGAGCTACATACATTGGTGTTCGTAAGATATAGGGCTCAAATTCCCATAAACCAACAGATTTTCAATTTTTTTAAAATAAAGATTAACCTTCGGCGCCTTTGTCTACTTGTTTTTTAGAATGTAACCTCCCCCCTTAAGAGTGGTCAGTATAAATCACTGCTACAATGTTTTCTGTTATGTATTGCATTGTCACCCATCCGGTATAGTGGTTAGCGACGTTGACTGCTGTGCCGTAGGGCCTGGATTCGAATCTCGGACAAGACATGGTGGCCGCGGTAGCCGAGTGGTATAGGCATCGGATCGTGGCTTGCTTGGTCAAGAGTTCGAGCCCAGTACCACTAAAGACCCGCCGTGTAGGGCAGCGATGTACGTTAAATCTGTCGAGAGCTGAAACGTCCTGCCGTTGGTGTGGTGTGGTAGGAGAGGGGGTTGCCAGCTCAGGTGTCGTCCACGTCACTTGACCATGGCTCAAAATTACGTGGTCCGTCGCCAAAAGCCCTCGTGTAGCTGAACAGTGCGACGTTAATATTCATTCACTCACTCATTCAAAATTGGGGTGGAAATAGGCTAAATCATACTGTCTCCTGGATGGTGCTCAACGCTACCGAAAACGACAAGCCCTTTGCCATGATGAATTTCGTGGGCCTTGATCTCGCCTTTGCCGATCAGGTGGCCTTAATAACAACACATACAATATATCCCACAAGTAAATAAATAAAATAGTCAATAATTAATTAAACATTATTAATTGCATTTTTATTGGGGGTGCCGAAAAATGTGTAGACCGGCTCTGTTTAGATCTATTTTTTTTTTAATAAAAGACGAGAAAGACTGTCACTTTATTCTTCATCTCACAACTAACGTGTGCGGTTCGATTAACATGTGCTTTTTTACATTATTTGACAGAGAAGTCTTACAACAAGGAGTCGATTATCTCCTGCTCATATAATGGACTACCGAAATTCCCTGCTCATTATTCCAAAGAGAACCAATGATAGAAAAATAGTCAACCAATTATTATTTTCTATTGACATAAATACCGCTCATCATAATCAATAATCACTGGATT
This sequence comes from Trichonephila clavipes, assembly GCA_019973935.1. NCBI lineage: Eukaryota > Metazoa > Arthropoda > Arachnida > Araneae > Nephilidae > Trichonephila > Trichonephila clavipes. The sequence continues at coordinate 592,809 of BMAU01019548.1, read as the reverse complement.
GAAGCTATTTTTATTTTCTTTCGTCTAACTTAAACGGATTCATTTCCACTTCACACCTACCTTAACAAGGTCACCTTCACCTTGTCTTGTATGCACCTTTGTTGAGAAGTATCGGGGGGTGTAGCTCAGTGGTAGAGCGTTCGCTTTGCATGTGAAAGGCCCAGGGTTCGATCCCCACACCTTCAAATACTTCTTTTTCCTTATTAAGGGTACTAATAAAGGCGAAAAATCAATAGAAGTCTTTAGTGGATTGCCATAGATGACAGAGATTTTTTTTTTTTTTTTGTTTCTTGCTTTGCTCAAAAATTATTCATCTATCGTAAGAGTGTTAGAAATATTTTTAATGATTCATACAAATAATCAAATGAAAGGTCCTAAATGTTAAAATGCTGAATATTGTATATTTATACACAATTTGAGAAGTTATACGTTATAAATAGGAAAACAATTATGTGATAACCTTTGGCGACTTACAGGTTGAGGTTTTCAGAAGGCTGATCATAGGTTAATAATGAAAAAGAATTGATCCCTGGCGTGAAGTTAATTTCTGCGATATATGTTCAGCATGGGGATTATATGTACGCATCAGCAAAAAATTATACATTTTAATATAGTTTAACCCTTTATATACCGGCGTTACTTATAAGTACCACTCACTTTAAAGTAACATACAATAACCATTTTTACGAATACTCCGACAATACTTAGCAGAAATGTTCTTTTCAATCCACTCTTCCAAGATATATGGCAACACCGGTTCTATGATGAGTATTTTAGCGATGAAGGTGAATAGTTTTATAGCAGAAATTGCGTTTTCAGCTGACAGCGTTTCAGCGGAATGCGAAGATTGTCATTTTTGTTCCGAAAAAATAGTTAATGCAAAAGTTAAGTGTCTTATCTGTTCTTGTATGTTAATGAAGACCTTAGGAAACGATTTCACTATTTATTTTAAGTGAACAGTGTGTATAATTAATTTTACAGTTGATTACCTTAATTAATAAATTCTCTATAATTAAATTTTCCAAAGTTGAGTATTTTGTTTATGTAAATCCCTTAATTTTCAATGTAGTGATTCAAAAAAAACATTGCAATATAAAAAAACTGCAGTAAATTATAATGCGGTAGATATAGGGTTAAGGTATCCGACTACGTTTGGAACTATGATTTTGCAAAAGCGTACAACTGGATAATATTTATGATATTAAGTGTCACTTAGATTACAAAATGTATATAAAATTGTTTTAAGAATAGTATTAGAATAAAAAATTGTTTAAGTATAATATTTGGACAAAAAATTACTCATTTTCAAAATATTCTCCTTTTGTGAAAAATGCTTCTATTATAATAATATTTTGCATGCATATAGCTCAGACCTCTGTAGAGAGGCTCAACTAGAATTTTTGAAATATATAACTTAGAAGTGGGTTTATATCCATGTGTGTTTTATGACAACAGAGGGGAGAAATTCCAAGAAAAAATGCCGATAATTATTTCAATTGGCTGTAACTTTGAAAATAATGTGAACTTTTCAAAAAAAAAATAGTTCAGAAGCATTTTTTATAAAAGGAGAACAGTTTGAAAAAAAGATTATTCTAAGTTACTTTTTTGCCTAAATATTGTATTAAAATAATTTTTTTTGTCAAAATGTCCTTAAAACAATTTTATACATGTGATTCCTATCTAAGTGACACTAAATATCAGGTAAGTTATGTATTTATGCGCTTTTTTAAAGTCCCGGTTCCGAATATAGTCGGATACCTTAATACATTTTGTAGAGATGTAAAACAAATCGTATTACCGTTTTAAAGTATTTTAAATCCCACTCCCAAGGATCCAATTTGCGGTAAAGCGTCAAGAAAATGATTTTGTTAATGTCGCAGAAAAAAGCAACACGGTTGCTATTAGCAACAGACCTCGTAATTTTTATCCTCCATCAGGTGACGAGGACGTAGCCAGTCTTATCGATAACCGGTACGAAGCCTAGCATCACACGAAGGCCCGCCGTATGAAAGTGCACGTTAAATCAGTCAAAGCACAAAGTCCTCCCGATGGTGGGTTGTGGAAGTTAGGAGAAGGGAGTGCCATTTCAAATGTTGTCCTCATTACTTGATCGAGATTTACAATTACGAATACTCTAATTACGCAAGTATCCTTCGTATTGCTTTAGATGGCAACGTAAATGAAAATAAAATTTAAAAAAAAAATCAAACTGATCTATTTCGAAAACTGGGTTGACCAAGTAGTCAAGATCGAGAGTTCGTGACAGGTTATATTTCAATTGATTAACATGTTCGAGTTTCGATTCTGTTTATGACTCATCTTGCTTGACGACTCAATCCAAAACAATACGAAGGCTATTGACATAGTAGGTGTGCAGGAAACCACGATGACTTGTTTTAGCATCCTGGCTGCAATTGACTTTATAATGATTTCGGATTGATTAACATTATGCTCTTTCTGCATAAAACTGCATCCAGTGGCGCACACAAGGGGGGTGTCCTAAGCCCTTGATTTTTTTTCCATTGGTTATAGTCCTATGTATATAATACGTAAAATTTAATAAAGTATTTGCTATATTAATAATTAACTTTATGAATTGAGGCTATAATTATTTATTTAATAATTAATTTTTTACTGTTTTTTGTTCCCGAAAATCGAAAAAATCAAAAGAATATGCTGGGTGGCGTCTTGGAGCATGATGCCAAAATGGTGGACTTTTAACCCTAGAACCCCCTAAAATTTTTTGTGTGCGCTACTGACTGCACCTAATGGATTAATTCAGCCAAATATGTGTTTATTATTTAAAAACTGTTACTTACGTATTGCAGAAATGTCCTGCTAAAAAAAACTCAGCCTACTTTAACAATAGTAAGATGTGGGTTCAAATTACAGAATTTCAAACACATCATGCTGGATAACTGTTAGATGACATTCTCGAAATTCTCTCGTTTTTGCTTGGTTCATTGATTGCTGTTTAACGTAAAAGAAAGACAGAACCCCCCAAAGCTGCGCACAGCCTTCTGTCCCCCCTCACAAAGGTGGAACTCATTACTTAGGTTCCTTTTTATATCCAACTAGCTGCATGGCCCGGCTTTGCACGGGCTTTCTCTTTCCCTCATGACGCCAGCAATTATGTGTGTGTTTGTACGCGCGCAATGTCAATGATTTCTAAAATTATTTCATTAAATTTCCCTTTTTCAAAATTTGTTCCACATATTTTCGATTTAAGACAGGTTTTTTCCCCTCCCTCTAGCCCGGCATAACACGGTTTTTTTAGTGTAAAATTACTGTTTCCTCTTCCCCTCCCCCTCACAGATAAAATATAGCTTCAAATTTCAAACTATGACTTTTAAAAAACACTATTGCATTAGTTGAAAAATTATTAATGTGAAGCAATAAAAAGAAAATGATTCTTTAGTTAGCTTAAAAATGTCTCTGAAATGTATTATTATCCAAAATAATAGACAATGTACTTTTTTAATTAACAAATAATTAATTTAGTAATGAATTAATAGAAGTACTTTTAAAACACACACACACATATATATATATAAGTTATAAAAAAACAGTATGGGGGAAGCGTAGATATATATTTACATGTACTGAAAAAAAAACATTCAAAAAGAAAAAAAAACTAAATGATAAAAACATTTTGATATTTTATTTTAATTTCATAGTTTTCCTTCCACTGTCATAGTTACAAATTTTGTGTAATGAACGCTTAAAATAGTGTAAATAATTTATATCAGGAAGTGTAATACATTAATATTACTTTTTGTTGTATTTATTTTATGTTAAAATCTTGCCACCACCTCTCCCTTCGAAATCTAGTTTCATTATGAAACAAAAACAGTGACGACACTGATGAAGGGAATCAATGAAAAGCGAAAGCGCACTGAGGAATGGCGTAGACAAAACAGAATGGATAAGAAAGATAGATGAATGCTATCACGGGCTTTTTTGCAAATGGCAGAATTTTTTCCTACTTTCCTGACAATTGTCGTTATATTTTGAAAACTTCTCACAATAGCTTTATAAATATTAGCCTGTGTGTTATTCTGATTTATAAGCTGTATTACTGTAAAGTTTCATTAAAATCCATTCAGTTGTTTTTGCGTGAAAGACCCACAAAGATACTCACAAACTTTCGCATTTATAATATATATTAGATTAACTACTCTGTTCAACTGTAGCCTCAACCTACGGAAATTCACTTGGTTTCTAATCGCACTTTAATATTTTTGATAGCGATTTAATTTTTATGAAAATTCGGCATAATTATTTGCTATTTCTTATATTGATTATGATGAGAGGGTTCAATTTTAAGTGGGGACCTCGTGATTTTGAGCTGTGTGCGTAAAAGAAAAACGAGTGTTATTGGCGGTGTTTTGACTCAACACAATAAACAACACTAGCAGTGGACTGTGATCTCTTTAATTTCTCTACTCCGTACACTACCTCTCGGAGTGATTGTTACACATACACTGACGTTTTATTTTACAAGCCGCTAGAGGGCGCTGTTCATTAACAGAACTAACAGGCGGAATGCCCAAGGGAACCGAGCTCACCCGAAAGAGGTTTAGAGCTAGAAAGCGATCCCCGGGAAACCACCTCCCCGAATTCAATCTTTATGGAGCAAAATCATTTTATACGGTAGCACACATTTAATTTACATATTACAAATTAAAGGTGCATGAACCGAAATACATATGTGTTATTGCAGGGTACACCGATGCAAAGCAGAAAATAATAATAAAGAACATAGAGGGTAAGAGAGGAAAAATACGATACATTATTCCAACATTCTTGCAAATACATCAAAAGTAATATAGATATAAAATATAAATGCACCGTACAAAAAAGGAAAAAAAAAAAAAAGAAAGAAAGGAAAGGAGAGAGGAAAAAAGAAAAGAAGAAAAATACACCTGTGATCACATAAGAGTACTGATCCAATCCCATCTAAGGAATTTGGTTCCGGATTGTAGAACGGATCACAGAATTTTTAATCACAGTCAAGTGACAAGGACGATACTTGAGCTTGCACCTTACTCCCAAAACTTTTACTTCACTCCAACGTGAGGACTCTGAGCCTCGACAGATTAACGTGCAACCACCCCTCTACAAGGCGAGTCTTCAGCGGCACCAGGATACGAACCCACGAATGATTGAAAAGAAAGTTCCTTTGTTGGTTATTTACGAAAGATTAAAACATTTTGTAAAAGTTATAGTTACCTAGTTTTCGAGGGGCTGCGGTAGCCCAGTGGTCAAGGTATCGGTTCATGGCAGGCATGTCACGAGTTCGATCCCAGTACCACTAAATATCCGTCGTGTATGGGGAGCGATGCACGTTAAATCTGTCGAGAGCTCAAACGTCCTCCAGTTGGTGTGGTAGTTAGGAGAGGGAGGTGCCAGCTCAGGTGTCGTCCGTGTCACTTGACCATGGTTCAAAATAATGAGGTCCGTCGCCAAAATCCCTCGTGTAGCTGAACAGTGGGACGTTAATATTCACTCATTCGGTTAACTAGTTCTCGAAACAGATTATTTAACAAAAAAAGACCATTCAATATTTTTCATTAAACTTTGCTTTCTAATACTATATCTGCTACGAAAGTACTGAATTGAGAAACATATTGTGGTATATTTCAAGTTATTGAATATCATAAGAAAAAAAGGAGGGAGAACCAGGATTTGGTGAGAAGAGGCGATGTGTATTTCGAAATTTAGAGATTGTTGCTTCTGACCTGAATTTTCGCTGTTTTTTTTTTACAGTGGATTAATATATTTTGGTATACCTCTAAGAAAGAGGCATTATATATTTATTTCCGTTCTTTTCTGGACTTTGGTAAGTTAACCAATTTCTTCCCCCATTTTTGTTGCTTGAATGACAATAAAAGCTTTAATGAAATTACAATTTTACTTGAACATTCAGAAAAAACCGGAACCATCCCTAAATCGAACCCCCACGTATTACATGCTGAATTAAAAAACAAAATACCAAGACATGATAAAATAACGCATATGTACTTCACTCGAAGTGGAAAAATAAGTACCTCGGATCCCATATGCGCTGTTCAGATAACAGCTATTAAGCAAATTCTAAATATTCCAGTAAAAGCAAACATAATATGGGAAGGGTTCACTTCGCGATTCCTACTTTTTGACATCCCAACTAATGATCTGATACTACATCTGATAGATGTGGCAACTGAATTAAAAAACTCAAATGATATTAAAATTGTTGAAATCCGTAGATTCATCAAGAAAAATAGTCGTCAAGAAGCTTCTCCTGTCTTAATTACTATTTTGGGCATTAATACACCATAATGTGTAAAACTTTGGTTTTTTAATCATAGAACTCAATTATTCATAGACAAACCACGACAATGTAACAATTGTTACAGTTTCACGCACTCATCGCGTTTTTGTTCCAGCGATGTTCGATGCATTAATTGTGGAGGATCCCATTCTGGACAATGTACAAACCCTTCAAATTGCCCAAACTGTAAAGGAGATCATTCAGCAAACTCTCCCAATTGTCCCTATTTTATAAAAGAAAAAAAAATTCTCGAATTTAAATGTACTAAGCACTTAACTTTAGGAGAGGCTCGACGAAAATTCAAAGAAACTCACTCCACAAATTACGCTATAGCAGTAAAAACAGCAGCCCCCGGACCAAATATACAAGAATTTGAAAAAAAATTAGAAAATATAGTAGAAAATTTTCAAGCAGCTCTTGAAAAACTAACTACAGCTATAACGAGCTCGGTTCAAATAATGATTGAATCAATGTTTAAACATTTGATAGAAATAATAGAAATTAGTAAACAACCATCATCTCCTATTAGAAAAAAAGATAGGTCTACCGCAACAAAAAATTGGAATATCCATACCAAGTATATAAAAAAATATGGATAATACATAAAATAATATTGAAATTGGATAATTTTAAAGTTTTAAATTGCAGATATTTTTCGCGAATTCTGAGTTACGTTTTTCTTTCTTAAAAATATAGAAAATTTATCTATATCTGTAAATATAGTTCATATCCTCAAGCGGAGGATTAAAAAAAATCTTTTTTTGATATTTTATTTTTCTTAGTATATCTTTTTTATGCGTTTTCTACAATGGAATTGTAGAAGTTGAAAAAACAAACTTATTTGGTTAAAAATTCCTCCCTTTTTACAATCGGATGTTTTTATATTTCAAGCGACTTTTTTTAAAACCTAAGGACAATTTGCAAATCCCAGGTAAAATCCTTTTCAGACCAGGAGGAGGGGTGCTGATAACGGTACCATCAAATATTTCTGCCAGACAAATATCCTTTAACAATTCGCCCTCTTCAGACTATGAAATTTTAATATTGCAAATTATAATTAATGATACTTCCTTTCATCTGATAAATTTGTATGCATCTCGAGGACTTAATATTACGCAACTTAAATCTTTTCTTGATTCCTTAGTGGATCCAGTTTTTATTTTCGGAGATTTTAATTTGCATCACCCAATGTGGGGCTCGAATCATACTTCTCAATACAGTGAAATCTTTCTAGATTGGTTAACAAATTCTAATTTCATTATTCTAAATACTGATGTTCCAACGCATAGAAACGATGTTGGCTCTAGTGCTCTTCTGGATTTTACTTTATGCTCTTCAAGTCTCATCGGATACAGCAACACTTATGTTTTAGACAGCTCCTACAATAGTAATCATTGTCCTGTTATCACAGATTTTAATTTTCATAACCCGACTAAACGATCTATAAAAAAGTGGATTGGCCCTCAGTAATAAAACAAGCAAAATCAACAGTTTTTAAGATAGAAGATTACAATCATAATCTATCTGACAATATAGCTAAAATAATTTCAAATAATACTAGATATATAAAAATTTCTAATAGAATCTTCCCTCCATGGTAGAATAATGCTTGCCATAACCTTTACAAACTCAAGAAACACTTTAGAAAAAAAGCCATTCGGGAAATCTCCCCAAAATTGTGGATTCGATATAAGCAATATTCCAGCCGGCTTCGATTTTATATCAAAAAATCCAAAAAGAAATACTGGGATACAATATGCAATAATGTTCCTAACCCGAGATCAAGAAAATCGCAATGAAAAATAATCCTGAATCAACATTGAATTTCCTTCAAATACATAACAGAATAATATATCATCCCCACAGATTCAAGCAACACTATTTGCAGAAAACTTGGCATCCAGTAATATTATCCATGAGCCACTCCCTTTGGATTTTTTTGCCCAAGATAATAGTTTAATCAACAAACCCTTTCACATATCCGAATTGAATAGAGCAATAAAATCTGCCAAGAACACAACCCCAGGTGCAGATCAGATCGCGGCTAAATTCTTGAAACTATTGAATCATAGTGAACGAACGATAATCTTAAATTTCTTTCAACAGATATTCGATAAGGCAATTGTCCGAAAGGAATGGAAGCATGCTATAATTCTACCAATTCCCAAACCATGCAAAGATAAAACTAAAATCTCCTCATATAGACCTATCGCTTTAACCTCAGTTTTTTCCAAGACATTTGAAAGAATTTTAGCCAATCGAATTGCCTACTTCCTGGTAACGGAACAAAAAAACTACATCAACAACATTATGGATTTGTTCCTTTTAAAGATAACAGAACAGCAACTTATATAATTTGCAGAGCAATTACAGACGCAAAGATGGAAACATTCTTACAGATCGCTGCGATGGAGTTTCATCCGAAAAAACACTGCTTAAGAGAGTCTCCATTACTGTGCACCCTCTATATGCATGACTTTTTTGAAACATTGTAGACTGGAGTCGAGTGGGCCATATATGCTGACGACATTTTTATCTATTCATCACATCAATCACTCGCTGTTGTAAATTACAAAATACCTTAGAAAGAATAAATCAATCGTGTAACTATTGGAAATTGAGTTTAAGCCCAGACAAAAGTACAATAGCTGAACTTTCGAACAAAAGAATTCACTCGTTCCCTAATATATTACTAGCTGCGACCCCTCTACCATGGCAAACTTCTATTAAATATTTAGGAGTATATTTTTCGAAACGGAATCAAAATACCAATATCATGCATCAAATGAAAAATAAAGCACTGAAAAAACTCAATGCTCTTAAAGATATGGCTCATAAGCATTATGGTCCCCGAGCTGAAAATCTAATCCAATTGATCAATAATAGCATCTGTAGCACCTTTTTTTACACATGTCATAATAAATAAATGGTCTGACAATCAGTTGAAGCCTTTTAATGTAATACAAACCAAAGCTCTCAGAATTGCACTTGGTCTCCCACAATGGACACCAAATATTGTATTAATGAAACTGGCTGGACAAGAAATCCTCTCGGACAAAATCAGAAGCTGGCAAATAAATTTTTTCTTTCTCAAATCTCCAATCAAACTTTTTCTCCGTTATATAGCAATAATCCTGATGATCTGAATTTAAAAATTATAAAGGAGGATAAGAAAAATATTGTCGGTATACTACAATCCTTTAATGCTAATAGTAACCAAATCATTACAATCCTCAGAATATCATCCTTTTCATTTCTCCCATGTAAAATATATACCAATAACTTCAAATTTCAGGAGAAAAAGTTACCAATTCAAGCTATAAGGGGTTTATTTGAAGAAACAGCTGAGCATGATTTTCAGAACTTCCATATAATATCCACCGATACATCGAAAAATGATCATTCATAGCTGGTATCACAGAAAATCTCTCATTTGATTACAGAATAAATCACAATAATTCTATTTTTTCTGCTGAAGCTTTGGCTATTTGACAAGCTTTAGATGATCTGACTGTTCCAAACAAATATCTACTAATTTTATCTGATAGCCTCTCTGTTCTCTCCATGCTCTTCAAAATTATTCTATTAAATCTCATAGTGCGATTCACAGGCTAGCTAGTAAAATTTACAATCATATTATACCAATAGACTGATTTTACTTTGGACTCCTGGACACTCTAATATACAATATACTATGGAATGAGCAGGCGGATTATCTCGCCAGATCTGTCACGGAGTCTGATGTTTATATTGATTGGATTGCTTCAGAAGACATCAGTAAAAAAATATATCTAGATTTAAAAAAATAATTTTTGTTTAAGCAAGAGAAGAAATTTTATGCACTCGAATCTTTAGCAAAATGATCGTTACCCCAGGACTTCTTCAAAAATTTAATTTAACGGATAATGCAATGTGTAGTTCTTGTAATCATTTAAATGACTTGGATCATATTCTATTAAGATGCGATAGATACATTCATCCTCGAAATCACCTTAAAGTTTTTATCAAAATTGATCCTAGTTGCAATATCACCTTTAAAGAGTTACTGGAGAAGCTATATCAAACAGATCAACATTCAGGTTTTTTTATTCAGAAGATGAAATATTTTGACATTAACTAACATATTGATACTTGATGGTTTTGTATGGGATAATAGCCTTTGTTTTGCTCTAAATCCCTAATAAAGATATTAACTGTAAGAGCAAGGAGGGGAGAGGGCGAGGGAGACATTATTTTTAAAATAGAAATTAGGAGCACAATATCTCTCTGGCACTGCCATCTTGTGTAATTTTTGTTAATCACAAAATGCTTTAATATTTATTGATGCACTAAAATTACACAAATAATGTAGCTTTTATGAGAATATTCATTTTTTTGTAATTGAATAGAATCATTTTTATAATTGTAGAGTAAAGTAAATATGTATACATATGTAGTATAAAAATTTATTTTTCTGGAAGTGAAAAATAGAATTATACATTAGAGTAATCAAGAGAAAAGAAAAATTAACTGTGTAATACAGAATGCTAATTTTCTGACTATTACCAGAATCTCAAGAGAGTTTTCAATTCTTTAAATTATAATTTTTTAAAAATTATTATCTATTAAGCAGCAAAGAACAAGGACAGAAAAGCGTATAAGTATTTAACAGAAAAAGGTAAGAAAACTTTTATTGTATATTTTACCTTGATGAAACTGCTTAAAAATAAAAAAAGGATACGATGCCAGAAAAAAAAATTAATTTTTAGTAAAAAAATTTTTTACCAAAAAATATTATTGCATTTAATTATTTATTTATTTATTAATTTTGTTGATATCTCAAAGTTTAACTTGATAAATTAATTAAAAATGAAAATATTTTTTTAAAAGATACGCGTATGTGAAACATGATAAATAAACGAAACGTTCTAAATAATATTTTTGAATTAATTCCATTTACAAAAAAAAACCTAATGGTAGAGAAATATTTGTTTAACACAGATGGGCAATTCAATTACAGAGAACTTTGTTCACAAATATTGGAGTTGAAGTCATAGTGCTGCCATCTGTGGAAAAATAATGAAATGAAAAACATGCATTCTCTGCTTAGTGTTGGATGATATCAGAGTATATACGTATATAATATTTGCTTAGGACATTTTTTAAAAAATAATAAAAAAATTGTTTAAAGAATGCATTACGCATTGAGACAGTGAGATACATGGCTACAAAATTTAAAAACTGGAGATCTATTAGTTACGGAGGTATCGTGGTGAGAGTGACTGTGCGAGTCTCCTTTCTCCCATATATAGAGAGGTGGCGAACCTACGCCACGCGTGCCACAGTGTGACACGGCTGAGTTGTAAGAGTGGCACGCGAAGACTTATAGAAAAATTAAAAAATTTAAAAGGATAGTGATTATTAATTTTTTTCTTTTACTTTTTTATTGAAAGGTGATTGACTCAAACACAAAAACATCAAAACTTATTAAATACTCTTAATTAAATTACAACAGATAATTATAATGTAGACAACACTCCTTCATTATTGTGTACGTTGGTTTACCAAAGGAAGTGCATTCGTGATATTCTGGAATTTAAGGAAGTGTGTTTTAAAATATCTGGAAGAAAACAATGAATAACCCCAGCGAGTGATTGCTTCTCAAGAATGAAGATAGGCTTGGAGATTTAGCTTTTCTTACTCCGATACTGTAAGATATTCAAATAATTAAAATTTAAGATTACATGGAAAAGATTTTTCTTTTCCAATCCTGATGGATCATCTATTTTCTTTTGTGAACACACTTTCTTTAAATCAATTTTGGAGAAACAAGGGAAACTGATGCACACCTAAAACAACCCGATTTTGTCAGCACATCTTCGAGAAATAATCTTAATGTAGATGACTCAGTAAAAAATCTAAAAATTGAAAAACTACATTAAGAAAGTACTCACGGTTTAATAATTATTTAGAGTTAAATTTTTCTGGTTATTCATTTTTTTTTTGTACCTAATCTGTTTGAAAATAAAAAAAAAAATAACAATAAATCTAATATTTTTGTCTTGTTTATTATATTATTTTTCAATTCCTACTATTAGTTCACTCTCTCCCTATATATATATATTTATTTATATATATTATAAAGAATTATTAAAATATAAAGATTTATTTATTTATATATATTATATATATTATAAGATATACATTATAAATGCGAAAGTATGTTTGGATGTTTGGTAGTCTTTCACGGAAAAACAACTGAATGGATTTCAATGAATCCTTACAATAATATAGCTTATATACCAGAATAACACATAGGCTATAATTTATAAGGATATTTTGTGAAGTTTCTAAAATATAACGATAATAGTCAAGAAAGTAGGAAAAAACGATGCCATCTGAAAAAGCCCGTGATGGCATATATCTATCTTTTTTATGTGAAGCAAAGCTTTCCCTTTTGTTTTGTCTACGCCATGCCTCTGTGCGCACTCGCTTTTACTTTATTCCGTTGATCAGTGTAATCACTATTTTTTTTATTTAATAATAAAACTAGATTTTGAAGGGAGAGGTGATGGCAAGATTTTAACATAAAATAAGTACAACAAAAAGTAATATTAATGTATTAAACTTCCGTGATATGCAAAAAGCTTTTTTTTTTGTTTAATTTGCCATTCACGTAAAATTAACTCATTAAAAACTTTATCCTTCAATCTGTATTTGATTTTTCATTTCACCCGTCTGGAGAACGGGTATACCAGCTGTATAATATAAATAAATTATTATATATCTATGCACGAGATTTTCTCCTTTATTGCTACTTCTTAAGCAAACGGTATGTCACAATTAGCTGCTAAATGAACATTTTTTTAATCAATTTTATTATTTTAAAACCTAAGAAAGAAATTATTGTTAAAATAATGAATATGTTAGTTTTGTATAATATACTTTTTTTCGTCCCATACATGTTTAAATAATTTACTAAACACAGTGGAATGAAAAACTATGAAATTAAAATAAAATATCAAAATTTTTTTATTAGATTGTGTTTTTTCTTTTTGAATGTTTTTTTCAGTGCATGTAAATATATATCTAGACTTTCCTCTATACTGTTTTTTATAACGTACATTATATATATATATATACCGGCTGATCAAAAAGTCAGTATAAATTTGAAAAATTAATAAATCACGGAATAATGTAGATAGAGAGGTAAAAATTGACACACATGCTTGGAATGACATGGGGTTTTATTAGAACAAAAAAAAAAAAAATAAAAAATAAAGTTTACAAAATGTCCGACAGATGGCGCTGGACAACAAAACGTCAGTGACTGCGCATGAAAATCGCGTCGAAAAGGGGCTGTCATGAGAGAGAGAATCAGTTGCACCAGCAGTCGCAGCATGTCGACGTTACCTGAAAAGGCATTGTTAGTGAAGCTGTATTATCAGAATGCGGAATGTGCTAGTGCAGCGTTACGTTCCTATCGCCATACGAAGGGGATTCGAAGGGGTAAAGGTCCGTTGAAAAATGCAGCTGTGGCGAGAATGATTTCGAAGTTCGAAGCGACGGGTTGTTTAGACGATAGACCCCGTAGTGGCCGACCGAGCACACGGCGGAATGCTGCTGAGACGGTTAAGGATGAAATGGAGACTGTAGCGGGTTCGTCTATGCACGGGGAAGTCAGCGCCCGTGCAGTCGCACCGGCATTCCATACACTACTGTTTGGTTGGCACTTAGGCGTACCCTCCGATGCTATCCGTACAAAATCCATCGGCATCATGAATTGTTACCTGGCGATTCCGTGAATCGGAGGGCATTTGCGGTGTGGGCGTTTCAAAAGATGGCGGAAGATGACGATTGGTTGAGTAACTTGTTGTGGACCGACGAAGCTCATTTCACGCTCCGAGGGTCTGTCAACACCCACAACTGCAGAATTTGGGCTACCGAAAATCCTAGAACTGTCATGGAAACTCCATTGCACGACGAGAAAGTCACGGTATAGGTTAGATTTACCACATCTACCGTTTACGGGCCTTTTTTTTTGAGGAAATGCGTGATTCTGGTTTTGTAACTGCTACCGTGACGGGTGAGTGGTACGCCGATATGTTACAGAATCGCATCATCCCCAGCCTGGCTGATAAACACCTGCTGGAACGTACGATTTTTATACAGGATGGCGCTCCACCCCATATTGCTAGACGCGTGAAAGATCTCTTGCGCAGGTCGTTTGGTGATGATCGTGTGCTCAGCCGCCACTTTCATCATGCTTGGCCTCCCAGGTCCCCAGATTTCAGTCCGTGCGATTATTGGCTTTGGAGTTACCTGAAGTCGCAAGTGTATCGTGATCGACCGACATCTCTAGGGATGCCGAAAGACAACATCCGACTCCAATGCCTCACCATAACTCCGGACATGCTTTACAGTGCTGTTCACAACATTATTCCTAGACTGCAGCTATTGTTGAGGAATGATGGTGAACATATTGAGCATTTCCTGTAAAGAACATCATCTTTGCTTTGTCTTAATTTGCTATGCTAATTATTGCTTTTCTTATCAGATTGTGACAAACCTATACGGAACTTTATCACTAACCTTCTGAGTCGTCTTTTTTAGGGAAATTTAATTCCCCTACCTATTTCCAATCAGCTCCAAAAAGAGGACAGGATTCCTTGTTATATGCAGATTAGATAAAGTATTTAAGTCAAACGGAATAGTAAAGTAAAAAGCAGTAGGAGAGAGAGATTGAAGCAGGAAGGTATAACGGTGAAGTGAGAGATTTATTATTGAAGATTTCTAGATGGATAAATCTCAGGAAAAGCTGAGCTGCAGTGTGGTAAATATTGATTTATATAATTAAAGTTTTATATTAGGAGTGAGATTAAAGTTAAATGTTCAATAGGAACATCATTGGATATAATTCTGGGATCTCTTATCGCGGTAATCTCTGTGTGATCGATATTCTAATTGTTAATTAATTGAATCATTAAATATTTAAGTTTATTTAAAGGAAAGTCCCTTTTAAACCTCATATAACTATTTAGATATATTTGTTAATAAAAGCCTTTGATTCTATTTGGAAAAGATAACCAAATAAAGTCATTTATAAAAATGGCTACTGGCTCTTATCTGACTCCAAATTATACTCGTTCTCAAAGTGAGATCCAAGGGGATCTTCACAAGATGAAGCGCCATCTGTCGGATATTTTGTGAACTTTATTTATTTATTTATTTATTTTTGTTCTAATAAAACCCCATGTCATTCCAAGCATGTGTGTCAATTTTTACCTCTCTATCTATATTATTCCGTGATTTATTAATTTTTCAAATTTATACTGACTTTTTGATCACCCGGTATATATATAATGTTTATTCAAGCATTAAAAAAAAGCAAGTGTTTCAATAGCTATCTGTAAATTTTTCTTTTATTTATTACTTATAGAAAATGAATTTAAACTAATACATATATATAAGTTTTTTTAAAAGGATTATTTCTATTAATTCATTACTAAATTAATTATTTGTTAATTAAAAAGTACATCGTTTATTATTTTGGATAAAAATACATTTTAGAGACATTTTTAAGCTAACTATATGTAACGAATGATTGATTCATGAAAATCTGAAATTTATTTTATTATTTTAGTTCCTTAGAAACTAACTAATTTTAAAAAAATGATAAAACTTTTTTGTTTTACTTTTAGCATCAGAATCATTTCTTTTTATTGCTTCACATTAATAATTTTTTAACTAACTTAACATTGTTTTTAATAAGTCATACATCAAAATTTGAAGCTATATCTTACCTGTGAGGGGGAGGGAAAGAGGGAACAATAATTTTACACAAAAAGAACCCGTATTATGTCGGGCTGGAGAGAGGGAAAAGAAACCTCTGTCTTAAATCGAAAATATGTGGAACAAATTTCGAAAAAAGGGAAATTTAATGAAATAATTTTAGAAATCACTCACATTGTGTGTGTGCACATACAAACATACACACATAATTGCTGGCGACACGAGGAAAAGAGAAAGCCCGTGCAACGTCGGGCCATACAGTTTGTTTATATATATATATATATAATCTTATTCAGATTTTCAATCGTAATAAAATACTTTCTATTCATCCATTCAAAGTAGGAATTGACTTTTTTTTTATATTACTTGTTTATTATATTATTTTTAAATTTTCCCTACTTATATACAGACTTGCATGAAATATGTCCAATTTGCGAAAAAATTCCCCAATAAGCCTATAAGTAACATTTTCCCATCTTTTCATATTATTTTGTTTGTTAGAAAGGTTTGAGGTGGCACGCATAACTTTATTTTTTTTATCAGATAGTGGCACTCTTCTCAAAAAGTTTGGCCACCTGTAATATATATATACATAGAGACATTTTCTTTTGCTAGTCCCCTCGTCAAAAGTTATGGAGAATTTTTTCCTATTCTTTTTTATTGAATCTAATTCAATAATCAAATAAGCTTCAAAATAATTTTTACATAATAATATGAATTTTTTAAACCAGTTTTCTTAATTTAAAAACCGGTTTTCAAATGTGACAAATTTACTTCAAAAACCGGGTTTGAAAAACCGCCAAACCTTACTCTTTAATCTGTCATGTTGAAAACTTAAATGAAAGAGAATGCCGAGGAGAGTAAATTTATTTTCTACTATGTGATGACCCCCCTGGGTCACACCTTGAACACCAAGATTAATTTGAGGCAAAGAACCACCAAGAGCCATTTTGAATAATAATATTATTTATTTTGTTATAATTTCCTCAAAAATCTCTGATAACATATAATATAATAATGCTACGTCGTTTAAAGGGATTTGCCTTTATATTAAATTAAATTACTAAGAATACAATTAATTACTAATCTAGCTCAATTCAAGTAAGGTTTACCGAAATAGGAGATCCGAGAAACACACGTATTCGAATTCTTAACTGTCATTAACTTTAACTAAGTAGCTCAAACTGTCGTTTACTTTAAGCGTACGTGAATTATATTTACTGCTGGCTTATATCAGCTTTCTGGTACGTCTAGCAGCACGGCGTCTTCACGAATCTAATCTCTTTGAATCTTCTAGTTTTGCATTTAACGTTATTGGCTCAATAGCCTACCATCATCTCTCTTGCTATCTCGCAACCCTCGACTTAAATACCTTATCTAATTTAAATATCCCGTACTTCTTTTTGGAGTTGATTGGAAATAAACGCGAATTTATATTCCCCAGAAAGACGCCTAAGAAGATTAGTGGAAAGGTTCCGTACAGATTCGTCACAGCTAAAATTTCGCCATTTTAATATAAGTGTAACATTATTTAATATCTGTAATAAACAGCCTCGATTGACAGTACACAAAGACGAATTCATTTAATTTCTCCATTAAATCTGTTGAAAATCAATTTCTACGCAATTTTGAGACGGCAGTTGCGTTTAGCTTTTGGTTAGATTTCCTTAATATTATTCCCACATAGGTTGTTACCGATAAGAGAAGAGGAGAAAATGGAGCAAAATGAGGAAAATGCCTGGTGTTTTAACAAGAAAAATCCTCAATGTGCTATGAGCTTAGAAGACGTAGTATGCATTCTCTCTCTATGCTGTATATTTACAAATCCCTCAAATATATCTGTATTTCTCCTAAAATCGGTCGTTATCGAGTGAAATCTGAAGTGTACGCCAATTTTGGCGATAGATAAAGTGAATGCCACATGAAGACTTTTTTTTTAAATCTCCAATATATCAATTCTTCAATCGATAAGCAAATTTGTGCAAACTGTTAATAAAAGCTTTCCTCCTAGCAAAAAGTCTTTACACGCATCGATGCAATATTGTTTCCTTTTGGCATTTTCTTGATTTGACGACTTTTGATTTCTGTTTTAAACCTAAAATACCCTGGGAGATGAAAGAAAACGCAAGGTTGAAATATTGGCGAAATCTATCCCTCACCAATCCAAAAAGTCGCTTCTGGAAGACTTTATCTCTCGCACCACTGTTCCGAACAGTATAGCTTATCATTACATTTACTTAGTAGCCAGTCAGCCGCTGTTATCAGTTCGAAGGGTTCTTACGTATTATCACAACAGAATTGGCGATATTGCATGAAACGAAGCACTTGGCAGCCAACTCGCCATTTACGACACATGTGAAATCGGGGTTGTTAACTTGGCGAGTTAATTTGAAAGTTGGCATTGTTGCGATAGTATGAAGTATCGTTCGAAGAATAGCGTTGCCCGAGGAACACTACTTGGAGGTCGGCTACTTTGGTCCCTCGAGGCTGCCCTCTTCAGCAATCCCTCAGGGCAGCCCCGGGAGTGTAACGATGCAACCCCTTCCGTCTATAATATAATCTGTAAAAAAAACGTTATTTGGAAGAATAAAAAGGATTGGTAATATCTAACATATACTAGAAAGGCATGGATCCTCTGAAAAAAATTGATTTTACCATAAATTATTAAATCAAAGAACTTGGTACTTTTCGTTTCGCCGGCACAGGAGAAAAAGTCGCCAAAAATGATACTACCGACTCCAAACTGAGCGTTCCAGTTGGTAATCTTTAACCACCCCATTTTCAAAACACAAGTAGCGGTCTTTTCTTAAAAGTATTTTTTTTATAATACATGAAAACTAGATGAAAAACTAATGAGAACTAACATATACTAACTTTTTTTATGCGTATATTGTTTGTTGTTGCCAATAAAGTGAGATTAACGCCGGCGTAACGGAAAAGTACCAAAAAAATTTTCATAGTCAAGTTTAAAATACCATGCCTTAATAAACATGTAAAATAGAGATCCTTTGAAAAGAAAATATAGCCTTTAAACATACTTATCAACAATTATTACAAAAAAAGATGCTTTGAAAATTTAATTATGTAATTATCGGTACTAATGTATTACCGCAACCTATTGGCGACATTATATGAAACGAAGCGCAGGAATGCCAATTCAGCTCGTATGACACATAGAAAATCGAGGCTGAAAACTTGGCGAGTTATCAATAGAGCTGGCGATTGTTGGGATAATACGTATGTACCGAAATATCAGTCTAACAAATTGTTTTACAAGTGCTATACTAAAAAATACTGAAAAAAAGTTTTTTTTTTAAATATTTGTTAACATGTGTATCAAAAGTAAATCGAAATACATATCTCTAAAAATATTTCTTGAAGAATATTTTAAAGTTAGACACATTTAAATATAAGCACGTATAAATCATTTTTCAGTCTAAACTAAAAGAAAAATTTATTAAAGTATAATTTTTTTCCAATCAAAAGTAAATTTTTCATAGAACATGGAATTTCATATCAAATGAGGGATAACTTTAGAATTCAACGCCAGAAGTACAGACTCACTGAAGCAACTATCTCTAAATCTATAGAATAACAACGAAATACAATTAAAAAGCATTAAAAGAAGAAAGAAGCAAAATAGGAAGTAATGGGAGAAACGACATTAAAAACAATAGACATCACAGACACTTTGGGGGCCTGAGGTGTCCTTACCTTCGGAACGAGAGCCCTCATGTTCGGGAAAGCGGTTGACTGAAAGAGAAGGGCGTTCACTTACCTGAACGGAGATGAGGGACCTCATCTTCCGTGGAGGACGGGAAGGAACAAAAGGTGCACTTACCTCAGGGAAGAAAGGGACATCTTCCCAGTCCATGGGTTCCTCTTCTTGGCGGCGATCTGAAAAGAAAGACTCATAAAAAGCATTAAAATCTGGCATTGTTTCGCCAAGTGAGAAGAAAAAAAGTATCCAAAAGAAAATGTTAAGACTTAAGCCTAACGCTACAGAAAGGTTAAGAAACTAAGCACAAAAACTAAACTATTCAATAAGATTAATATATAAAAGGAAGAAACACGAAAGAAACTTTGAAATACAATAGATTTCAAGTCACTAAATACAGAAAACAAGGTCACTTTTTGCGAATTAGCACAGTGCAGTTTTATAGCACGTTCAGTTGCAGTGAAATCTCACAGTAAAAGAAAGAATTTCCTTTAAACTATCCGATTCTATGAATTTCAACTAATCAGGAGGAAGCAGTCAGAAGTGAAAGTTGAAATGCCTAAAATTTAAAGTCGAATTATTTTAAATGAATAGCTTGTTAGCGTTGTTTTAGCACAGACCCCAATGAATATTATACTAATCTTGAAAAATGAAATGTAACTGACCTTTTAAAAATAATTTAATTTTACATACTAGATATCCTGAAATTTTTATTTAGCAGAAGCACGATTTCTTCTTTTCTTAGAATTTATTAAACAGTATAATTAAAATTTTCATGAATTACTTTATTTGATGTGGCCCGAAATATTTACATCATACCAATCCTGCATAAGGCGTGTGATTTTAAACCGATTAATAAATTTAGAATCAGGTAATATTTTCAAGAAGCGAGTTTTCGGTTATTAATTAGGTATCATTGTAAGCATCAGTTATTTCTGTATGTATGTTTCAAAACAAGAAAATATCACATTTATAGGTCTGAAGAATACTTTTTTGAAAGATTTGGCTATATTGAATTTTGGATAAAAAAGAAACACTCCGCGGCCACTCTAGATTATAACAGAGACGGTCATGCGTTGTGATGATGGCTCATGTTATTTGGCCATCTTGTAAAATCCTGAATTTGCATGGTGCAAGAATTATGGATTAGGAAATGGAGGGGCCGACTCAGGTGTCGATTTCGTCGTCTGAACATGTCTAAAAATAAATTTGAAGGACAATCATTAAAGTGTATCTTTGATTATAAGGATTAGAATGAATATTAAAGCCTTCAATGAGAATGCAATGCTCTCGATTCATCACTAGAGGGCGCTGCGATCACTCCAATGACACGAGATTTTCCATGTGCGTTTAAGTAAACAATAACAGCTGATCGTTTTACACTTGTGGTTGTGCGCTAACTTTTCGAATTTGCTATTATTTTATATTCTTTAAATTCTTTTTAGTCCCACACCCTTGGCGACAAACCGAAAAAAGCGCCACGCCAGAACAAGATGGCGCCAAGCGAAGCCGACAATGGCGGCAAAGGAATATAGCGGGAAAAGGTGGATGCGTAATGAAAATATATGTAAACAATACAGAAATTAAACATTTAAGATAAAAAATATAAAAACAGCACTTACTTCTTACTGCTGATCTTTTCCAAGTGGAGGGTACAGCGTAACAACAGATTTTAAAAAGCTTTAAAGGTCTCATCGCTAAGCGAATGATCGTGTGAGCGCCGCCATATTTATTCTGCGAGGTAATGGTCAAACATACATTCGGCGTGGCTGGTACAATTTCGAAGAAAGCGTTTCATTGCCGACCATGTTACATCATGCCGATCATTACATTTAGGACATTCATAACTTGAAGCAATCAATCCTTCCTTCATACACCATTCAATCAATTCTTTCTTACCTTTCGCATTCAACAAAGTAAAAAATTCTAAAGTATATTCCCACACACACGCAGCCAGCCTGGAGCCCAACAACAAAATGAAATTCGAAATGCGCGCCCACAATATACGAAAATGCTAGAAATAGTTAGAGTTGCCACATGCAGTGTTTAAAAAAAGTAGGGTTACCAAGATGGCACAATTATCGCCAACCAAAGTAATTCGCGCCAAGGGTGTGGGCTCTCCTAGGAGTGAATCATAATTTGTAATAAAGAATAATCCAATAAAATTTAGTCATTATTTCTAAAAATTATGTATTAACATGATTCCTTTCTTGAACTAAGAGTATTTTCTTTTTTGAACTTTGAAGACAGTCATTTCTTCACTTGTATTATAATCATGTAATATTAAAATTAAATATTGATAAATAATGCATATTAAATAAATTTTAATTACTAATTTAAACTAGCCATCTAACAAAAATTTTGTATGCTCCTGTATGGAAAAATTTTCTCGAAAATAACTTGGGATGTTTCCCTATAGTGTAATAATTTGTTTCAAACAATTCCTAAAAATAATCCCCTATCTTAGTATGATTCATTTCTATTTCTTTTTTTCCAACTAAGGAGACAATGGTTTATAAAAAAATAAATTTCAAACATTTATAGGTGATAATTACTAACACTATCAAAGCGCCAAATATATTATTATTTATAATATATCTTTAAAGGCTTCACAATGTATTGGTACAAATCATACTATTTTAAGGCCACAGCTTAGGTTTTGGTTTCAGTTTCATTTTAAATCAATTTTCCACTCTCAAATTGAATGAAAAATATTTTTCAGCACAGTTGACTCTTGCAGTGTGAGATGATTAATTATTTCAGTTATAACATTACTAAAAGCATTTCTGCTTGATTATGTTTTAAATTCTCATATTTATTTAATTAAGATTGATTTCAATGCCAATTTCTGTTTTAAAAATTGTTTATATAACTTAGAAGCTTTATCATTAATTTTTTCTTGTTGAGAAACAATATTTCGAAGAGATAGAACACTATTGAAAATGATGCATCTAAAATTCACCCTCAGCTGATAATGCAATTAGACTTTTGAATTCTAGTATTGCTGATAAAACTGAATATTTTCATGATGTACCAAACTACATGATACTATATTTTAGAACTTTAAAGTTAAAAAGTAAACTTAAAAAAATTATATTATTACTGTGTTTCATGATCCTAATTCTCGATAAATATACAATTGCTCTAAGTTCTCTTGAGTCAATACTTGTAACTAACTCAATGCAACAAATTAATTCGAGACTTATAAGCAGGATAATATCAATATACATGAGTCTTTTTTCAGACTTTTATATTTATGCAAAAATAAATCTAATCTATATAGTGATAAATTTTCAAATTGTACAAAAACCAATAAATGTGCATATTTGTTACATATAGTAAAAAAATTTCTGCATTTGTATGATAGGTTTATACCACATTCAAACTCTGAAAAACACAAATGTTGTGTTCATAAATACCACACAAATATGTTGACATTATTATTTTTTGTAAGATAATTATAGATTCAAAAAGGGCTTTTTTATTTTGATCATGTAAGGATGTGTGTGTGTGTGTGTGTGTGTGAACAAGACTTTTATATTTTATATATGGACACAAATTTATATTTTACTATACACACATTTTAATCTGAAATTTTAATGCCCTAATTTATTACCATATTTGGAATTCAATTATCGATTAATTAGTTTCAATGTTTGTATATATACATAGAATAAGTATATAGTTAAAGTGAAACATTATATTAAGAGCTTTCTTGTGTTACATTTGTTAAAGTGTCATGAAAATTACACAACAAACATGTTATAATAAATACACTGCCAGCATTGTGTAAAGTTTCATATAGAAGAGCACCATCAAAATATTTATATTGTTTGATTCTTGAAACAGCTCTTTCCACAGTAACCCCCTTGTCAGACAATTTGCAGTCACTAACAGTTTCAGAATCATAAAATTGAATTTTATCTTTGAAAAAAAAGAGGGCTTTTTAATTTACAACCAATTTTGTCTAACTTCTTCAATTAAGAACCCTTTATCAGCCATAAAAACATCATTTAGTTCAAGAAGATCCATTGGTTTTACTTCAAAGAAAAAGTTTCTTGTCTGAACTTCTGCCACAATATAAATGTGATACAAAGCAGATAGCCCCTGAAGACATAATACCTATTATACCATTTAAAGTATTACAGTTTTTGTAATGACTAAATGTTCTTTGTTGCTGTAAAGGACGGTTGGGTTTTTTAATTGGAAATTCTGTACAGTCAATGATCACTCTATAATCTTTATTCTCAAACAAAAAAAAAGTTTTAGCATTGTTTCCAAAACAATTTTCTTTGTAAGGAAAAGTGTCTAATAATTTAAATTTTTCATGAAGAACTATTGTAACAAAATTAAAAATTCGGAATACTGTTGCGATGAAAATTTCAAATAAAATTTCTAGTAATCTATTGTGTGCATGTGTGTAGACATACCAATCCTTAATTTTACCAAAAACATATCAATGGGTTGACATAATTAGTGTTGATATAATTAGAATACTTCAAAACAAAGGAACTTCAACAGAGAAATGTGATATCATAATGCAAACTACATCTTAGCTACAAAGTAAGAATTAATGTGCTATTCAAACAATTGCAAATAAAAACTTTATGCAGATCAACACTATGCAATTTAAATTGTTACAATAAGCACTGCTTGGTAAAAGTAACTACATATTAACTTTGTGCAATTCAAAGAATTGTGGAATTCAAATAAATGAAAATAAACAGTGGCGTATACACATTACTCTTTCATGGGAGAGGTTATATTTCTAAAAAAATGTCGAGGAAAGCATCTAGGTGTGATATTTGTGCTAAAAATTAAAAAAAATTTGGTTCTATGGGAGATATTTGAGCTTCTAAATCCTACCTTTGTGTTAGTCACTGAAAATAAGCAGTGTGTAATTCAAATAATTACAAGTAAACAGTATATGTAATTCAAACAATTACAAATAGAAAAATATGTAGTTTAAATAGTAAATAAACACTGATTAGTTCAAAATAATGGCAAGTAAGCAATTTTTTTTTAAATTTCCAATGGTCAAGATTGCAGAAGACTACTCACCACAAAAAGGGAAGGTCCACTGTTAAGTGGATATTCAAACTTGACAAATAATCACTTTATACTTCAAATACTTACAAATAAAAAATATATTATTCCAATATATGCAAATAATGTCATTGTATTGTTCAAAATGGTCACAAATTAATATTATATAACCTTAATTTATTGTAATTAACAGTGTATTTATCTTTGTCTTATTTATGAAGATGACCAAATAAAATTTAAAAATGTTTTTGTTTCATTTTATGTCTAGAAAACTATTTATATGTACATATAAACTTTCATTAAGCAGTTTGTAAAATTCAATCTCAATCTTTTATAAAAAAAACTCTGTCATTGACAGAATTCAATGACTAAGGCCAGCATTACAAAATTAATGAATTTCATTACATGCAACTAATATTCTTTAAAAGTAAAAGAGAGCAGGTTCATTGACACTATCAAGTCTGTGCTTCTTCTCATAATCACTATCTAAACTTGCTACTTTGCAGTGATTTCCTCTCTTAGCAGCTCCTCGTGAGGGAATTTTGACTGTACAAAATTATATACATATTTAAATTATATACAATATACAGGAATGAATTTAATTTTTTAAGTCTATTCCCCCCCCCCCTGGTATAAGTACATTCTTTTTCCACAAAGTGCATATAAATGTCTCCAAAAGTGATTGGAAACAATAGCGTTTTATTATATACATGTTTTGTAGTCTCTTTGAACAAATGGATTGGAAAGTTTGTTCCAATTGCATGTTGATTTTTCATCATATCTAGTCTTTGATATTGTTTCCAATTCCTTAAAATCACTCGACATTATCTACAAATCATATAAATTAAGATATTAATATGCATATATTGTTATTTTTCTAAACATGATATAATTTATAAAATACAATACATATTATAGATATAGAATACTGATTAAATAACTATTAAAAATTATTTCTAATCTTAATTAGCATAATTAATCTTTATTCGCATAAAATTAAACAAAATTGAAATGAAAAATTTTCAAACATTAGTTTTTTAAGTACAAGAAAGAATTTGGTTTTGATGTGGATGAGACAATTCAGCAATGAAATACACTAACTAATTCAACAGTAAAGTAAGAATGAAGAAGATACCGGGTGGGCAAAAAGTCCGTAAAAATTTTAAAAATTCATAAAATCCGGAGAAATGAAAGAAAAAAGAAACTGTTTGCAGGATCAGCATTAGTATGTCACGGGATTTTTTTAAGCTAGAAAAAAAGATAATTCGAAAATCATCCGGTAGGTGGCGCTGATGTACGCAAATCAAAGAAACAATGCATAAATAATGAACAGAAAACTTTCACAACTTTATTACACCAGAATATGTTCCACATGACCACCACCACAGGGGAGAAGACACTCCAGACGGGTGACAAATCCAGCAACGGCAGAGTGCAACATGTCCGGATGTATGGAGGATACTTCTCTGCGGATCGCATCTTTCAGTTCCGACAGACTTGATGGACCGGATAGATACACGCGAGATTTCAAATATCCCCACAACCAGAAGTCTTCCGGTGTTAAATCTAGGGACCGAGGAGGCCATGGGTACCTGCAGCGCCTGCTAACGATTCTGTCTTCCCCGAACGTCTGTATCAGGAATGCCTTAACCGGGTTAGCAGTGTCACTGGTTGCTCCATCCTGCATGAACGTGACATTCGAAATCTGACCTCGTTGAATTAAATATGGCACGGCAGTCTCCCGCAGAAGCGTTAGATAACGCTGAACATTTACCGTTTCCGTTATCCATCCATTTACTGGGCACTGCGTTTCAAAGAAGGTCCTATGATAAATGAACCCGTAAAACCACACCATACTGTCACTTTTGGGGAATGCAATGACTTCTGTGTGTACTCACGTGGATTAGAGGTCACCCAAATGCGACAGTTATGGTTGTTAACGTCACCATGAAGCGAGAAATGAGCTTCATCTGTCCACAAGATGTTGGATCCTGTTCCATTTTAGAGAAGGCCCACTTCGCAAATGCTTCCCTCTGTGCGGTATCTGCTGGCAAAAGTTCATGGCACGATTGCAATTTGTATGGGTACAGCTGGAGGATTCGACGAAGAATATTGCGGACAGATGATTGTGGTAAGCCCAACCGTCTGGCAGCTTCACGAGCACTGCTGGTCCGTGAAGCTGCTTCGGACGCAATCGCTTCCATTTCGACAACAATGCAGGGTGCACGTGCTTCTTTCAAGCATGGTCGTCCGGCTCGTGCTCGATCCTCCAACTTTCCAGTTTCCTCAAAACTTTTAACAAGCTTTAAAAGACCTGCAGGTGTTAAAGGGCCTTTTCTACTCTTCACATTTTTCTGAACTCGGAATTTACGCAAGGCAATGGTAGCTGATTCCTCGTTCATGTAAAATAACTTCACCAACAAAGCTTTATCCGGCGCACTGAGCATCCTTGTTCACATTCACTGTTTGTAATGGTGAAATGAATGTGGATTCATTGAGAGCAAAGGTTTTTAATAGCCGTCTAATTTGCATATTTCCACCACAGACGCTTGTAACAGCGCCACCGACCGGATGATTTTCGAATTATTTTTTTTCTAGCTTAAAAAAAATCCCGTGACATACTAATGTTGATCCTGCAAGCAGTTTTTTTTTCGTTCATTTCTCCGGATTTTATGAATTTTTAAAGTTTTTACGGACTTTTTGCCCACCCGGTACTTAAATGCATTTTCTATGTATTTATCGATATTTTTCACTATAAAAAAGTTATTAATGTGAAATATGTGCATGCAATTCAGAAATTAAACACACTGATTAATCTTAAACCAGCCAAAAATTAACAAAATGAAAATAAGTACTTTTCACATAGTTATAACTATTTTTCTTTAGTTAAACAGGGGAAAAATGTAATACTATATCTATAATGAAGTTTTATATGTAAAAATAAGTACATGCAGTGTATCTAATTATATTCTAAAAAATATAAAATTTAACAAACACAATTATTGAAAAATTTCCAAAATACTTGTCATTACTTTTCATTTGATAAACAATAAATAAACAAAAGAAAGCAATACAGTTATAATAATAGATGTTCTCATTTTAAACATTCTATTAGTGGCCAAAAACAGCGATAAGCAAGCAATTGTGTCAACCTTGCTCTAAATGAATCAAAAAAGTTTACAAGGTATTTTTGCAAAGATACTGAACATTACACCGGAAGTATTGTTGGGCTCCAGGTCAATGTTGTTGTTTACAAAGTAGAACTTCTCCATAGTTATTATTGAAAATAATCTTAAAATGACAACAAAAACAAACAAAAAAACTGCATACTTACTCACTAGTTACAGAGCATCCAGAATAGATCACAGAAGTGGTACCCTAATCTGTGTGTTTCTTTACGTTTGCAAAATTAAAATTCTTCGAATTCGAAATGCTCAGAAAATATATCACTCTTTTTAAAACTTGAAATATCGTCGACGTATGTGATAAAAACAAAAAGTATTGAAAATGAAATAATTAAAAAGTACTCGTATTTCAGTTGAAATGTCTTTTGAAACATTTTTTTAATTTCTATGACACTGAATATTTATTGCTTTTCTGCAAAATTTGGTTTGATGGTGGCTCGGAAAAATAGAATTTTGTGGGCACTGAATTCGGTTTCAATATCCTTCTGTTGGTGAAAGGCTGATATATAACGTGTACCTCTTCAAAATGATCGGAACATACTGAGGAATGCTTAGTATGTTTGAAATTTTTTCTGCCCAAGTTTTGTAACCACATTTTTTAATAAATATGGATTCTTTAGCGGAAACGAAAAAAAGGTTTTTGACCTACAGTCAGACTTTCCTTTTGCATTACGACAATTTAATACGCTACAGTATCTTATTTTGGTGTACGATAGAAGATGTGCAAATCCGAAAATGGCGGCTAAATACTCAGTCGAATGAAGCACATGGCTATTTGTTTACATCGTGTGACATGTGACTGTGACGTCAGGTGAATCGAGTCCATTTCGACAATGACAGTTTTAGAACATTTATCAAATAATTAATCAATTATTCTTCAATGTGATGATTCAATTTAAAAGGTAAACTGCTAAAAAATTGTTTGTGGATACTTTTGTAAAAGTATCGACACAAACCAGGTCATCTGTTATGTAGCGTAGTTCAAACTAGGTTTATAAACAAAGCCGAAATAATATGAGTGTATCAGGATAGCACCAATGCACCAAAGCTTTCGACGCAATTTTTTATGCAATGGACTAAATTCATGTGACGTCATAGTCACATGATAACTGAGCCACGTGTTTTCCGCCAATCATTTCATAAATTAATGTAACGTCATAATTATATCATAAATATTTATGCAGAAATTTTCTTTTAGAAAGTATATATTTGTCAACGCTATAATAATGCACATAGTAAAACAAAATGCACTTAATTTAAAAGTATTCGTATATAATGCAAGTATTTTATTAAACTTTGAAAACTGAAGAATTTTAACACGTGAGCTCTTTACCCAATCATCAAATTTTAAATGGTATCAAAACTTTACCAGTAGAGCCCCAGTATGTCAATTTTTAATCAATGGGAAACACGTGATTATCGTTATCATGTGACCACCATGAATTTAGTCTATATGGAAACTAAACTGATCGCATAGCTTCATAATTTCTTATCCCTTTATTAGTCGATCGATTTTTGCTGCTCACATTTTATCTACATTTTGGATAATTTTAATTTTGGTTTTTAATTATTTTTTGTTGCTTTATTTTGTAAATGGATTTTATTATCTTTTTTTTTATTTTAGTTAGTTAATTTTTTAAAAGAAAATTTTGTGATCATCAATTATTTTCATACTCTTTATGAAAACTGTTTTCTTAAATGGAGGTTGAAATGAATGAGGTTAGCAGAGACTTAAGGATGCGTACGTATTGTGGCAACCTATTGGCGACAATTTCTGAAACGAAGCACATGATTGCCAATTTAACGCATACAGCACATGCGAAATTGGGGTTCGCAGCTTGGCGAATTATCTTGAACGTTGGCAATTGTTGCGATAATACGTAAGCACCAACTTAAGCTGCTCATTTTATGAAATCTTTACTTAGCCCAGGGCCGTTTTTAACATCCCCGGTGGCCTAGGGGCATTTCAAACCCACACTATTTCCAGAGCCCCCCCCCTCCCCCTCTTTCAGTTCTCATCTTGTCAGTTTTGGCTCGGGAGGGATTTTCCCTTAACTCTTTTCCCTTTCATTATTTTAACTGTTTGGAGTCTTTCCATTATCCACCCCCCCCGTGTCCTGGATTGGCAACCGTAAGAAAAGGATAGTGGCATAGTTTGGCCACTTATATTCATTTCTTACCTTACAACACCATGGACCAGCCACCCATCCACACTTTTGTAAATTAGTACAGTAAGTTAATGAAATCGTTTGCAATTACAGAATAGAGTATGCATAAGTGGCGTAGCGGAGAACATTAGGGCTCCACTGCAAAGTCAGGTTTTGTGTCCCAAGCAGGATGTTACAATAGAGTGCAAGACCATAACATTTGGACTCTCTAGAATAGTGTCCCCTTGCGATTCAGGGGTGTAAGTTAAGCCACTGGTATACATTATTGTATGAACTGTTGATTATCCTCTCTTATCACTTTACTGTCTTTTACTTTTAGAAGTCCTTATTCTTTGTTCAGTCACTGTCACTGTATTATTAAAACAAAAGGGTTTTCTTCCAGATTTGATTATCGCAAAATCATTAATAACATCATTATAATCAGTTTCTATTGTAATATTATTTTGAGTGCATAGGGAAACATCAAACTTTTTAGCTTTTCATTTTCTATAGTAGATCTCATTCCAGTCCTTACTCTCTAAAGGGCAGAAATGCTTCTTTAATGATTCGGTAGGCGGCGGTACGCTACCTGTAATTTTAATTTTTTCTTGTTTTTCATCCTCCAAATTTTTGCGCCCCCAAATTTTTTGCGCCCTAGGCACATGTCTAGTGTTCCTAAGTGAAAAAGCAGTCCTGTACAGAGATGATACCGTGTCCCGACTAGGGATTGCAATACCGGTATACCGGGACACCGAATACCGGCACTTTGAGTCATTTGTACAAATTTGTGATACCGGTATTCACAAGTTTAAGTACTGATTTTTCGGTATTTGCTAGATTTTTTTAAAATTGTCTCCACTATATGTTCAGGGATCGCCAACCTAGCAAAATAGTATGCGTTTTTGTTTTTATGTCTCCCTAATGGGTGAAATTAATTAAACTGTAAACATAAAGTTGCATCGTACAATTAAGGGAAGTGATAAAATATGTGAATCATCCGAGGAGGCGGGCCCAAACTATCCTATTATGCCCAGAGCGATACGACAAACGCGCAGGATTTGTATCTGTGAAAACACGGCTATAGTTGTGAAGAAAGTGCACAATATTTTGATATTTTTTAATTGGTGAGCTTGTTATTCATATTGTATTTGCATATCATACTTTAGGGTTCAAAGTATTTTTCAATTCCCTTATATATTACTCATAAATAATAACCCATAATAATGAATAAAATAACTTTAAGAACATAAAGAAATCAGTTGATAATACTTCGTTTAGGTTTCATTATTTATATGATGAAAATGTTGAACGAAAAATTGTTCAAGAATTACTCAAGTGAATAGAGGAAGTACAAGCGGACTCCATACACATTTTAAAACGAGAAACCTGATGCAAATTTTGTTAAAGAGGAAAGAATCTAATTACGATGAAAATACAAATTTAAGCACACTTTCTAAGCCAAAGCCATCAGGGATTTTATATTATTTTGAAAAAAATAAAGATAGTTTAGATGAAATTATAAGCAAAACGATAGTGTTAGATAGTTTGCCATTTCGAGTATTTTGCAATTCTACTGAATTAAGAAAATCACTATTCGCCAGAGGTTTTAAAAATTTACCAACATCGATTAATACTATAAGAACTGTCATAAACTACAGTAACGATGTTCTCAATTCTTTGAAATACAAGCTAATATAATTAAAAGTAAATGGTGAAAAATTTAGTCTTACATTTGATGAATGAACGAGTGTAAGAAATAGAGAGAGACACTTTTAAATATAAAGATTCATTCAGAAAAAAGTATTTGGAATACATGACATACACATGTCTCGGAAAGTATGCCAGCCGGAAAATGTGTGGAAGTGCATAAATCTAAATTAGCGAAACATGGATTATCCCTGAAAGAAGATATTGTGTCCTTAACGACTGATGGAGCAACAGTTATGAAAAAGGTTAGAAAGTTGATTGGTGCAAAAATCAGCAACTGTGCTATATTCATGGAATTTAATTACAAGTAATAGATATATTATACCCAAAAAAAATGAAGAAAGAAAGAATCCTATAAGTTTCTATATCCAAATATTGTGGATATTGAAACCAGACTTTGAAGAGAGTGAGTGATACTAATAAGAAAGATAATGAGAATGTAATTGCTAAAGAGTATTAATTATTAACTCTCATTAAGTATTGATTTTCATAATTAATAAAGTTCAAAAAATTGTTAAGATATTTAAACGTTCCCCTACAAAAAATGCCTTATTACATAAATATATACTAACTAAAAATAAAACAAAAAACATGTTAATATCATATTCTAAAACACGTTGAAACAGTTTACTCCTAATGATGGGCAATTTTTTAAAAATGAAAAAGCCAATCCAAAAAGCAATGGTTGACTTAAACCGGCAAATTAATTTTAATATCAAGACTTAATATCCAGAACTGTATCAGCTGTACTTCCAATAAAACTGACTTTTGAGACATTATGTGCCGGAGAGATTCTAATTTATTAACTGCTAATATGAAAATAAATTTCTTGTTGCAGTCACTGAAAGAACAGCACACATTATTATCTGAAAAATTATACATTACGTTGAAAAATCGCATAGAAGAAAGAAATACCGAAATAGAAAATGTCTTACGGTATTTACATAATTATAATGATTTTAAAAAGAATAAAGGGATTAATTCAAATTTGATCGTTTATAGTAAATTTTCATAATTTTTTTACCCACAAACCTATTTACATTCAAATCGATGCCACTATCTAAGATGATGATGTGACACTAATATCGATAGTGAAAAGGAATTGTCTCTTGAACAAAAATTAGAATTAACGATAACTAAGAAAATTTCAACAGACCCAAATATAATGTAGAAATGAGCTATTTCCAAAACCATCTGACGAGAAATGGATTTGTTT
Source organism: Trichonephila clavipes (assembly GCA_019973935.1). Classification (NCBI taxonomy): domain Eukaryota; kingdom Metazoa; phylum Arthropoda; class Arachnida; order Araneae; family Nephilidae; genus Trichonephila; species Trichonephila clavipes. The sequence continues at coordinate 559,703 of BMAU01019548.1, read as the reverse complement.
GAAAAGGAAGGTGAAGGATTTAGAGGAAAATACTTGGAAAAAGAGTATATCGCGCATTGCAAACAGTACCAGCAACTAGCATAGATGCCGAAAGAGCGTTTTCGACAGCAGGTAATTTTTCACAAAATTACTTTCCAGACTTAATCTCAGTATGCATTATGTTTTTTAAGATGACATGTCAAATATTTGTAATAGCACCACAGACTGAATAGGGGTATTTACACCTTTTTGTGATTTAAATAAATAAGGTGTTCCTTTATACTTTTTTGGGGATTCTTTATATACTATTATAATTTATAAGTTACAAATTATTTTTTGTGATCTTTACACTGTCTAATAAAACTGGCATATATATATAAAACAAAAAAGCGCCTGTGTTTTATTTCTTTTTCTAAAATTTCTATTACCGGTATTAAAACTGGTATTAAGATTTAAGAAATACCAAATACACCAGTATCGAACTTTTGGTCTGATATTCCAACCTCTCTTCAAATCAACTGGCACTGAAATGACTCTCATCCGTTGTGTACCGATGGCCAACTTTCAAAGGGATGCAGGACGAATAAGCCTCTTATGTAAAGGCCACAGTAAACCACGGCACTTGTTACTGAACACAGCTTGCTGACTGGTATTGGGCTCTTTTCACTTGCAGGACGGTCAATCAGTGCAGTTGTTTTTTTAGGACGGGCACCAACAACCTTTCTAATACCTAGGGCTTGGAAGGCATTCCAAGCGGGCGAAACGACACTTTTGTTGATTCCGAACTCTCCAGCTACACTGGTCAAACTCCTTCAGTTTTCCGATCATTCTTCCACGTGTGAAGTCATCCGTGTGATTTCTTCTAGCTATACTTCACGAAAGAACTCACTTGCAGCGGATGTCTTTAGTGATGTTTTTGGAGAATGAGGTACATGGATTGCGCTCTCGGCCCTCTATCTGGAAATGAGCATCGTTGTGTTGAAAACGTGGCTAGGAGACTGGAGGAGTGGCTTCGGAGAGAGCGGGCCAATGGGAAGGCTTTGTCAAGAAAGTTCATTCTCCTCACTGGTTGGCTGGTGGAAGTTGGAGGGAGTGAAATATTAACGTCGCACTGTTCAGCTACACGAGGGCTTTTGGCGACGGACCACCTCATTTTGAACCATGGTCAAGTGACGTGGACGGCACCTGAGCTGGCACCCCCTTTCTTAACTACCACACCACACCAACGGGAGGACGTTTCAGCTCTCGACAGGTTTAACGTGCATCGCTGCCCTACACGGTGGGTCTTTAGTGGCACTGGGCTGAAACTCGTGACAAGGCCAGCCACGATCCAATACCTTGACCACTCAGCTGCCGTGGCCAGGTGGAAGTTGGAAGTAAGCTTCGGGAATGACTGCACTAGTGGAAATTTAAGTTTAAAAGTAGAAATAAAATAGAGAAATATTGAAATAAAATTTAAAAGAATTTAATATATATATATATATATAATTGAGAGTATATGAGTGCTAATAGTAGAGGTTTTAAGTTAAAAAAGCGAGAAAAAAATTATTTTTTTAAATTATTGCTTCTATAAGGAGGCAAGTTTTTTCTTCGTCAGTTACTGCAGTTTGAATTTTGGTTAGTAAGTTTAAAAGCTTGGGATTTCTTTTGATTAGGTCCGAGATGATAGAAAATAGTTCGAGAATTTTTGTAAGATGGGAAACGTTGTCTTTTTGGCAAGGAATCCGCGGAAGTTTTCACAATTATTATTATCATTTTTTGTGACGTTTTGACTTGGGATGGGTTTTTTTTCCGCTGGTGACTCTAGCAAAGGATAACCTTTCTCTAACGTTATTGCTATTAAAGGAGTTATTTTTATTTACTGCTGGTAGGGGGGGGATCCTTTCTTGGGTTTCGGAAAATTAAGGCATTAGGACATGTGGTATGACCGTATGTTTCACAGTTGATGCGAAATGGGTTTTTTGGCGATTTTTTATTTCTCAATCACGAGTCAAGTGATCTTTGCCACACACTTTAAGCATCTCGGTTTGAGGTGGCAATTAGCGGTGGTGTGAAAAAAGTTATTGCACCTAAGACACACACATTGGGGTTGTCTTTAATTGCGCCTCCGTTCTTCCTTTTATTGTAAATTTGAGCTAAGCGAGCGGAGTGCACGTGTTTTGCTTACACTCACGTTATCTATGTTTTACTCCAGACATTTGCATGTGCCTCACCTTTCTACTGAATTGCGTGCTCATTGTATCGATCTCAATAACACCTTTTCTGCAATTCAATGGTTATCTGCTTAAAATTTACATTGTTGCTTAAGTTTTGCACAGCAGTTTATATATTCAATTCATGATTTTAATTATTTTTAGTTAGTTTAAATATTTTTTTTTCACAAAATAAAAGATATACACAAAATAATTTTTAATAATACCTTAGATTAGTACTAGTCAACAGTGAAATTTTTGTGTGCTTAGATTTTATATATAGATTTTATATAGAGAGATAAAGATTCTATACATGTGCACTTTTATTTATCCAAAATAAACATTTTGTGGCAAAATTGCTATGTACTATAAGTATAATATGCTACAAAATCAGGATAATTTTATATTTCTTCGAACATTTTTGAATTTTAAAATCTTAACTTTGTTAATGGAAATAATATATACACTCGGACCTCTATATAACGAAGTCACTAAATCCCGGGAAAAAATTCGCTATATGGAAAATTCATTACATAGAGGTTCATCTTTTAATATACTTTATAAACCACATAAAATAAATTTTAAATTCATAAACACTGTATATTAAAAAAAGTAATTATTCACCAGAGGCGTAGCTACCACCGTATCAGCCGTATCAATTATACTTGGCCCCCAAGCTACAGAATCCCCAACATGTGTAACTAACAGGGATTCACTAATAAGGCTCTTATATTTAAAAAGGGCCCCGAAAAAAAGTTGATACAGGGCCCACTCAGAACTAGCTACGCCACTGTTATTCGCACCTTTTTTTAAAAAAATTAATATATGTTTATTTTATATATACTACCCATAAAAAATAAATAAATAAAAAAGAAAAAACTGCAAGGGAAAAAAAAGAATGTTGAAGAATTCACTGTATTTTCAATATTAAGAAAATAATTTTATACTAAAATTAATGAATTTTAAGGACATTTTCTAATTTAAAGCCTACACGTAATATTAAACATACATTATTTTATAATAAGAACACAGGGACACGGGACAACTCCACTGAAGGTAAAGAGGATATGAAAGATGTTTCTAGTAAACTGGGCAATGGGAGTTAAAGGTTGCACTTCTTGGATAAAACGTCCAGAACTCTATTGCTCTCGGTGAGTTAGGATCTAATAAAAACAGTTAAAGATTTATGACCCCCATAAAATGTGTTAAAGAGAGAATAACTGGAAATTTTTTCAGAAACACTTTATAAAAAAGGGAGAACAAAAATTGAAACACAAGAGAAAAAGTTCGTTACATAAGAAATGCACTTCGCTATAGAGAGGTTATTTTACGAAGAAAATCGTGAAATGATCAAGGTTCCAGGAAAAATTTCGCTCTATAGAAAAATTCGCAATATAGAGGTTCGACTTTGTACTTATTCAAGATTTCTTTCAACATACATGATTTGTTAATTGAATTACTGATACTTTATTAATGTCGCTCGATTGATTGAATATTAACGTCGCACTGTTCAGCTACTTGAGGGCTTTTGGCGACGGACCAAGTAATTTTGAACCATAGTCAATGGATGTGGACGACACCTGAGTTTGCACCCTCTCCTAACTACCGCACTACACCAACGGGAGTTATTAATGTCGCACTCCGAAGCTATACAAAGGCTTTCAATGATGCAACTCGTAATTTTGAACCACTATAAGTAGATAAAAACGACACCTGAATGTCATTCCACTCTCCAAACTTCTACACCACGTCAAAGTGAGGACTTTGAGCAAGTGACTGAGTGTTCACTCTAAACAAAAAGAGGGTTATTAATGACAGACCTCGTAATTTTGACCACGATCAAGTGACGGGGACGCCACCTCATTCAGCATCCTGCTCTCCTTATTTCCACACCACACTCCAATTCGAGGACTTTCCCCCTCAACATAGTTAACGCGCATCAGCCCCTTTACACGGCAAGTCTTCGGTGGCTCTTTGGGTCAAATTCATGACACGCCGGCCATGAGTCCTTTACCTCGATTACTACGCTACCGCGGCCACAAAATATCTGACAAGGAAAAACTCTGAATGAGAAAAACATGACAATCATAATTCTATATTAAGGTTTCCGAAATCCATATCAATGAGGTTTATTTTCCCCCAATACACATCAAAAGTAAATAATCGCATTTTGACACCGATGAGCGTAATAGAGCGGCTCGGAATTTCCATTTCAGACGTTAACTGTATCACACCGACCCCCCCTCTCCAATTTGTTGTAACCTCAAAGTCATTCAATATTTATCAATCTTGTTTCAATAAATGCATGAGACCCGAGCGCGACCATTTACCATGACGATGCCTAAGCCCACGTGATCGATTAGTCATATCAAATGAGTGTTGGCGATATTTACGTCCCTTGGCGACGGTATTAAGCGCACGAAGGGGTTTTAGTTATACGCGTGGTTTTCAAAATTTTTATATATTCAAGATGACTTTCTAAAATTCATAACTTCATTTTTAACGATAGAATTTGTTCTTTCGCTCTCTCCTTTTTGTTTTATCAGTTTACGGAAACAAAAAATTAATATTAGACTATAAAATAATTTTTAAATATTTACTTTCAAAAAATTTAATTTTGTTCTCCGGGTTTCCCCCTGGAGCAAAATAGTGCTTAAAAATCAGTGCAAAACAAAAAGTTATTAAACAAAATTTCTTAAGTAAAAATGAATTTTTTATCGGTAAAAATATAACTCCAAAATAAATATATAAATTCAACACAAAACTATATTTTTTATTAAAAAATTTTTGTGTAAAGTGTTTATTAAATATTAATTTACAAAAATTATTTTTTATCAGTACATTTAACTGACGAAAAATTTAATAATCAGTACAATATCTTAAAATTTAATAATTTTCTTAAAAAATTAATAAAATTTTAAATATATTTCTAAATAACTTTCAGTTAATTTTACTTTTTCTACAAAAATAAATTAATGTGAAATTTACAATCAAGGAGCTTGATTTTATTAAATCGTAAAAGAAAATACATTTACAAATTTTAAGCAATAATATTCGAAAAAAAAATTTATATAAAAAATATTTCGTCATATTTTAATAAAAAATATTCATATTTTTTTATAAAATAAATATCTATGCAACACAGATAAACAAATAATTTTTAAAATAGTCTCACACAAAGGAAGATCTGAAGAGATTATTTTATGAGAAATCAGAGTAATGTAATGTATAACAATAAGTTATTTTAAAAGTCGATTTCATATTACCTATGTCGATGTCTGTTATGTTGTTTGGCGTTAGTATTTTAATATTAAAAAGGGATACATCTATGGACTGAGATAGAATATTTAATTTTTTAAATGAAACGTGTTTTATAATCCAAGGAAAATTAAGAGACATTTTATTTTAAACTTGCATCAAGTGTGTGTGTGACGAAGACGACACATCACTCTTCAAACTTTCACATCAACAGGGACTTTGAGCTATGGAAGACTTTTCGTGTATCAGTCTATTTATATGGTGAATCTTTAAAGGGAGTAGGAAACCTCTATAGCGACAATGTTAAATTGGCTGTGCTTTCGATATACCTTTTTCTCAAAATTTGTTATATGTACATGTTTGAAATATTCCATACAATTAATGTAAACCTTTCTCATTATACTGAAATGAGCTTTAAGCTATATAGTTTTGAATTCTTTTCATAATTTATAAAATATTTCATCAAACATAGCGAAATTTATCCCATTTTTCACATAAAAATTTTTATAAAAAATAAGTTTTTGAGTTTTGTACACTTCAGTATATATTAGCCATCCTAATAAATATATCAAAAAAATGTACTTACCTGTGAACAGTAGTTTCTCAGAAAAGGTACATCGAAAATCAAAATCCACATTTTGAGATAAACTAATTTTAATGTATACAGTGAGACTTCTAATCTGCTTCGAAATAGAAAAAGTAAAAGGCTCAATTTACAATAAAAGATACATATATTGGTTTATATCAGACGTTCACACACAACTTTTAAGCAAAAACGAAGTACTTTGTTTACTTTTCACCGTTCAAATAGGCGTGGCTCGGATTCAACGATTATTTAAAAAGAGGTTTTAAGGGCTTCTATTTACCCTAGAGGTTAAAGTAAGGTATTTTTAGAAAGGTTAAAATCTGTACAATTTGAAAATGCAAAAATCTCAAATTGTCGAAAAATAAAACTTTAGCTTTTCAACTCTTAATGACATAAAGGTTCGAACCAGCGACTCGATAGCGCTGACAATGACCACTAGTATACCGCGATTACAAGGAGTGAGAGTTATACTAACGTCGGAACAATAAAACAATGCGAGGGATGTGAGCAATGAACCTCAAATGATGGTGATGACACCTGAGCTGGCATCCCCATCTCCAAACTACCACACCATGCCAACGGAAGGATATTGTGTTTAGACAAATTTAACGTGCATCAGCATCTGTCTTCAGTGTCAGTAGGGCTAGAGCTCGTGACTCGCCGAGCACGAGATTATGACCATAACAACTAATCTACCACGGCCACTAGGACGGAAGACACAACACTTTATTGCTGCAAAAGTAATTTTTTCATGCAAATTGGAAATTGTTTTAAGAAGTACCAAACATTAAAAGACTCTAAAAACCAAATATTTTTTATAAAACATGCAATAAATCTGAAATGTTGAATTCTAATGCTAGTCAATTTATATCTATAGATAAATGGATGTTTGTATCGCATCACTCCAACAGCGTTCCATCGATGACTATGGAAATTGGCATGTATATGTATTTTTTGTGGAGAAGGTTTTTGTGCTATCTTCTTTGTTGCAACTCCCCACTAGGTGGCACTACAGCATATCAACTTTGGCACCATTCAACCAATTGCCAAGTTGTCAACAGGGTCGCCAAAAATGTCAACTTGGCTCTATCGCTAACATTTCTATTGAATCACCATTATAATGTAAGGAATGGCATTGCATGCGAATATTACAAATTTAACATTAAATAAATACATAAGAAAGTAATTAAAGTGTTACACATCCAGATATAAATTATTTACACTAAGGAAGGTTTTTCAAAATTCGACCCACAAAAGAGTTACGAGGCGTTATAAATAAAAAAACACTCCTTTTTATCGATTATTAGATCTACAGACTAAAAATCTAACAAATATGAGTTTTTTTTTTGAGGTAAGCAAAATGTTTTTTTTTTGTTTAATTTGCAATTCACGTAAAATTAACTCATTAAAAACTTCTTTATCCTTGAGTCTGCATTGCCTAATTTTTTAATTCACCCGTGCGAAGAACGGGTATACCAGCTAGTTTCCTATAAAAATAATAACAAATTTTTATCCCAAAGTTTCTTAAAAATAAGTGCAATGGGTTAACAAGAGGTTATAATATGCATTTTAAAGTTTAAAAAAATGTGCGAATACTCTGATACTCTGATTATGTTGTAAACATTTGTGATAATTATGTATGCATTTTTCAGCACAATATATTAAATGTGTTTAGATTAGCTCAAAAATTTCTGTGTGATTTGTTTTTATAGTGGCGATGGTTTAGTTTTTATTTATATTTTTGATGGGAAATTGGAAAAGAAAAACTATATTTATTATGCAAACGTTGCTATAAATGCAAACAGAAAGAAAAGAAAAAGAAATCGAAAATAATTTTCATTTTGATGCATACGACACGAAGACTTATTTAAAAAAAATTTATAGTACATATTTCAAAATTAACATATATTTATTTAACAAAATGTGTGTCCTCTAACACTAATTAGCATATTAAATGAGAACACTAATTTTTCTCATTTAATATGCTATTTCAAAAATCATTTCATAGCTAATTGTTAATTTATCGGTGGGTATTTATTGTGGTGGTTTCCCTCATGGAATAGCCTTATTTTTTAAAAAAGGTTTCTCTGTATACAAACAATTTTTTTCTCTTTAAGTACAAACCTACCTGATGTCGTTTCTTACTTTTGAGTGCGTACAAAAAAGATGAGAAATCTAACGTAACTAATTTTTTTCGAGAAAAAAATGAAATTTAAAGTAGAAAAAAATATACATAAAAGAAAAAATATATAATCGAAAAATATCAGGTAAAAGAAAGGAAAATCTTGAAACAGAAAATGAAAAGTAAAAAAAACAAACATGAAGTAATTAAAATACCAGAGAAAATCCAGTGTAAATTATTTCATTTAACAAAAAAGGGAATATACACTGTGTGAAACGGACCATGGGCTTGAATCCTGCTACATAGAATCAGGGATTGCTGAATAACAAATCTCTCTAACCAGACTTTTAAGATATCTGACTACTCTGAAATCATGATTTTGTCCAAAAAATTGACAACTTTTTTTAATGATATTTTTTATAGGCTATCTTATTAGCTTTATATAAAAATACTAAGTTTTTTATTTTTCATTCACTAGAACAAAAACTACAAGTGTTTTATTAAAAGCAGATGCCATTACTTTACATAGGATGTCAAACTTAAAATTGCGTTTTACTCGAATTTTTTTTTCTTTGGAAAAGCTCAAACGGGAACAGCGATTTCTCAAAGAGTTTTTTAAATAATTCGCTGAAATTTTTTGTGTATGTTCTGTGTAACAATAGAAGTGTTTTAACCTACAGACTTATGAATTGCTGTTTAATTACAAAATTTACAGTTCTTTATGTAAATATAATTACTGTTTCTTTAAGCAATTTCATATAATAACCAAGATAAAGTGTGCTCCAGCTTTTGTAAAAATTAAAATATCTTTTATCCTGAAGGTCATTTCAAAAAGTAGTAGCAAAGTAATACATCAAAATTGAAAAATTGAGAATTTGTTCATTTACTATTTGTACAGAGTGGGCACCGTTTATGTCAATTTTAGTAGCAATAATTCATTTTTTTCTTAATTTTAGCCCTTTTTTTTCTTAAAATGTACCAAATGAATCTAAAAGCCACAAAAAAAACCTCATTTTTTTTAAAGTTGTCGCAAGTAATCGGATACCTTAGTCCTCCCACACACATACATAAACAAAAAACTAAAATTATAATCCACTAATTTCCTACAGAACAACTAATTTTTAAAAAATAATCGAACAAACATAAACAAAACTGCTGCTTCAAATAATTGATCGTTTGAGTTATTGATCTCTTTTTTCTCGAAAAACAGCTTCCCAAACTTTAATCGGCTTTAACGTTCATAATTAGATCGAGTGCTTCTTTTGGCAGCATGTACAATGCTTGGCGACTACCCTGGCGACAGAAATTTCCCTGGCGTGCAGCCAAGCGCTTTTGATCTCCCGTGGTGCAGCGCGCGCGTCCATGCCGCTTGCGGGTGGCATAGACGCCAAGCAGCACTTTCTCTCGAATGGAGAGGATGCTGAGAGGGAAGTAGCATCACTGGTCAAGTGAATGTCAGGGACGGGATGCGAGGGTGCATCGAACCCTCTGACCTGTCCCCCAACCAGAGGACCGGGACCAGAGCCTCCGACTCTGAGAACAGTTGACGCCGACGGTTGTCATGGATACGGCAGCGGCTCTCGGCCAGGTACACATGTGCCGCTATCTGATGCTCTGCTCCATCGTCGCGTTTACAGCCCATTGGACCACAGGTAAAGAATTCCAATTGGATTATTGAATGTAATGGATAGTTGTCAAAGAAATGTAAACAATAATGGAAAGAGCTGCAATATGTAGTCATTTTCGTTTAATAGATAGATTATTGTGTCACTGGAAACAGGATTTCTTTATTAAGATATCCGACTACTTGCGACAACATTTTTTTTAAAATTGAGATATGGGGATTGTTTTTGTGGTTTTTTTAGATTTATTTAGTACATTTTAAGAAAAAAAAGGCTAAAACTAAGAAGAGAAAAATAAATTATTACAACTAAAATGGGAAAAAATGGGTAAAAATTGACAAAAAATTATATAAACGGGCAACTGAACAAATAGTAAATGGACAAATTCTCAATTAATCAATGTTGATGCATTACATTGCTATTCCTTTTTGAAATAATCTTCAGGATAAGAGATATTTTAATTTTTACAAAAACTAGAACACTTTATCTTAGTTGCTATATGAAATTACTAAAAAAAAGTGGTTATATTCAAAAAAAGAACTTTAAATTTTGTAATAAAATGGTGATTGATAAATCTGAAGGTTAAATTTCTACTGTTATACAGAAAAGAATATACATAAAAAAATTTCAGCAAATTATTTTCAAAACTTTTTGAGCAATCGCTGTCCCCGTTTGACCTTTTCGAAAAAAAGCACATTTCGAGTAAAACGCACTTTAAAGTTTGACATCTTATGTTAGGTTATGGCATCGGCTTCTACTAAAATACTTGTAGTGTTTGTTCCAGTGAACGGAAAATAAATATATATATATATATATATGTAATTATAATCTATACATATATATATATAATTATAATATATATATGTATATATATATATATATATATATATATAAAGTATATATATATATATATATATATATATATATATATATATATATATATATATTTATATATATAAATAATATATATTATAAAGCTAGCAAGATGGCCTATATATAAAACAAAATCATAAAAAAATTTGTTAATTTTAAAAAAAAAATCATGATTTTATTAAATCTTAAAATATTCCCGATATTTTGATTATTAATTCCTAATTAAAATTTTATATCTAAGGATTACTGACGTTAACATTTCGACTTTATCTTCAATGTAATTTCTTAAAATGGCGTCTACAAAACTTCTTTTAATGAATGCTATAAAATATATTTACCATTATTAAAAAGCCATGGTTGATATATCAAGCACTTTCTTAAAATTACATCCAACTAACATTAAGAAAATAGTTCGAATAAATTGATATGTTTATACTTTTCATTCACGCTCCACTATTAAAGTTAGAAACACTCATCAAGTGTACAATATTGAATCCCTAAAAAAATATTTATAAAAAATCTATAAATCCTTGCATATATTTTCAAATTCAGTTCCTAGTTGCATGCATTAAAAATACAGAAAATAAAATATGATACGTAATTGTACGTCCAAAAATGATTGGTTTTAACAAAATCGTGTACCATATTGTAATATTCTGGCCCAAGTTAAAATTATTTCGTGTGTGCATATGTATATTACTGAAATGAGATTACCTTGCTAAAATTGTTGGACTTTCAGCTCTTGTAACAACCTAATATTTGAAGAAAGCCTGGAAGAATTTTCTTCTTTGTAAAACACTGATTCTTCTCTCTCTACTTCGATATTTTCATTTCTTTTCTTTTTCGAAAAAAGGAAAGAGAAATATTAAAAACTTTTTTTATATAAAATATAATAGAATTTATTATTTATTTGATGGGGCACATTTTATATCTTGCATTTTTTTGGTTTATTTTTGGTTAATTTATTACAAATATAACCTAGACTCTAAGGTTTATTTTACAGAATGTGGCAGCATTCTCAAAGAGCAAATGATTATTAAACGTAAATAAAAATTTGGTGAACTTCTGCAAAAATATCTACTTAAAAATTCTCTCTCTCAAACTTTTTGAGTTATTTATTGTAAATATTTTTGTCTTTTGATAAGTAATTTTCTATCCCTTATTATTATTTTCTATTTTTAAAAGTGATTTAGATTTTCAAGAATTATAATAAAGTTAGAGAGCGAAATTTTAAAGAAATAATTAAAGCAAGAGTTAAATGAGTCAGAAAAGAAAATTATTTAAAATATCTAAATATTTGCTTTAAATTAACATGTTTTTAGAAGAATATGATTTATTAAGAAGGAATTCTTAAGAAGCTTTAAAGTAATTAAATCGTCAATTGTATATAAACAGGAATTTTTTTTTATTTATCTCATATGCTTTTATACTTCCAACATTCAATGTGTAACGAACAAAATAAGTAATTTATTTTATGATATTTAATCTGAGAACTGTTTTGTATTTTATTTATCACGTAAATATACCCCTTCAATTATTCAAGTACAAAGAATTTAATTTTAAAACATCAAGTATTCTGTTTTTATTAAGTGATCCTAAAGTTATATTATTGTGATTAAGTTTATGATAATTTTTTGCGTTGCATTATTAAGGCTCTACCACAATTATTTTCATTGTCGGGTAAAACATTTGCGATATTATTTTAGAAATTTAATTCCTCATGTTTTATTTTTTAAGCTCTCACTATAAGTAATATGTTTTGAACTCCATATAACTTTCGATTTTTAAAAGTTCAGTAATCCATACATTTAACTACTTGTCTGACGGTGTCAGATAGATTCCCACGAAAATCATCATGACAAAGAGCTAGATTGTACGCCTATCGTTAGCCGGAGCTTTGAGTACCATGTAAGTGACAATACGATTTACCTCGTTTTTCACCCCAATTTTGAGGGAGAACACCCTGGGGTTGGAAGGGATATTTAATAGTACTGAAATATATGTACCAGTGTTACATTAGATAGTTTAATTTTAAATAATAAACTTTTAAGCAATAAATATTTAAAGGAGTTTCTTTTTTCAGAAATTGAGATAAAAATATCATATGCAAAAACAAATAATGTACTTTTTTTCAAACACAGGTATTTAAGAAAAAATTATTGTATTATATCTACATTTTCCTACTTAGAGTATATTGATTCGCGCTGAGTCTGCGTATAATACTAGGTCCCATACTATCCCATAACAGCCTTGAAAAAGGATATTTATATTTTGAATACAATATATGAAAAAATTTTATTTTGAATTTGAATTGATTAAATAAAAAACACATGTTATTTTGGAAATTATTTGAAAATTAGTTATGAGCAAATTTACTTAAAAGCTTTGTTTCATTACCAAAAATCTTGTGTTTAAAAAATAATCAAGTAATTCTCTCTCGTGTTTTTTTTTCTTTCTTGTAGTGGAAATGCAGTTGATTAAATGAAAGCTGTACATTTATATTTCAGTTCATTATGAGAGAAATTAAAGTGAAAAAAACATTATGAGATAAAGAGAAAAGCTTCCAAAATAATTTTTTCGATTTATGTGACATTCAGTATCTTACACAAACAACGAAAAATGAATGAACGCTGTTTCAGAATTTTAACCTTTTAGACCTGCTATAATTCAAAAATAGGTTTTTTTTGTATTATTTATAAGAATCTTAAATGTGTGACTTTATTAAAGCTAAAAGTATAGAAAAAGTTATATCAAATTTCTAATTGTTTTTGAAGAAGGTTTTTGCAAAAGTGTATAAATGAATGATTTTTTTGTTATCGAGTCAGTGGTGTAACGTACACTCCCGCAACCCCTGCATTGAGAGGTAGGGGCAGGTTTTCTAGAGGGCCCAAGGTCTGACTGATATCATATACGTATTTGGGCTTGGGGCCCAAAACCTGATTTTGCAGGGAGCCCTACTATTCTTCGTTATGCCACTGTATTGAGTGTCACCTGAATAAAAGAATACATATTTAAAATTGTTTTAAGAATATTATTGCAATAAAATAAATAAATAAGTGAACAAAATAATCAAAAAAAAATAATTATTATCGAAGCATTTTTTATAACAGGAAAATGTTTTGTAGACATGTCATTCTTTCGTTATTTTTCGTCAAAAAATAACATCTAAATTATTTTTTCTTGTAAAAATATTCTTCAAACAATTTCGTATGTATATTCTCATTCATATGTGACACTAAATATCAAAAAAATATTCATTTACACACATTCAAAATCACGGTTCCGAACTCAGTCGAATACGTTATATCAAGAGACAAAATATTTTACCAAAATATAAAGTAGAAAATTTATATATATATTTTTTGCATCAATAAACAGGAAAGTTATTTTGAAAAACTGTTTTTACAGTGTTATTTTTTTATATCTTTATAAATACATTTTTTATCTCAATATCTTTATAAAACTACTAGCGGTCCCGACAGGCGTTGTCCTGTACACACGTCTTAAATCCGAAAATTACATACTTTTTTGAATAAGTTGTAACAATCTGGACCGTTTTGATGAAATTTTTATAGAAGCTATTCTGAACAAAAAAAGATATAAAACTCGAGTTATTACAATACCTGTGTGTACAATGTGTGTGGTTTTCCAAACCTCGGACATCATCACATGTACAGTTACCATGATTCGACCTATGGATTGCGTGTGATTATGCATTTACTATGAACTAAGTTGAATATAGAAGCTATTCTGAACAGAAACTTATATATAAACTTGTTTTGATTAAAGAACAAAAAAAGATATAAAACTCGAGCTATTTTCATAACAGGTATATTTTTTAATGCACAAAAAATACATTTATCCTAATGTCATTGAATGTACAATGTTTTTGGTTAATCCTTGAGGGGTATAAAAAAACAAATGCGATGGTTTTCCAAACCTCGGACATGCAACATATAATTGGCCGTGCGAAAAGCAAACTTGACGTACATATACCTCAAAAATCCTAGTTCAAGGTACATTATAATATATGTATAAGAAAAAAATCTTCTAAATCTAAGCCGTAAATAGTCATTGCTTGACCTTGTGACTTATTAATGGTCATGGCGAATTGGAAAATGCAAACCTTTGAATGGGTACGTGAGTCTGAAAGGATCATTGGTAGAAGTGAGACTCAGTTTTCCGCTCGAAATAGAGCCCTCAAGAATATTGCCCATGATTTTTTATGAACAATCGCGCGCCTTTGTATAATTTTGGTGGACGGAATTGTGAATCTGAATCATTCTCGAACCCACACAAAAAATATCATCCAAATCGGTTCAGCCGCTTAGGAGGAGTTCAGTCACATACACGCGCACAGAAGAATTATATGTATATACAGAGATATATGCCGTATCGCGGTTGGTAAAAGGGAAAAAATATTATAAGAAGGTTGGTAAAATTGGGGAAGATAGGTGGGAGGCCCCAACCCGTGACCATCCCCAGGGTGGTCCTCCTGCTGTGTCTTAGGTCCTGGGTTCGAATCCCGTTAAAAACATGGATGTTTGTAAAATAGTTTCAGGGGGTCAAAAAAGGGGAAGATGGTGGTGGAAACGAGCCAAATCGTAATGTCAACTGTATGGTGCTCAAAGCTACTACTAACGACACTCGTAGATGTAGCGACATGAATTTCATGGGCCTCGATCTGGCCTTTGCCGATCAGGTGGCATCAGTAACAACGAAACTACCATTGCGTTGGATAATTTGAATTTTTTTTCTTTTGATAAAGCCTCTCTTATTTTTATTTCAAATATTAAATTTTCAAGCGCAGAATGGAAGCAAAAAGAAGTTTTGACTGAATTTTAGACTGAAATTAGTATTATTTGCATATAATGTAAACTCAATTTCACTAAAAAAATCACTACTCCAGTTCAGTTCGCGATTTCACTGTTATTTGTTATTACTACCAGTAGAGTAACACACAAAACAACACAAAAAAAGACACAAAAAACCCCCCTACAATTTGTACCTGTGTAGCATCGATAGCAAAATTGATAGGTTTGATTGCTTGATTGATATAATTTCCCGCTAAATTTTTAATGTGTTGTTTGAAAATAATTGCATTTTTTAATGCAATGGGTAGAGCTAACCACTGAGAAAAGCCCGACGGACGGACTACAAACAGCTTGCGGGTCACAGCTTGAGTATCGTAGCTCTATAGGATAGCGAAGCCAGAATGTAATATTAATGTGTTATACTTGAAAAAATGTTCCATATTCTAGGCTTATTCTTCAAAATTGAACGAAGATAGCCTTAAAAATGAATGTTTTCATTTCAATACATTCAATTCTGTATACTTTCAGTTTTGCACAAAATATGTAATTTATTTGAGGAAAAAAAATTGAAGCATATTACTTAAGTTCGTGCATTTTTCATTTACATCCAGTTTATCGATAATCAACTGAAAAAAATTCTAAAAGAAATTAAATAAATAAATAAAACAAGCAAAACATAACGGATGTAAAAGTCTAATATGGAACATTTTAAATGCTTAGAATCCATCCCATTAACTGAGTTTAATCTCTTTTAAAAGATAAAAAGATTTTTATATCTTCAAAATATCTAGATTAATTTCGAATTTTAGATTGTCACGAGATAGCAAACATTTGCATTACGTGCATCTAATATTATTTTCGTATAAGATAAACGCACGGCGTTTCCGACATTCCATCTCCACAAAGCACTCGATAAATCACTTACCAACTTTTAATAAATCCGATTTAATACCAGAACATTCACACACACGAAAAAAAAATCTCAACAATAGAACAGAATCCAACCGCACCTGACCTAAATCTTAGATTTATAACTATATCACAGAGATATCAAAACGCATTAACACACATTCTAAAATACCTCCATCAACAAATCCCTCCAAATGTTCCAATAATAAAATGATCCCACAGCAAATTTGCAAAAATCTAAATTTTAAAGGTCATAAATAACACGAGAGTAGGAAGTGTGTCAATGTTCACAACAAAGCGTCGGAATTAACCTTATCGATAATAACACCGGTGGTAATCGTATTCCTCTATCGATATGCATCGAAGTGAAGCGTGGTGATAGGAGACGCGCCTTTTGACTCGAAGCGTCGTTCGCATAATGAGGCGTCATCTAGCTTCCGTTAGCATTCGCATAAAGTTCGCAAGTTTTCGAACACGCTCGAGTAAGTTTTGACCGTAAATACACGAATGAAAGGGTGCTACAGGAACTCATTCTGTGTGATATCCTCTCTTTTGAAGCACATTTTTTTCTCCCTTCACATTCACGTGTGTAAATTTCTTTTTTGTCCCGCTTCCTGTGGTTGTAGCGTGTCGACATCTGAGTCACTTTCGTTTCTTTGTGGCTAAAAATATCACCACGATTTGTAGGTGGATACTTTCGCTCGTTTCGTTTCTTTCGAGAGTCTTTTTAATGCTATGCGACAAGTAGGAATGACACTGGTAAAAATTATAAGTGATTTATAAATATGTTGTGACTTATTCCAGGCTCTAGTTAGGAGTGAGAGTTCTAGTAAGTCGCTCTATGACTCAACACGAGGGTGTAACGTCGTGAGTAGCTATCCTTCAATAAATAAGGTTACAGCTTCATATAGAAATAAAAAAATATTGTTTATTTGATAAACAATTCTTAATGAAGTAATATTGCCAAGCCGGTGTAGTCAGTTCATAGTCCATTCTCAACGCCACCGGCGTTCATCGTCTTTTTCACTCCAATCCCGGACTCCTTCCGTCCGTCCTCTCCCGATTTTCTTTCCGTCTCCTCTCTCTCTCTTTCTCTCCTCCTCCTTCCGTCCGTTCTCTCTCCCCGGACTTTCTTGTCCTTTTTTTCTGCTCTCCTTTCTTTTTTTCCTCCCGTCTCCTGAAAAAGAACCCTTTTTAACCACCAGGAGTGTATTCACAACACGCCCCTCGCTTCTTCTTATTGGCAGGTCACAAAAGTCTCTCTTGACCTCCCTCGTCCTATTGGCACATAACACGCCCAAACACACCCGAGCCGTCTGGCCCAAGGCGCCATAGTTCCTTGTCCACATCTGGACACGCTTGTCCATCACGCCACCTGCTTCTAGTATCCTCTTCATACAACACTAGAAAAGACGACATGATTATTTTAAGATAGGCTTCACCTATTGTCAATGGGGTGCCGGCTCTACTTTACTATTATGGCGACCCGTCTGTCTCTCTCCACTCCCTAAGTTCAGACAATAAACAATGGCCCCTGGCCACGTGCACTGGTCATTCCACAGCTGGTTGATCGTAAAAATTCAGGGACAATCAATGGGTGTGGTACTTGTCCTTGAACAGCTGGTGAAACCATAACACTTATCGAAAGATGGAGATTCACGACAATAGATGATGTCACAACTCCTTCCCCCTGAAAAAGGTCCATTTCACTGGACTGCTCTGGCCTCAGTTTGGTTCAGTTCGTAACATTTCACACCAAAGGGTTGTCTTATCAATGAGACCGATCAGGACAGCAATCCAAGAAACATATACAATCACAATTAAAATAAACAAATAAACCCAAAATTCTTTAAAACCTACACTTTACAAAAAAACTTAAATTCCGAATCTTGGACCATTTTTTCCATTTCAAACAGTTACATCACACTTCAAAATTTAGGGTTTTAAAGAAATTAACTCAAATTATAATATTTCTATAATTCTAACACATCAATTGCTCCTTCAATTGTGTTAAACATCTGTGAGCGTACACAGTCCTAAGAGACACAAAATATCTGCCATAACACATAACTTCCTTCCACCTTACACCACCAACACATACTCATACAAATATTAATTCACACCTAGCACCAACCCTACGAATTACTCATTCCCATCTACTTATTCCAACGGTGTTTCCAAACGATATTAAATAAACAAAATAAACATTTATAAATTCCAAGCTTTGCAAAAAACATTAAAAACCAAAATTTTAAATTAAGAAGTTTAAACTAAGACTTTTTAAATTTAATTAAATTATGGCTATCAGCAAGCATTATCACAACCATCATAACAATTTATCACAACCATCATAACAGGTTATTCACAATTCATGGTATTGTCTTCCATTACGTTAGTTATTGAGGAAACACTTTAATATAATTGGGAATATAATTAACAAGCCTCAGTAGCTCATGCAATGAATTTTCTAAATCTACATTATGTCAACACGGAACAAACTTGCCCATGGCTCTAATTTACCTTTAGTCGGTCCGACTTCCGACCCAACCCTACTCAACCCTTTTAACACAAAATCTATTTTCTTTACACGGTTTTTCCAAATTTGTATCAGAATGTCTATGTCGACCATTCGCGATACACCAATCTGCTCTAACAACCTCAAAATCAGAGTCGTTAAATTACATCCATCATAAGCACAAAAAGAAACTTAAACCTTGATTTTTTAATAATGTACATGCCAACTGTCATAACGCATGTGGTGTGCTTCGGATAATTCATCATTAGAGAACGACGAAAATACCACTTCCACAAATCCAATACAGTCACCCACGATGCCGCGTTGATCTTTTCTACCAAACTTTCCCTTTTTAACAAAATATAAATCTCGGCTCGCGTCACCTGGTTCAAATTCCTATACTTCATACATTTAATACGCGGGTACGGGTATCGGTTCACTCTTCCTAACCAAACAACGGGCAGAGTACGGTTTGACTGCCCCATCCCGTTTACACCTAAATCTAAAAGATACTCTGTATCCTCCCGTAGTGAATTAATTAACATCTGGGATGAACAACAAGTTTTGATCCTAAATGGCTTTCCCGTAACCAAATTAATATCCTTCTGCCTTAAAACAATCGTCCCAGACTCTGGTAGAAACCTTTCTTTCTTTTTAGCGTTAATCATCCTTAAGTAGCTACTTCGATCAGGCGGTAATTTAAAATACAATTGACTTTTCCTTAAATTACCCTGAAAACCAAAATCCATAAATAGCTTTACCGAATAGAGAGTTTCGGAATCTATTCCTTCTGAGCTATTATTTATAACCAAATTTTCAATTCCGGCTTTCTACGGTACAATTTTATTAAATTAAGACGATAAATGGTACTGCGATCTCTTTTTTTCCGGGTAAATCTATCTCGAAAGTAAATTCTGAACCGATGTTAGACCTATTGTCCATCTCTAAACTATCCTTATAAATCTCCCTTGGTTCTGAGAGAGGCAATCGCATTGCTAACCCATCTTCCAAGCATTTCCGCACATCTGCTTTACACGTGTTTTCTTTCCCCCCTTGTAACTGCCTTGCTATCTTAGCTATTGTATGATTTCGAAAATTTTCCTGATTCACTGTTATCTGCTTTTCACAACCCATTAACGACCCAATGGTATATTTTTCCTCGCAGATATTTTCACAAATCAATCCTTCAGGGTCGCCACTCCCTTATCTCTTTTCAATTCAAAAGAGCCTTTTCCAATATTATCCGGATTTATTACCCGCTGTGCACCCATCGCCACAGTTCTGACCCTTCCTTCACATAACCCAGCCTTCATTTTCACTTCACAATTACTATTTCTATACACGTTGAATTCTTTCCCTTCCACAATCTTAAATAGATTATTCTGTTCTGTCCCTCTCCCACTTACTTCAGACAGAGGGGAAACGTTCGTCCATCTCACTGGGGGGTCACAATTCTTCTTTTCAAAATCGCAAGACGTAGCGTTCTCCACGCTTTTATTAACTACCGGGTTAAATAAAGGCCTGCACTTATTAACCGGTTCACTAACTTCTGTGGTACGATTTTCTGACAAAATACAAACATTTGCGAGATCGTTAATCCTATTCCCTGCCTTCAATTTATTTTCATTTAACTTATTTCTGAGTTGAACTCTCATTCGTTCTAACTCAAGTTCTCTAGCTAGTCTACATTCCTCAAATTCTTGGTCCCTTTCTTCCAAAATACCCTCCAACAAACATTTAACTGACTCTTCGTCATAGTATTTACTTTGACAGATTCTTTTCTTGAATTCTATATCTTGGGTAAAGTAATATCAATTTCTACCCTTAATTCCTTTGCAACCTCTAACAATACGTCTTTTCTTTCTCTTAACAGAAACGTCATGATGCACTAATACACACAAAATCAAATCTAAACTTAATCCTTACAAAAATCATACAAAGACTCAAGGCAACCTAACAATACACTAGACCTAGACTTAACTATATTTTACCCATATGCGCAAATCTAAACACAAATAAGCTACACATCAGTGTTCTCCAATTCAACAAGTATAACTACCGTATACTAAAAATTTCACAAATCTATAACCACAACAATACCCTTCACAATACTGTGCCAACAAAACAAGTATAACTACTGTATACTAAATTTTACAAATCTATAACCACTACAATACTCTTCTCAATACTGTGTCAACAAAACAAGTATAACTACTGTATACTAAGTTTCCCAAATCTATAACCACTACAATACTCTACACAATACTGTGCCAACAAAACAAGTATAACTACTGTATACTAAATTTTACAAATCTAAAACCACAACAATAATATTGCACATTTATACACTTCATACAAAACTTAAAATCTTTCAAGTCTCTTATTGCTTACCAACGTTACCTAGTCTTTATATTCCTTATTTAAAACATTTTACATACAAAATCAATACTCAGTTGTTGCCCCGAAAATAATCTCAATGAAAAGACTCACCTTCAAATTTATAGAAGACACACAGGAACACATCTCATAACTGGCAATTCCAAAAATCTGGCGGGCACACTTCATCACTAGCAGGAACGGGAGACACTTGCATCCAGCACTTCTCACAGCTGGGGACTCCAGGAATTAGGCGTCATTAAACTCGCTTCATCACAATCGCACACGGATGGCATTTTTTTTTCTCTTCAATTAAAACTAAGGATTCGGGCATCTGTTTACTTAAATGCCGGATCAACACCGCTGCCACCAATTTCATATATATATATATTAGCTGTAACGTCGTGAGTAGCTATCCTTCAATAAATAAGGTAACAGCTTCATATAGAAATAAAAAAAATATTGTTTATTTGATAAACAATTCTTAATGAAGTAATATTGCCAAGCCGGTGTAGTCAGTTCATAGTCCGTTCTCAACGCCACCGGCGTTCATCGTCTTTTTCACTCCAATCCCAGACTCCTTCCGTCCGTTCTCTCCCGATTTTCTTTCCGTCTCCACTCTCTCTTTTTCTCCTCCTCCTTCCGTCCGTTCTCTCTCCCCGGACTTTCTTGTCCTTTTTTTTCTGCTCTCCTTTCTTTTTTTCCTCCCGTCTCCTGAAAAAGAACCCTTTTTAACCACCAGGGGTGTGTTCACAACACGCCCCTTGCTTCTTCTTATTGGCAGGTCACAAAAGTCTCTCTTGACCTCCCTCGTCCTATTGGCACATAACACGCCAAAACACACCCGAGCCGTCTGGCCCAAGGCGCCATAGTTCCTTGTCCACATCTGGACACGCTTGTCCATCACGCCACCTGCTTCTAGTATCCTCTTCATACAACACTAGAAAAGACGACATGATTATTTTAAGATAGGCTTCGCCTATTGTCAATGGGGCGCCGGCTCTATTTTACTATTATGGCGACCCGTCTATCTCTCTCCACTCCCTGAGTTCAGCCAATAAACAATGGCCCCCTGGCCACGTGCAGTGGTCATTCCACAGCTGGTTGATCGTAAAAATTCAGGGACAATCAATGGGTGTGGTACTTGTCCTTGAACAGCTGGTGAAACCATAACACTTATCGAAAGATGGGGATTCATGACAATAGACGATGTCACAAGGGCTATTGGCGATGGATTACGTAATTTTTAACATCGATTGAATGACGAGGCTGACATCTGAGATGGCACCCTTCTCTCCTAACTACCACACCACACCACATCAATGGGAGGGCACTGAGCTTCGACAGATTTAACGTGCATCAGTCTCTTCTACACGAAGATTCTTCACTGGCAGGCTGGACCCAGCCACGTGTAAAAAACTCTTCAAGCGTTCACAAACGTACTGAGATGTGATAATCATGTCTTCCCCGTCAAGTCACATGAAGTTTAAAATTAGTCAAAAAGAGCTCGCGCAGAGCTACAAAAAGTTTTCCATCCTTTGTCAAAAGAAAAACGCTTAATGTGTGCCCGAAAGCAGTTCTACAAATGGTGGTTTGGACATTCCTATCTCCCTCAATGACAAGTGTCGTGACCCCCGAGTTTACTTAATTCCTGGGTAGCGATACTGGTAAAATATTATTTTATTTATAACTTAGAGCAGAATTCTTACACCATTATTATACTTCGCTGCCCAGCAGCCTTTCGCTGGAGAAACTATTGCCCAGTTCTCTGATCTTCCCAATTTCTACTACACAGCCTATCGTAGGTCTCTCCCATCTATCGTAGCAGTCCTCGTCATCTTCCGAACCGTCTCCTTAAACCCCCTGGGTGAGCCTCTTTCACGCCTCCAATAATTTCTGGTTAGCGAGGGTCACGGGTCTGCACCCTCTGTCTATAAACCAACTGTCATTGGTTCTTCCGGGACAAAAGTCTGCCGCGACTGAGATAGTCTATGCTACCGCACCTGCTAAACCATATGTAGGTTCTCTCAATATACCTGTCACTTCGACACTTGGAATACACTCCTTGGTATTTCTTTCTCACAAAAGACGACTCTCCTTTTCATACAAGTGCAACATGGTCAACATGTGCGAGGGAACAAAAGAATGGACAGCCGTCAAAACAGATGTGTCCCTCCCAAAGATCGCTGTGAAGAAAACCCATCTGGTGAATCTATTTGTCTCTGGGTGCAGGAAAACATTAAACAGTTCAAGAGTAGGCTCAACATCTGTTTCGCCCCAGGGCTACACAATTGAAAAGAGGGGCGACAAACTGCCGATGATCGAGGTGACGCGACAGCACTCTCAATGACTTCGTGGTTCTGGGTCCTATGCAAAAATAAGTTCTTACTGCAACCCTTTTAAGTATATAGTATATAGCAACGGTTTCCAATTGGTAGTCCTTGAAAAACTTTTGATAGTCTGCAGAAAAATTGGAACTTTATTTATACATTTATGAAGATTCAGTTTCAAAAATGACGAGTAACCAAACGTATTAAAGAATATAGATCATACGTTTTTAAAGTTTTGGCTACTACTTTCAAAGAAATTCCTTCTTTTAGTGATTTTAAGTTACTTTTACAGGTGTATCTAACGACATTGTAGAAGTTGGTAAATTAGCGGCATAACACCTCAGTTTGCTAACATTGCTTTATGTTCCCGGTTTGTTCTCCTTTTTGCGAAGTTATGTGGGACAATGTAGTTATAGGGTCATCAATATAGTGGTCAGTCCCATTAGTGATCCACCAAATATAAAGGTATACATTTAATGGTCTATGAAGTTCTAAAAGTATGCTAAAATGCTAAACCGCAGGTATTAGCATTTGTTGTCAGACACATATACTAAAGTAACCCGTAGCAAATAAATGTGCGTGCCTCACAATCTCATAAACCTAGGCACAAGTTGATTCAATCGATTGCCTTCATTCGACTAAAAGCAGAAGCTTAACGGCGAATGTTAGGGCCCCACTGCAAAGTCAGGTTTGGGGACCAAAGCTAGATCTTACATAGAGTATGTACTTGACGCCAATCAGACCTTAGGCACCCTAAAATCCTGGGTCTCTCCGCGATGTGGGGTTGCAGGGGTGTACGTTACGCCTCTAACTAAATGAGTAATGATACTGCATGGTGATAGGTTTTGGATAGGAAATTTTCATTTTTGAATGTATTTCAAGGCAGGTCAGAATACTTTTTGATCTTGATTCATTAGAGGCAATTTTCTAGACCAATGGGCGGAATTCGTGTGGCGTCATAGTTAAATCATAAATGTAATCACACATTTCAAGCTAATTAACTCGTGTGTTTCAATGTTGCCAACTTTTGCCTTTTGCAGAAACTTTCTTTTAAAAAGTACATATCTGTCAACGATAATAATGCACATACAATAAGCTTATTTTAAAAGAACACCTATATAATGGTAAGGTTTTTGTTTAAATTTAAAAGACTATTTGTGTGAAAAATTTTAAAACGTGAAGACATATATATATATATATATATACATCTGTAACCTATCATCAAATTTAAAATGTTGTCAAAACTTTACAAGTATAACTACTAGTATATTGGTTTTTAATCAATGGAGAACACGCGATTGCCTTTATCATGTAACCGTCATGAATTCAGCCCAAAGTGGTCTATATAGACCCCGAGGTGTCTATGACGATCTGCAAGGGGTCCACGTCAGCGAAAAAATAATTTGGGGCCCATGAGGTGTAAATGAGGGTTTAAGATTGCCTAAACCAAATCGTGACTTTAATTTTAAAAGAAAATTTAATCAAGTGGAAACCAAATTTTACCTATTTAACAGATTTATTACTAAATTTAATTCGGCAAATTTGCATTTACAAGAATACAGCATTAATTTTATTAAAACAAGATCAATTTCAGCGTTTCTTTTCAAAATTAAGTTAAATAAGTATAATACTGGAGGTCCCAAATTTCCTCAATTTGTCACAGACAATCTGTCAGGGCGTTTTTAACCCACGTTCAACATTTAACTGCCTTTTATTCAGATTTTAAAATCAGGTTTGGAAATGCTTTGACTATGGTAATGCCACAGTAGGAAATGGATTCATTTGGTCATATTGAAAAAAATGTAACATTACTATAGGAACTTATCGGAATAAGCACTAACGAAGATCTTAAATTTTGGAAACGGATGTCAGCAACTTTGGCTTTAAAAAGACAAACCTGTTATCTATCCCGAATCGTGGGTTTGAAATGTCCTGGATGAAGTGTTTAATTGTTTTTCATAGTGGGAAGGAGTTTCAGAACGGTTGGTAATCTCCAAAACAAAAACAAGAAGAAAAAAAAGGAACAAAAAAAAATAAATAATTGGACACGCACACCCTACCAACAGAGGAAATGTAAGGCTAAATCTGACAAAATTGGTACCAAATGTTGAAAAAATTTTATTGTAGAGCCAGATTCAACACTCCCATATTAAAATAATTTGTTTGTTGTTTAGTTATTTTATGTAACGGTTATTTTATGTATTAATTAACTTTTAATTTATAATTAATTAACATGTGCTTCTTAAATTTTAAACACATTTCATTAAAGTTAGAAATTTAATTTTTTTAAAGTAGTATTAGTAATAGCTGTGTCAAAAAGACATTTAAGTTGATAAATTTTCAAAACTTCAATATTAATTAAGCAGGAGTCTACCCCAAACCGAAAAACATGGCAAGGAGTTTATGAGACAAAAAAGTTTGGGAACCTCTGATTTAGTCCATTGCATAACCACAGGATCCTGTTCAAGTAAATTTTAATTTGAAGAGGGGGAAGAGTTTGACGACTTCAAGAATCAAAAGATCCGAACGTTTCTTATATTGAAAATTTAGAAGATGTAGTTCACTTCAATTTTTACACAAGTTCATAAACTATGGAATATTAACGTGTAATCTCTGAAAAAAAGTGTAATCGATCAAACAGAATAAAATCGTCTAAAAGAACTTTATAAAAACAAGCTTCAACTTCAAGAGATCATAAATCGATTAGGATGGTTTTTAAAAATTAATAGAAATATATATGTGGGAGACAACAAGGGTTCCAATACGTTTGTCTTTCCTCTATTTTATTTAACATTAAACAAAAATTAATTAAAAAGGTAGATAAGTTTGACAATGACATGCAGAAGGTAACGCCTGCTCGCGCACCTCTGTCGTTCTCTCTCTCTAATGTCCAAGAGTTTTTGTTTCTCTTCCACTAGTTCAAAAGTTTTAGTTCGTGTTTTAGCTGCGCCTGCGCGCGAAGACTGCGTGGAGTTGTCGATAACTATTGGTTACTATATCCGGCCAGCCTGACTGTATGCTGTCCGCAGCGGTACTTCCATGGAGACCAGAGGAGAATCTGAAACATACAAAAAAAAAAGACGGAACAGACAAGGACTATACGACAAATATACAAAGATTTAACATATCATAATTTTGTTGAACTAGACAGTTTCTCCATCATGTGAAGGCACCTCTTCGACATCCGGAAGGTTCCACAGGAAAACATTGTGTTTCACAGGCATAAGAATGTCTTTTTTAACAAGTTGATCTTTGGTTGAACGCATCGATATTTTCCTCTCTAGAGTTCTGGACGTCTGTTCAAAACGATTTCTCTTTTTCCTCCGTTTCCACTGTCAGGGCTCAAAGATTTTCCAGAGCAACACAAACCGTCGATAATTACGTTCCATAGGTGAAGGGGTAGGAGATCGGGAGATGAATTCCACGGAACTCGTTTTCATGGCGCCATTGGCTTTCTTACACAATACTATAGGTGAACAATAATCAAAAACACTCTCTTTTATAATACCTTGTCGTAACCAATCATCAATTTGATTGTTTACCTGTAATTTCTCAGAACAAAATAAACGTCTGGCTCTCTGACACACAGGAATATCATTTTTCAATTTAATATTCATTTTTAACTTAGTACTCTTAATGTTATTGCATTTATAATTCTTAACTAGAGAACTCAAATCATTTCTAGTATTAAAGTTTTTAACAAGTGGCAAATCATAACTAGAGTTTTCTATCACATTTGAAACAGAAACATTTGAATTAAAATGAACACAAGCATGAGCACCTAAAGAGGATTCACTTTCATTCAATAAAACATCGCTCTTTGCGTGGCCTAGTTTTTTTATTTCAGAATATACACTGGGATGTATAATAAATTCTTCGGTCAAGGTCGGTGATATTGCCGTTCTCACACTTAAGCTAGTAGAGTGTTGATTAAGAGAAATATTTATGGGTTTAACTTCTACCATTCGCTTTTCGCCAAAACATGAACTTAATGTTATGATCTCTTCGGAAGGTGTTTGCACTCTAATTAGTGAGGAATTTAAAACTGGGATCTGGCAACCTGAATCGATCAAGGCTGTTACGGGCTGATTTTCTGCAAAAATGTTTACGTATTGAAGATTTGCGCATTCATCGCTATTTTGTTTTTCACTCTCGACTTTCAAAGTATTCACGTTTATTCCATTATGGATGTGGTCGTTAGATTCTTTAGGTTTAAAACGCTTCTCACAGTCTCTTGCGCAATGAGATGAATCACCGCATATAAAGCAATTTTTATTTTCTCTTTCAAGATATTGGGGATAGTTCTCTTTAATCTTTGGTTTAAAGTTTTGTGATCTATTTTTAAAAGGGTCTTGGGTATATCCATAAGTAATAGGAATTCCTTTATGTGATCCGCTTCTAGATGAAATATAAATATCGCACTCTTTAGCTAAATCAATAGGCCTAAACCAATCTTCTGCTTCTCGAATGCCAATATGAGTTGCAGTTTCCTTATTTAAAGTTTTGAACTGTTTCTCTTCGACTTTAGTTGCAGGATTTAAACTTAATGCTTTATTTTTAGCCCTTTGAAGTTCGACTTCTTTTTCTAATTTTGCTAACTGAAGTTTCGCGAGCTCAATTTTCTGTTTTTCTAAAGTTACCTCTCTTTCGTTTCGCGATACTCTCTCATCTATACAGTTTTGAATTAAAGTTTTAACGAAATCTGGATCACTTTCAAATGTACTACTGTTCTCAATTTTAGTCTTTAGTTTAACTATGGTGTCTGTACTCTCCACAGTACCGTCTAGATTCTCAACAACTCTTATGAAATCCTCTTTAAGAGCGTTTTTATACATTTTAGAAAACTATGGAAAGATCCTACCTTTTTTTTTCTGTCTCCCTTGTTGCTCGCACGTACGATGTATCCAATGAAGAAAAACGTTGTGAATCCACTGATTTCACCTCTTCGCAGGTAATATAGTTGAAATTGTTCGAATTGACACCTCTTCGCAGGTTATATCTTGAAATTGTAGTTCCGGCCTCTACACAGGCGGATTATTCACACTGAGTTAGTTCCAACCTCTACACAGGCGGGATTTTGAGGGTTCGTTGAAAAATACACCTCTACACAGGTTATTTTTGTTATTTGTTCCGACCTCTACACAGGCGGAATGAAGTTGAAAAATTCAACCTCTACACAGGTTGAACGAAGTTTTCGAAAAATGGCGGCGCGTCTCCTCCACGGACGGCTTTTGTTCACGTTCCAAACTTTGATCAAAATCGAAATCTTTTTTCAATCCCGGCCTCTACACAGGCGGAGTATTCATGCTGAGTTCAAACCTCTACACAGGTTGAATATTTATGCTGAGTTCAAACCTCTACACAGGTTGAACGAAGTTTTCGAAAAATGGCGGAGCGTCTCCTTCACGGACGCTTTTGTTCATTGTCCAGATTTTGGTTCAAAATCGAAATTTTATCGATCGCGGCCGAGCCCCCATAATTTGTGGGAGACAACAAGGGGTCCAATACGTTTGTCTTTCCTCTATTTTATTTAACATTAAACAAAAATTAATTAAAAAGGTAGATAAGTTTGACAATGACATGCAGAAGGTAACGCCTGCTCGCGCACCTCTGTCGTTCTCTCTCTCTAATGTCCAAGAGTTTTTGTTTCTCTTCCACTAGTTCAAAAGTTTTAGTTCGTGTTTTAGCTGCGCCTGCGCGCGAAGACTGCGTGGAGTTGTCGATAACTATTGGTTACTATATATATATATATATATATATATATATATATATATATATATATATATATATAATTATTGTTTATCGGAGAAATTTATATATATATGGGATATATTTCATATAAATTCTATATTAGGAGCGGACCAAAAGAAAGAATGAACAGTAAAAAAACTTTAGGTGAGCTGGTGAAATTTATTATCAAATGCAATAAAACACAAAAAATATGTCATCTATTTACTAATGCCGTGAAGGAAATTGTAATTACATTTATTCGAATTTTTTTCACTTTTTTAATTATAAAACACATAAATATATTTTGATAACTTTACGAACGTTAGTCATTAAAATATATTGGATTACCATTTTTGTACATTAGAAAGTTTTTAAATTAATTTCTGTAGAAATACTCAAGACTATATTTTGCATATACAAGTAGTACTCAGATATTTATGGGAATTTTTTTCCTTTACAAAAAAACCCACAATCCACTTTCATAAAATTTTTAAGACACTGAAATTTAACTTTTCTATGCTATATTGTTTTAAAATTTGTGGTGGAACGGTTGGAACCTGAAGGTGTGTCGTATCTAAGCCCTCATCACTGATAGAAAGCGTGAAGTCAGTGGCCCTGACAGTTATCTGATGGATGTAAACAAGTATCTTCCCTTGATTTCAAGTAGCCGAGTGGTCAAAGTATCGGATCGTGGCTGGCCTTGTCATGTATTCGAGCCCAGTACCACTAAAGACCCGCGGTGTAGGGCGTTAAATCTGTCGAGAGCTCGAACGTCCTCCGGTTGGTGTGGTAGTTAGGAGAGGGAAGTGAGAGCTCAGATGTCGTCCACGTCACTTGACCATGGTTCAGAATTACTTGGTCCGTCGCCAAAAGCCCTCGTGTAGCTGAACAGTGCGACATTAATATTCACTCATTCCATTGATTTCAAAGCTGATATTTCTTTTGTTGTTGTTCTTATAAAATCCGGATACAGTTTCAGGTTTGGTAATTGGAAAAAAATGTCCTAGTATTAAGATTTTTTAAAAAGGTACTCTCCAACATTATTCTGGTACTTTTAAACTATATGCATTTTTTTTAAACTTATGTACATTGTTCTTGTTAATAAATATGTACTTTTTAAAAAGAAAATTTTTGGAAAAAGCAAGTTGGAAACCGTGAGACTAGTTGGAAACGCGTGATTGCATTTATCATGTAATATGACGTCATAAGAATGTATCCCATGGGTAAAAGTCCAGATCCGTACAAACACTTTCGTTTAATTTATTTCTACAAGCATATTCTCTTAAAATAATTGTAAAGTTGTGCATGGTTGGTTTGAGACGCTATAAAATTAAGTTTTCTAAATGAAAATAATAAAAAAAGTTTATCGGTTGAAGCTTCATACATTGCGATGCTTTAACTAAATACTTTAAAGGAACTTCAGGCCATATAAGTTTAATTACATCCAAATCAATTATTGAGTTCCTCCATAAAGGGCTGTCGAAGAAAGCAGCAAGGGCATTGCAAAGGGATCATTTTGAGATTTTGGCTGGTACAAAACGCAAGGGCTAGTTTTATACGGTTTCAGTTACAATTAAGTAGAGAAAATTGAATGAGCTCTATTATATACGTTTTCCCAATGGGACAATGGTGGTACAATTTTAAGGCACAATTAGTCCAAAAACAC
Source organism: Trichonephila clavipes (assembly GCA_019973935.1). Classification (NCBI taxonomy): domain Eukaryota; kingdom Metazoa; phylum Arthropoda; class Arachnida; order Araneae; family Nephilidae; genus Trichonephila; species Trichonephila clavipes. The sequence goes on along the minus strand of BMAU01019548.1, from coordinate 528,731 downwards.
GGAATCTCTTCAAATTTTCTCACCATGGCGGAAAGAGGGGGTACAATGGTGGTACAATTTTAAGCCACAATTATTCCAAAAACACGGAATCTCTTCAAATTTTCTCACCATGGCAGAGAGAGGGGGTACAATGGTGGTACAATTTTAAGCCACAATTAGTCCAAAAATACGGAATCTCTTCAAATTTTCTCACCATGGCAGAGAGAGGGGGTACAATGGTGATACAATTTTAAGCCACAATTATTCCAAAAACACGGAATCTCTTCAAATTTTCTCACCATGGCATAGAGAGGGGCTACAATGGTGGTACAATTGTAAGCCACAATTAGGCCAAAGCACGGAATCTCTTCAAATTTTCTCACCATGGCAGAGAGAGGGGATTTGAAGATCTCATTAAATTCATGAGTCAACAACTCCTATTAGTTTCTAAAGGTTTTCCGCATTTAAGTGACATGCAGGACTAAATTAGGATGAATAATTTGTTAGTATATAATTGGATGGTCCATTTTGATAGAAGGGAGAGAAAATACAGTCGGACCTCTATTTAACCAAGTCACTAAATCCCGAAAAAAATTCATCATGTGGAAAATTCTTTAAATGGAGATAAATCTTTTAATATACTTTGAAAATCCCCTAAAACAAATTTTAAATCAGAAACACAACACTTTATTGTAAAAAGTGATTTTTACATCTTTTTAGTGAATTAATAACTATTTATTTTACACAAAAATACGCATATTACAAATGCTTATGTCTATTTGAAAATTGTAAAATAAAAGAAACAATGTCCTTTATATAAATATACGAAATCGCGACGACGGATCGCAGTCTCCCGAGTACTCATGGCACTCGCTTATATTCGAGTGCGAAAACTACAGAAGCATAAAATACGACATTGTCGAATTATCTCGAATGTGCATAGTTGGCCTGTTAAGCACGCTCGAGTTAACTCGAGCATGCTCGTTAAGGGGTTAAATTTCAACTCAATGAAAATCGTTTAGTTTGGTAAGCACTTCGGTTCAATAAACACTGGTCCGTGAGCTACATTACAGCCTTTGATTGACCGGAACTCTATCGATCTGACCGAATATCAAGTAGGTTAATGCTTTGAGGGAAAACATTAAGGGCGTGTGCCTAATTTTTTCCCTGTGCTTTGAATATCTCTTTTAATTTTTGACCAGCCCCCTCGGCTCTGATTTCCGGGGTGTTGCCGGTAGTGAGGAGAATGCGCTCCCTTTCTAAGCACCCTAGAAGTGTGAGGAGCATAAATTAAAAATGCATAATGCGCATCGCTCATTAGGTGGCGGAAATTTTAGGGGGTAGATTTTTTGACGGATTTGGAACGAGTGGGTCAAGAAAGTGCGTGGAGAGCTCCTTGATCGTAACTTTTTGACTCGCAAGCATTGAGTCATAGTTTTGTGGTGCAGTCAGATAGTAAAAATAAAATGATCTGGTTTAATTACAACAAAAGAAATGTGCAATTCAGCAGGTTATGAATAGGACCCAGATATCAATGACATGAAAAAATGCTAACAGCCTCAAAGGGCTTTTAAAAATGACCACAGCCTTTTCGGAAATAGCTTCAAAATACTTAATGGCAATAAAATAACACATATAGATTCCGATAGTTAGGTTTTTCAAAAAATGTATCTTGTTAATTTCTCGAAATCTAAGGAATCAGTAAATGAAGTTCTGCAAGAAGTTACCAATTTCCGTACGCATTGCAAGAAATCAAAGCCTTCTCTAGAGATTCTGGAGTTTTTTGGAGTATTGTAGTTAATTCCAATTTCCTTAGTTCAATAAATATATTTTCCAAATCGTAAAAGCTGCTTGAAAATGATCGTAATTAAAATAATAATAATAATAAAACACTTCTTATAAATACAGAATGTGATTACAATTTTTTTAAAAACTAAGAAATGGAAAAAGTTATTACAAGAGATCTAAAAATATACATTTACTAAATCCATAAGAGCTTCCCATATAATTTACAGTGTTGCGACGCTGACAACGTTTACATTAATTGGTTAATGCATATGTTGATAATGTCTGTAATTCTTTATTTACATACTAGACGTTACACATCCTTTTCCTTGGGTCTTTCGCGATGTTGTATGACTATATATAAAAATGTAAGGATAACTAAATTAGATTTAAAATTAAATTCCCTGTATAACACTTAACTTTTATTTTCTATTAAATCTTCAAGTATTAAATTAATCACCCCATTATTTTTCCGAAACAGATGGCCCAACCTCAAAACACTTCTAATCCCAAATGATTATTTTTCATAGTCCATATGTCAGCATTAACTTTCAAGTATAACTCATAACTAAGAAGGCACTTCACATCTGGGCATAAGTGGTGAAAGCATTTAGATTTCAGTTTGGTGTCATTTTTCTCTCAGCGTCAGAACATGTAGATGGCTCGATGAATAAAGAGCGTTTTTAAAATTAAGCTTGGTTTTAACTTGAAACATGTCATATATATATTAAAAGTAATTGATATCTAAGTCGTTACATTAAGTTTTCGATTGTGCATAAAAATATTTTTTCAGTACTCATATATTCATTTAAAAAGGGTTTGAATTTCTAAAACCGAAGTATACTTATCTTTTACACGTCCGTAACCCTGCCTCAAGGAGTCGATTTCCGCACAACCCGATCTTAGAAGATTTCTACTTAACAAAAGAAACTTGCCTGCCAAATTTCAAGGCTGTTGGTCTAATAGTTTCAGATATCTTATGATGGCTGAATCATTTTTCTCCTCTTTTCAGACAGATGATGACATGTTTTTCATCTGGTTGCAAAATGCTAGCTACTTAAATAAAGAATTTTGAAATGAATATATTTTCATTAACAATTAAATTTTATGCTTTTTCTCGTGAGTGTTGGGGAATCAAAGTGGAAGGACCATTGAATATTAACATGATATTTTTCATAGGCAATTCAAAAATGTCGAATATGATATCTTAAAGATCTGTAGCAAGGCGAAGTTTACGAAAATTATGTTCTATGCCATTTATTTCCTATCATCCTAGCTATTAAAAAATAGAATAGTTCAATTGAAGTTATATAAAAATATTCATGGAAAGATGAACTATATTACGAAAATAACTTTGAGTCCACCTATGTCACTTGGTATTCAACTTTTTTATTTTTTTGTAAACAAAGAGCAATATTTCGGCTTAATGGTTTGCTACATTACACTGTTTAGAGTTTTATGTTGATAATAGTTTTCGGTCATGTGATGTTGTAGCAAGTCGGCAAAGTTGATTCACGTTGATTTCACGTTGATCACTCTGTCGTTGATTTCACGTGATCCCACTTAGCATAAAAGTTTGATATATTAACATCTATTTTTACAATGCAATATCGTAATTGGCAATGAGGAACTTGGATAGACACGGTAAATTTTTCTGTTGATGTTCTTACTCTCAGTATTCATTTTACTTGTACAAAGAATCCTAGATAGGTTAATATTCTTGTATCCCAAAATCCTTGATTTTGAAGTGAAGGCATATTTATTCTTACGATCCATTCTCGTTCTAAAAAAGCCACCAGAACTTTTGAATCAATCACTGCGCAATAAAAAGTACATACGTGGGTCACCTCTCGCCTCACGAACGCTCTTTTTAGACTTCTCTCATCCACCCAATAAATACTTTTTTTGTTTTGATTCTAGTCCATTACTACTCTCTTTCTCCATCTGGTAAAATGAACTCGTTTGTGGAGGATGCGGATATTAGACTTCTTGCATGTGTAATTGATCTATAGTCATAATAGAATTAACATGTTTTGAGGTCCTGGGCACCCCACACACACACCTATGTATTCCCCTGCGAAATTAGCAAACGTTGTGAAATACTCCGACAAACAGGAACTCGTAACTAATAAATGTGAGGGACTCATAATCTCACAAATCTAGCCGATTCGATCGAAATGAGAGATGATTCAGTAGGGTGGTACTTCGATGTGAACGGTAGACGTGACATTCATACCATTGCTGCTCTAGTTGGTATATACTCCGAAATTCCAAGCTATTTCTGGAAATAGCCTCTGATCAGACTTTTCAAGGGGACGGGTTACTTCTAAGGAGAGAGTTGCGGTCCACTCAGTGGAGTAGGCGTGGCCATTCTGATACCGCTCTTCTTTTAATGTAAGACAGATTATTATTTTTCAACAAAAGCACGAGTTACACAAAATTGTCAAGTTGAATGCTTGAACAGCTATGAGTGACTGCTAGACCGTCGACATATTCAATGGAACGAGCAAGGAACATCGTTAGCCGATGAACCTGAGGCATGTACTTAATTTGTTCATTCCCTCCTCATCACGGGACATGACATTAACAAGACAGCCCAGACTCATGAAAGCGCAGGGTGTGGGTCTCAATAGCCACTCCCGTTCTATCGCGGCAAGATCAACAATTACTCTCCTTTTGTCGGCATGTGGGGAAAAATTCATTTATACGGTTTGCATCACAGTGATTGCTTTTCCCCCTACTGTGGCACTGCATGTGTTAAGCATCATCGCGTGCGCTTACGATGAAGGTAGATTTATCATTTACACATTTATCGAGTCATTTTCTTATATAAACACAGTAGCATAAATTGTGAAAAGGTGATTCTCCATGCCAGCTGGCGTTGATTTTCCATAATATTTTTCCTTTAGTATGCGCGTCTTAGTAAAGGCGGTCACCCAAAAATCCCTTAAAGGTCCACCGGTCGATCGCGATCGACTTAATGCGCATTTTTGATTAAAATGATTCAAATCATGATCGTACTGATGTTGAGCCGAGAACAAGACGAGGCCCAGGGCCCGGGCACAGTTGGCCAATGCCTTAACATTAATTACAAGTTCGGTTATTCTTACTCAATAATTAACGTCTAGAGTAAAAAAGTTGTTCCATATTAAATTCGAATTGCCAGCGACGTCTTCAGACTTCTTGAAGCTCTGACCCCCTATGCAAAAGTAGACCCTACCTGCTATCCTTTTGAGCAGACAGTTTGTGACGAATCTATACGGAACTTTATCACTAACCTTCTGAGTCGACCTTTTTAGGGAAATTTAATTCCCTACCTATTTCCAATCAACTCAAAAAGCGGACAGGATTCCTTGTTATGCAGATTAGATTAAGTATTTAAGTCAAACGAAATAGTAAAGTTAGAGCAGTAGGAGATAGAGATTGAAGCAGAAAGATATCGTGGATTTAAATTGAAGATTTTTTGTTAGAGATATTTAATCTCAAGAATTGAGATTCCGAGTGGTAAATATTGTTTTGTGTTTAAAGTCTCATTAAAGTTTTAGGAGTGAGATTAAAGTTAAATGTTCAATAAGAACATTATTAAATATAATTCTGGGATCTCTTATCGTGGTAATTTCTGCGTGATCGTTATTTAATAAATTAATTAATTGGATCATTAATTAATTAAGTTAACTTAAAGGATATTACCTTTTAAAACCTCATAATATTAGTAGTCAAATTTGTTAATAAGTCTTTGATTCTATTTGGATAAGATAACCAAATAAAGAAAGTTGTTTATAAAAATGGCTACTGGTTCTTACATGACTCCTATTTATTCTCGTTCTCAAAGTGAGGTCCTAGGAGACCTTCACAAGTTTTGCATACGTTTTGAAATTCTTGTACAAATAATAACCCGTAACAAGTAAATGTGAACGACTCACAGTCTCACCATCAGGCATAAACCTGTTCGACGTAGACCTATACTCAGACAATAGTCATAACCTTAGGCAGTTTCGTTCGCTGTTGCTAGTTCACAGAGAGTTCAAAAAATTCCAAGGTTTTTCGAAAATATATCCAGGAAAAACATTTGACGATAAAAATTTGGGGGGCAGGAAGGGGGATACTTTCTCTTATTAAGACCAAGTCGAAAACGAGGCTAAGCCTCCCTCGAAGCTGAGGCACTAAACTCGAGCCCAGTTAGCCGTTGTCTTAAAATGTCCCTGCGAAAAGTCTCAGAATTCCCACATGATGCAAACTTTCAAAAAAAATAATGTTATGATTTAGGGAACAACTCGGTGTGCTGAATGTGGGTTGAATTAGCAAGGCACCCATCGATACAAGTCTAATGCAGTGGATCCCAAACTTTTTTAGCCCATGGACCCCTTTTTATAGTCAAAACTTGTCCCCCAAATGAAAAAGCTACATAATTGCATAGTATAAAAATTACAAATTTAAAAAAATAAAACATTTTGTTAATGTATTATTTATTGAAATTATAACTTTTGTTTAAAGTAAAAAGAAAAAGAAAATTAATGACTGATTGTCCGTCTCAATGTTTGTGAGTAGCAATTGCAAATCCCCACAAGCACTAGTTTTTAGTCGTTTTTTTTTTGTGTGTCAGGAGCTTCTTATGGCACTGAATCCCAATTCAACCACAGTTTTCATTGCTCCCCCCTCTCCATGCAATAGCAATGCATTGAATTCAATAATATTATACTTGGAGGCTAAGGCTACAGTGTACGACTTTCACCTCTTAAGTGCCACTAAAGTATATAAATGTCTCACTCAGGCAAAGCGTTATTTGCCCCGTACGTATATATACACTTGCCAGAAAAAGTCTGCGTACAAGCACATAACAAATATGCAAGAATGAAAAAAATCATATTTTAAGAATGATATAAACTTAATAATAAATTTAATTTATTTCTTGCTCAATTCAGTAACTTTTCATAATAATTTATGATACATATCACACGTTGTGTTTAAAATACAATAATCAAAATGAAAAATAGCACAAATAGCTACCAGTAAAAGTTTGCGTACTAAAATTAATATAATGAAACCTGCAAATCAAACTTTAATTTACTTTTTAACAGGTGCTCAGTTTTTTTAGACAAACTTTAAATATTGCATTTTGTAGATTTTTGGAAAGTAAATTGTGTTAAATTCCAATGGATTTAAAAAGAAAAGAGATTACTCCGGAAGAAAAGAAGATTATCATAAAGCTTAGGAATGAACGAAAAACTGTTCGGGAAATTGGCAAGATTGTGGGTAGAACATATTCTTCTATCCAAAGAGTGATCAATAATTACACTTCGTCGAAATCTGTAATCTCAAAGTCACGTTTTGGACGTCCATCTAAGCTGACTCTCCGTCATACGTCAAGTCCATACGTCTGAATCTACGATTAAGTGCATCTCAGATTGCAAATGACATTAGAAATAGATTTTAAAAAAACACTTCATGAAGATACCTTAAAAAAAATCTTGAAAAAGGCTGGTTATCATGGCCATGTAGCTCGTAAGAAACCCAACATATCAGTTATGAACATGCAAAAGCGTTTAGATTTCGTTAGTGAGCATGTAAATAAGCCTCTTCAATTTTGGGAAAAAGTACTGTTCTCTGATGAGAGCAAGTTTTGCATATTTGGCATAAAAGGGCGTAAGCTGGTGTGGCGAAAACAAGATACGGCTCTTGAGAAGGAGAATCTTGTGCCTACAGTTAAGTATGGTGGAGGTGGTGTGATGGTCTGGGGGTGCATGGCAGCCAATGGCGTGGGTTGTCTAATCTTTATAGACGACATTAAATCATATGGGGTATATTAACATATTAAAAGAAAATTTGAAGCAGAGTGCACAGGATTTGAACCTTGAAGATGACTTTTGGTTTCAACAGGATAATGATCCTAAACACACTGCCCATAATGGTAAGCTCTGGCTTCTCTATAATACCATAAATCAGTTGCATTCTCCTCCACAATCACCGGATTTAAACCCAATTGAGCATTTATGGGATTTATTGGAGAGAGAAATTTGCCAACACCACATTACATCAAAAGAAATGTTGAAATGAGTGATCGTCACAGAATGAAATACCATTTCTTCTGAGGAGACATCCAAACTCATCCAATCTATGCCCAAACGATTGACGGAGGTTCTTAGATGTAAGGGTTGTCCAACCAGCTATTAAAGGTTAGTTGACAGCTAGTGTCAAGTATTTTTAATGACTTATTTTAGTTGTACGCAAACTTTTTCTGGTAGCCATTTGCGTTATTTTTCATTTTTGATTATTATTTTTTTAACACAACGTGTGTTATATATCATAAATTATTATGAAGAGTTACTCAATTGTGTTAGGAATAAAATAAATACATTATGAAATTACTATCTTTCTTAAAATATTTTTTTCATTCTTACTTATTTGCAATGTGCTTGTACGCACACTTTTTCTCTGGCAAGTGTACATCTTTCCGATGTACGATCTTTTCTGTGCACTGCTATCCATAAAATCATTCTGAAGGATATGAAATGTAATAAATGAACCTTGACAATGATTGCGAAGGATCATTTCAGAGGATTTTCTTATTTATTCCTTTTCTTCCCCCCCCAATGCTCGCCTGGGTGTAAAACAGTGGCATTGAGAAGCTTAACTTTCAATCAGCAGAATTAATTATAAATTATAAAGAATTCATTATAAACCGCACAGATTATCCTGATAAGTGTTAATTTCTGTATATAAATTTATGTATGACAACCCCATAGGGTCATTGGTAATTATTAATGTTGTTCTTAGCTTGGCATTGTTAAATTAATTATAAAATACACTGTGCAGTACTGATACATTTACAAGTTTATTCTATCAATGTAAATGTGTATTTTATTTTGTTCGAATGTATTTTCAATAGGATCGCGCCCCTCTTGTAGAGTCGTCATGCCCCTTAGGTTTGAGAAATGCTGCCTTAAGTCCCTCATTTGTGAATATTTCAATAAGATGCTCTTATATAAGTACGGATTCAACTGTGTTTGGGATCTGAGTTAGTCTATTCTCAAAAGGGTTCAACACCCAGCCGGGAATATCCAAGTGAATTATTGTTATTTATTTAAATTTCCACAAAAATAAAAATGGATCAAATTTTTCATATTTTATAATTAACTTTCCACGAACTCCCTGACATTGTTCAGAGTCCAATTCATTCTAAATCCATTTTAATTTTCCACGGACCCCCTGAATAATATCGAAGACCCCTGGGAGTCCGTAAGAACTGGTTTGGGAGCCACTCGTCAAATGCATAACTAAAAAACCCATTAATTTTAAAAAGCTCAAAATTTTTTACTGAATATATGAGATTTTAAAAAAATCATCCAAAGCAATTCTTACATATAAAGATGATTTGTCATTTTTTATATCTGTGGACACAAGAAGATGAATAATTTACATTAGTTTGATGAATGAAAAAAAAATTGTAATGAAATTTCAGAATTCATGTTTCGTACATCGTTTGTGCATTCCCACCTGTTAATGAGCATTTTATTCCTCTTCCATTTCCTCACGCAAACACACCTTTACAAAAACTATGAATTTTGCGTGACGTGTAAGAGTTTAACAGACCACCAGAGCTTTAAATGATGTTGAAAGTATACGCATACATTTTTTATGAACACGGGATCTTCAGTTTAGTTTCATCGATTGTAAGTTGTGTGTGTACGAGATCTGAATATCATTCTTTATATTTATAAAAAAATTAATTTCCACGAGATCAGAGCGGTTCAGAGTTTTGGGAAGTGCGCCTTCTTCAATGTATTATGAGATGTATAAATACATGAATTATTAATGGAAAATAAATAAAAAATACTTTTTATCCGGTGAATAACCCAAGAAGATTAATTTTACCATGAAATCCTTTGTTTAAATAAACTTTCTCAAAGCTTTTCTAAATTAATCAGTTTTATTTCAACGTAATTTAATCTCGCTTGTGAAACAGTTCACCTGTTCAATGAACCGCTTATATTTTTCGTAAAAGTGTCATCAGATAATAATATTTTTTTGTGAAACAGTTATTTTTATTTCGTTTTTCCCTAAATAATCAACTGTTCTTGAACGTGAAATACCCTTGTGCAGTACAAATTACCCAATTGCATGTGTTTCCTTTGTTAAATTTACTTACTTATAACCCTTTAGAATTTAAATGGTAATTGTTACAAAATATTGAATGGGTTAGAGAAAAAGAATGCATTAATATGTGGCAATCAGTGAAGGGCCAACTGGGCCCGGGCCTCATTTCGTTCTGACTCATCTTTAATAAGATCAGGATCTGAATAGTTTTAATATTCAAATATTATTCCGGAACATATTCTCTAAAAAAACATCGACTTTCAAACTACATGTCAACTGGTGACAGTGGCATGACCGTTGTCCATGCCTAGGCCTAGACCTAGTTCCATAAACAATCAGTAAAATCATTTAGTCGAAATGCTGCTTCGGTCGAGCTGGTTTGGGAGATTATGAGCCCTACACAATTATTTGTTTCAAATTAACGTTCGTACGAGTATTTGACAATGCATGCTGTGTACTGTCACAGGTAGGGCTTACTCTTAAATAGGGGCACAGGTCCTCAAAAAGTCTTAAGATGTCCCTGGTGGCAAGTGTTTGTGTGTATCTTTCCACGTAGAATTTGTTTTTTGGAAATCGATTACAGTATATCCGACACCTTTTTGTACACATTGACTTCTTTTATAAACTCATTTCTTTTATAATATCAATTCATTGCATCCAGAGAGTGTTGATTAACGCCGCACTACAAAGCAACTATTGGTGACGTCATCACGCCGAACTTCTTCACCACGGAAGTTATCATGCAACAGCCCCTCTACATGGTGGGTCTTTAATGGCACGAGTCCCACTAGGCTACCATGGCCGCAGGGCAACATATAATCATTGCCTATTTCGATTGGCTCCAATTCAGTATTAGTAAAAATTTTTATCATAAATATCTCTATTATAATTTAAAAGACGTGTTTTTTTAAAAAAAATTCCAATATGAGAGTATCCACAATTCTTCCTCCGGGATACACAAAAGACACAGTGGCGCACGCAAGGGGGTTGTCCTAGGGGTCCGAAAACCCCATAGCCCTTGATTTTTTTCCTATTGGTTATAACCCTATGTATATATTACGTAAAATTTAATTATGTATTTGTTATTAATAATTCATTTTATTAATTAATGCTAATTATTTATTCAATAATTAATTTTGAATTGTTTTTGTTCCCGAAAATCGACAAAATCAAAAGAATATGTAGGGCGGCGTATTGGAGCATGATACCAAAATGGTGGAATTTCGACCCTGCCCCCCTACTTGAAAAATTTCTGTGTGCGCTACTGATAAGACACAAACAAAAATCAAACAAGCACTTAATATAGAACCCCAGAAGAAAAATAAAGACCAAAAGCTACTAAGTTTTGGTTCCTTTGACACCACCCAAGGACCATGTACAGCTTAAAGAGGGCTACGAATGCGAGCAGCAGTCTTTTCCGAGGACACCACAAAAACAGTAGGGAGTACTTCCATATTTAAATCTAATTTTTGCAGATAATCTCGAATTAAATCTAACTCATTTATTTAGTTTGAAAATATCCTTACGAGTAAATCCGGAAGGTCCCGTGAACCTTGATTACGTGACGAGGCCATGTAAGGCACGTACGCCACGAGTTGGCAGGCCCTCTTAACTTCTACACCACGGCAACGTGAGAACTTTTAGTCACGGCCTGTGAGGGGAGGCGGGTTACATTCTCTAAAACACGTAGATGAGAAAGTACAAAAATGGCAAAAATTTAAAAAACTGTTGTTCTATGGGGGAGGGTGGTTCAACTCCCAAACTCCCTCCTTGTGTACGCCACTGGCCTCTTTCTAGATTTAATGTGCATCACCCTCTACACGATGGGTATTTTGTGGCACTAGAAGTCAAAACTACGACTTGATGGATAGAACATCGGTCATCACGGCTACCCCATAACCACATCTCTCTCTAAATGCAAATTTGTTTTATTAACTTGTGAAGGTCTCCTAGGACCTCACTTTGAGAACGAGAATAAATAGGAGTCATGTAAGAACCAGTAGCCATTTTTATAAACAACTTTATTTGGTTATCTTATCCAAATAGAATCAAAGACTTATTGACAACTTTATCTACTAGTATTATGAGGTTTTAAAGGTAATATCCTTTAAATTAACTTAATTAATGATCCAATTAATTAATTTATTAAATAACGATCACGCAGAAATTACCACGATAAGAGATCCCAGAATTATATTTAATAATGTTCTCATTGAACATTTAACTTTAATCTCATTCCTAAAACTTTAATGAGACTTTAATTATAAATCTATAATTACCAACGGAATCTCAACTCCTCTTGAGAGTAAATTATCTCCAACAAGAAATCTTCAATTTAACTTCACTATATCTTTCTGCTTCAATCTCTATCTCCTACTGCTCTAACTTTACTATTCCGTTTGACTTAAATACTTTATCTAATCTGCATATATAACAAGGAATCCTGTCCGCTTTTTTTTGGAGTTGATTGGAAATAGGTAGGGAATTAAATTTCCCTAAAAAGGACGACTCAGAAGGTTAGTGATAAAGTTCCGTATAGATTTGTCACAAACTCAAATAGCTTATTGACTTTTTCATTTATTAAACTTTCATTTCACTTTTCCTTTAAACTTTTATTTCAATTATTCCTCTTACTTTTCCCCCTAGTAAGCTTTTACATAATAACATATGGTATAATGCAAACAGTCATTTCTTCGGAGCTATTGTATAGGACGCGCATAAAGAACATTTGATGTTCATGTGTGAGATTTTAAATTGAGAATGCTATTAATTCTTTACATAATACATGTCTGCACGAAAATAATAAATTCGTCATGGTAAAAGTTTAACGAAAAGCAGATGAAGTTATATTATTTTATAATAGAACTCAACTGGAACGTTTTTTTCAAGTTCTAGATTTGGTGATGTGATGCATAAGAGGTATAACCAATATGTGTCTGAGTTCTTGTATTGAGTAAGTTCTTGAATTTTTACTTGTTAGAGTTTGGCAGTGTTTTCCTTTTTTTAAAAAAACTATGCATATGTTTCACATATATAAATACACTTATAAGCATAAAACAATTGAGATACTGACGTCTATACCACATCTGAAAGAAAAGTTACTTTCAAAGGTAATCAAGCAATTAAAAGTAATTTCCTTTTTTTTAACATATTGTTTATTTTATATTTGTTCTCTATTATAAGAAAATTCCCGTCGGGAATAGAAATAACTCTTTAGTATCTGAGCACATTTAAGTATCTAGTAACAGTTTATGCTAATCTGTGCTAAACAATCACCAAAACAAAAATTTTGCACAATTTAAAATGGCAGATCAGCTGATGAACAAACAGAATAGTGTGGAGTCAATATAAGAAGCGAATTAATCATTAAATATTTCATTTTGAAAAACAGCAATCAGAATTTATGTTGAGGAAACTGATTGAAATATTTTTATAATTTAGAATCAAAACTGCAATTACTTTAAAAAATGTATTCACAACCCGTTTATATATAAAATAAAAAAAATTTACAAAACTTAAAACTAAATTCTTATAAAGTTTTTTTTGTTTTTATAATACTATATAGCCTTTCTCTGACAGATTCAAAATAATCAAAAACGAAAAGTCATCAAAGAGGATGAGCTACACAACTTCCATGAATCACAACTTAATCTAAATTTTCAAATGAATCAGGGTCTGAAACACTTTGAGTTTCTGATTCGTACCATTTTTATAATAGGACTATATTATTCAAAAAAAAGAAGGAAAAAATCCATTCATCACTTGTTTTTCTTTTCGAAACAAAACTTTCAAATTACCCTTGGTGTTATCTAGTCAAACATCGAGTCCTCCGTCACCCCACCACCCACTTTATACCAATTACCGATACACCAGACCCCCATCTCCTTTTGTGTACATACCAAATGAGGGACCATCGGTCAACTAAGAAGTTTTGGTACTTCTGGAACGGCAGTTCCATTGGAATCCAACACGATATCCCTCATAACCTTTCGTGCAACCCCTCGGTGGGTGGCGTGGATAGAACAAAAGTAAGTTTCCGGCCCCCTTTTTTTCTTTCCTGTGGTACACACTCCCCCACGATGTTTGGTCAGTTTCTTTCTCGCTCTTTATCATAAAGGGAATCCACTTTCAATGAGGAGTCAGTGAACTGTGCGACATCACGTAATGCGACTCAGCACGCACTTGGCGATTATTGCTGGCGACCAATCAGAATGAGGGCTTCGTTCCTGCCCCTAACTTCTCCCAATAGATTCGTCCTCTCCGCCGATCTTATATTAAAGAATTGACGTATTCTAAGTAGAAGAGAGAGAGAGTTACATTTTTTTTAAAGAAAAATATCTTTAAGGTAGTCAGTAGTTTCTAAAGCTCATGGCAGTTGTGAACTAGTTTCTGCTATGGGTGGTACGCTTCCTGGTTTTTATATATTTTGAAGTAATAAGAACGTGAGGAGGAGGTTGATAACGATTTGGGTGATTTATCTATTAACAATCTGGTGAAATTAGTGTTTTAATACCTAAGTTTGGCTACCTGTTTTATTATTAATACTCGAGAGACTATCAGCGATGTGAGATTCGTTTTGTTTTCACAATTTTGTTAGTTCTGATGCTCTCTTGGTTAACGCAGTCTTTTCTGGAACATCATTTTCGTACGCAATTAATTTCGTTGAACCTACGACCTTATTATTCGTTCGTTTTAATGACTGGGTGAAAAAAAACAATCTCTACTGAGCATTTTTTACTTCCGAAAATCACTTTCACGAAACTGCAACTCTTTCTGCTTCTAATATGGTTTGAATTTTTACTCTAAATTAGAAGTAAATTGGCATCAAATGGGCTAAATTTGTATAAGTCACCTGATAAATGGAGTCACGTGTCCTCCATTCTATTCAGAACTAATGGCGTAGCGTGGGCTATCGCAGCCTGGGGCTGACCGGAAATTTGTCACCTCTCTGTTTTAATTATTCGTCAAGAAAATTAGTAAAAAGTTTAAAAAAAGCAGCTTTAAATTTTTTTATTGATTAAAAATGTACTTCTTGTGTTTTTTCCATAGCAAAATCTTTTATACAATTGTTACTATCAATATGTATGTCAAGTTCAATTGCCAGAATAGCTAAATTTGTTAGCCTTAACGTGGAGTCGATCTGAGATAAATTTTGATTAATTTTAGCTTAGTGAAGCTTCTCTCGCAACTGGCATTACTGATGGCAGTTGTTAAAAAATTCTCAACGTTATGACAATGTTTGGTAACCCGCCTTCAAGTTGGACTCAATAATATATTTTTTAATAAACCTAGAGAGCCGGACCTAATGAGTTTTTTTTACAGCCTGGGTTTGTTGCAGCCACGAAAACTTGTAGACGTACGCGCTCAGTTTGGAATTCTTCTTTATTAATGTCTTGAGAAGCAAGTCACTCCGCTCCACGCACCACCGCGTCGCACCCGCTTGGCTTGTGTCAGCGCGGGCGCAATTTGGAGTTTGAAATATTTTTTGAATTTAATACCTCGGTGCTTGCCGCCGCTCCCCCTTTTCGTATGCCGACCAGGGTCATGGCCCCCTCTGTACCCCACGCTACACCACTGTTCCAAACTTACATTAGACTCGTATTTGTTAGTCTACTCGTAAAAGTTAGGCACAATTTAAATTTTACTTTCGGTTAAATTCATGTTAGCCGCGCCGCGAAATAAAGGTGTTCTTCGTTAAATTCAATACTAACATTAAACTTGTACTTGCTGTACTAATTGAAAAATTTAGATATAATTTCAAATTTTATAATAGGGTAAAGATGTTCAAGGAAAAAAAATTGATCAAAAAGATTCTAGGATAAATAAAAGCTCTTATATAATCTGTGTGCGTTTTAATTACTTATGTGCGGTATTATTGGTGAAATATATGTTCTTTTTAAACGGAAGTTTATGTAAGAAGCAAAAAGTGGCAACACACAACGAAGTGCATGAATTAGTCGGCTGTATTGCCCGTGATTGCATTTATCATATGAATATGACGACATATGAAATTATAAGCGGACTGGGTGGAAACAAGTGATTGCAGTTATCATGTGATTATGACGTCACATGAATTTAGCCCATTGAAAGCTGTCATAAGATTTCACTTTGTTTTTACACTTGAAAAAATTAGATACAATTTAAAATTTGATAATTGGGTAAGCATGTACAAATAGAGATTCTTTAAAAAGTTTTTTCAAAATTTAAAAAAAACTTTTGAATCAAGTACATTTTTGTTTCGCTACGTTCATTCTTATTATTGATGAATATGTACTTTTTGGAAAGAATATATCTGCAAACTGTACAAAAGTTGGCAACAGCAAATCGCGTGAACTAATATGTATATGACGTCACATGAATTTATCTCATTGGATCATTGGCATCAAATTTGAATTGCTAATTTAATTAGTACTCTAATTAAATTAGCAATTCAAACTATAGAGCTAGTACTCATTACTCAAAGGTAAAATAATTTGTTTTAAATCGCAATTTCTTGAAAGTGTAAATTACAACACAAAAGAAACATTTTATGAAATTGTATTCTTCTGACAGCTTTAAAACTTTGCGCACATATTAATACTATGTAAATTAATATTTTAATGTAATATTTTTTTATCAAAGGAGTTATTCAAAAGAAATTTAGTGACCGCGGTAGCTGAGTGGTATAGGTATCGGATCGTGGCTGGCTTTGTCCCGAGTTCAAGCCCAGTACCACTAAAGACCCGCCGTGTAGAGCAATGATGCACGCTAAATCTGCCGAGAGCTGAAACGTCCTCCCGTTGGCGTGGTGTGGTAGTTAGGAGAGGGGGTGCCAGCACAGGTGTCGTCCACGCCACTTGACCATGGTTCAAAATTTACGTGGTCCGTCGCCAAAAGCCCTCGTGCAGCTGAACAGTGTGACGTTAATATTCACTCACTCATTCAAAAGAAATTTAAGGTTTAATATGTACATGGATTTTCATTGTTTGGAAGATTATCCCATGTTACTCTCATATATTTTTTTTTTTGAAAAAAACAACTCTAAAATTTTTAGAAGTTTCCATTATAATAAATATAATATACAATAAATGCACATAAGAATATCGGGGATTGTACGCGTCAATCCTTCAAAAATGTTCCTTAAACTTAGAGGTTTTAAATATTATGGAGGTAGAGAAAAGTGGTGTAATGCACCCCCGTACCAACACCCCCGGTGGTGTAACGTAGACCCCTTCAGCCTATACTTCGTGGGGGAGGGCCTAAAATCTATGTTATGTTATAGTTTTGCAATCCTTTGTTAGATTCGACAATCCAAAATCTGACTTAAAGGGGGGGTCCGGTACGCCACTGGAAGTGACTCCCTTAAGACGAGCAGCAAATGAATAATAAACTTATTGTAAATAGTTGAGATGTGGGATTTGTGGAAAGAAATGCCTTTTCTTATTTTGCAAGTAACGTCCGGAAAAGGCAGATATTTATCAGCTATTAAACTAGAATTGTGCAGATATTTGAAATGTATTCTGATTTAAAAAAAACTTTTAATGCCAATGTGTGTTAGTATTTAACAATTTGGGGACATTTTTATAACAGTTTCCTTTAAGTTCGATTATTTTTGCATTTTTTTAATACATTAATTTTCGTATCATATTAATTATAATATAAAGATTTCTTTCTTTGATGGTGAATTTTACAAATAAGATCATTCAGTTCCATCCTGTTGATCATGTGCATAATTTATTGAAATTCATGTTGAAAGAATTTAAAGCTTAAAATGAAATAATATAATCTCACGAAAAGTTGTTAATATTCCTTTAGGCTCATCTTTTCCAAGTGGCCACGGTAGCTAATGGTTAGGGTCATGAACTCGTGGACGACATATCATAAATTCCAACTCTAGTACCACTGAAGACTCGCCGTGTAGAGCTGCTGATGCACTTTAAATCTTTCAGGTCTCAAATTTCTCTCGCATGACCACTTTTGTTCCAAAATATTTGCTATGAACATGCTACATTTTCCCCTTATGAACAACTTAGTGGTTTTGATTGTTGTGGTTAGCGGTTTTGATCATTATGGTTATAAATGCAAATGATCAGAATACATAAAAAAAGTAATGAGCATATATGATTTTTTTTAAACAAGTTGAAACTCATCAAACAAGGGAAGATCCTGCTGAAATAATGCATAATAATCATGAGAGCGAAAGTAAATTTCAGAAAAAGCGATGAACATGAAATTCTTTAGTTAAAAGGAAAGTTTTCAAATGCTACCTAAACAACTCCATTAAGAAAGATATGAAGCCACAAATGTACCTCAAGACACACTACGCTTTGTCAAAATGACACAAGCAAGAAAAAGCTCAACATGCTCAATATACAACAATAAAAACATTCATAAAAAAAAAAGGATTGGGGTGACTCAGTCACCCCACGTGACCATTTACATTAGTATCGAGTGCACGCTTGTTCCCGGGTTTACATTAAACGAAGACGTTCTTAAATTCATCGACTGCTTATAATCATTATTTATGCGTCAACGGATTTTATACGGCCAGAATATAAAAATCGCATCTCATATATATATACAGTCGAACCTCCATTTAACGAACCTCTATATTGCGAGCTTTTCTATACTGCGAACTTTTTCCTGGAACCAAGAATATTTCACGATTTTCTTCGTAAAATAACCTCTCTATAGCGAAATGCATTTCTATTTATTCTCTCTTTAACACATTTTATGGTGGTCAACTGGCCGAGAGCAATAGAGTTCTGGACGTTTCGTCCAAGAAGTGCAACCCTTAACCCCCAACGATATTCTCTTTCACCCTCAGTGGAGTTGCCCCGTGTTCTAATTATAAAATAATATCACTTGTATGCTTTAAATCATAAAATGTCCTTCAAATTCATTCATTTTAATAGAAAATTGTTTTGTTAATATTGAAAATACAGTGAATTCTTCGACATTCTTTTTCCTTGTTTTCCTTCCAGTTTTTCTTTCTTTCTTTCTTTTTGGATGGATAAGATACTTAAAATAAACATACATTAATTTAAAAAAGATAAGAATAATTTCTTTTTTTAATACATAGTGTTTATGAATTCAAAATTTGTTTTATGTGGTTTATAAAGTATATTAAAAGATTAACTTCTATATAACGCATTTTCCATAGAACGAACTTTTTTCCGGGATTTAGTGACTTCGTTATATAGTGGTCCGACTGTATATATATGTATAGGAACTATACTTCATATAGCGAAACTTTCACAATAAAGTTTGAACTATCGCTAACATAAAAGTAAATTTATAAACAACTCCACTAAAAATAGCATGCAAGCGAATTAACATTTTGAAATTGTTTATAAAATAATTTATTTTACTTTCAGTCATTCGACAAACAAGCTCGAAATAAAGAGTTAATTTATTGATTCCCGCCATGAATCATCCAACTGACATATCGGGATGCATTAAGACCTCCTCGCGTGCTAACGACTCAGCAGTCTAGAATGAAAAAGAAAAAAACCACCCCTTCAAATTAGAGTGCTGAATGCATCCAGTGTTGCTTCCGACATACGTAAATTCCGTGTTTCGCGAAGGCTACTAAAGGATTGTACTACACGCGTAAGTCATAAGATATTCCACCCAGAGCTTCCAAACACCCGCTGTTTCTCATCGTTTGAATCTTTAAGAGACATCGTTTCGTAAAGACAGAAAAGAAATGTGGGCTTGGGCAATGGTCATTGACCTAAAAAGACGTGATCAAATTTTATATGGCATCAGATTTAAGTTTCTTTGACAGTTAACATGGTGTTGCTGGCTTATAAGACTGTAACATGCCAAATTTTTCGTCCGTTGTCATCACCTGTTTTGAAACGGAGCTTTTATCATCTCAACTTTTGCGAGAAGAGTGTAGGAATTATCATATTTATTTTTAAGTCGTTCTAGATTAAAAAGAGTTATGATTATGATAATTTGGTGGTTAGATGAAACTCAGTAAAATTTTGAACATATTACTTGGAGGAAAAAATGGCTCTTTTTTTATACCATGTTAGTTTTTTTTTTCTTTCTTTTTTGCTGAATAAAATCTAGTTTTAAAATTTTCACTGTTCTGAACACATTTTAGATTGTTTATTTTAGTAATAAAAACATAAATAAGTTATAAAATGCTTTGTAAGGTTCATGTAAAACCATGTATAAATCATGATTTACAAGAGGAACAAAATTAAGTCTTTATACAGCGTTTAATTTGAGGAATATAGTTTTGCTAATCTTTATTTTCAAAATCTACAATAAGATAAAGGTGCAAATTTTCTGAACTCGACTGACTGACTTCTGAACTCCACCGGCTTTATAATGCCTCACGGAAATTTTTCAGAAGGATAAATTCCAGAGACTTCTATTTGGTTCGTTGGCAGTATAATTTATTGTCAAATCTGTCGCCAAGAGCGATAATAGCACTAATATGGAAACCCTGTTGACATTTTCTAGGGATGCCATTATCTTATTCAAAGTCATGTTGGGAAGTTCTTTCTCTGTAAAACTCTTTTTTTCGCGAGCAATATATCATTGCAAGAAAAACATTATACTTGGTGTGTTTCTCTCTCTCTCTCTCAACAGCTTTTTTTTCTTTTCTTTTTCCGAACTCCAATGGTACATGATTTGATGCCAACACTTGTGTTTTCGTTTATTTTGTTGTTCTTTAAAATTCATTGAGAATTTTTTGTGAAGTTTGTACTAAAAAAAGTGATGAAGAGTCTATTTTATAGGAGAAAGAGGTTTTAGGGAATATTTTAAAAAAAGAGTCCCTTACACACATCTGGATAGTTTATTTTTCATTTATTAATATATTATTAAAAAATTTTAAGTTCACACATTCAGAAATGAATGTTTTAATGGGAGTAAATGCAGTATGAAGATGAAACAAATATTTATATATATATATATATATATCAACTTATATGAAAGACCCTTGCAATAATTTATGTTTGGATTGCTTGTAATAGGAGTACATTTATAATACAATTGTTTAAACAATATAAATAGCAGGGTTTTTGACAATCAGAGGGCAACTGAGGCTAATTTTCTTCATCATTTGTCAATAATTTCATCTCGTGTATTTTTTACGCATTACCTTCAATAAAAAAGTATTCAATACAGAGATTTTCCAAAAAAAAAAAAAAAAAAAAAAAAAAACTATTGAATACAACATTAAACCCTTTGTTATTAATTTTTCAAGAAATTAAATTACCTTAATTCTTTCAGGAGTTCCTGTTCGAAAAATTGTGCCCACTCCTCCATGGCCACTTAAACCTACACCACACATTTACGTACCCAAACGGTTTCTTCGATTATGGTCCCAGCAACAAGATGAGTTAATGCTCGGCGGCCCATCAGGAGACGGTCCTGAAGACGGCAGCTTCGTGCCAAGAGAGACACGCAACACGGTGGACGACTGCACCCTTCACTCACCGCGGCCTGAAGACATGTCGCCAAGTCATTCGGAGCCCTTTCCAACTATTATAGACACTGAAATTGAAACTTCTGAAACATTCAGTGACGAATTTATCAGTCGAAGCTCTGTGTCTTTCCAAGGACCTTCTTCTTTGCTCAACACTCTCATCTTCAGACCCAGCCCTCCAAGTGAATCTTCGTCCGGTATAGTCTCTACGCCAACCTTAGAAATTTCTTCTGCCGTTGCTCAAACTTCTCTTTACGATCTCAGCGCCTCATGGACAGAGTTAGACGAGCTGGCTTCGTCTTTTACAATGAGCAGCAGACGTGCCTTGTCATATTCCCCTAGTGAAATATATGCTATCATCACTGCCGTTTCTGCCACTTATATTTACCAAGAAGACACGGTGAATTTACCCGAAATTCCGTCCATAACAGTATCGGGGTCTCCTTTCAGTTCATTGCCTTCCAGTTTATCCACCCATCCGACAGAAAGGGTTCCTGATCTTGAAAATGCCACATTGACTTTTGTAGGGAGTAAATCCGTCCATTTACAAAGCTCCGGTGAATCGTATTTTGATATTTCTACAGATTCACTTCTTTATCAAAGCCATGATTCTATTTCTACACCACGATCATCGTTCTCGACAAAGTTTTTCCCACTTGGGATTTCTAACTCATTGATTGGAGGTAGCTCCTATGTCCCATCATCATCATCGAGTACAGCTCATTCTTTAGACGAGAAATATCCATGGACATTAGTTGGAACTTTAATTGGAACATCGAAGTCGGCAGATTCTAACCTTGTACCCATCAGTGAATATTCAACAACCTCAGCGGGATCCTCTTTGTTACTGTGGAGTCCTTACAGTACATCTATCACTATTCATACAACAATCATGAGTAGTGATGTTTATTACTTCAGTAACAACACTTTAGACGGTTCTTTTGCCGAATCTCAAATTTCACACAAAGCTAGTTATTTCATTCCATATTTTTCGCTTTACGATACAGTTTTCTTAGGCAACGTGGAAACAACGGTGACAATCATTGACAACAAAGACACACCTTTTACACATATACTACCTACTTTGACAATCACTGGTTCAAGCATCAACAATACGTCTGAGGTTTTTATCGGTTACCCTGAAGACTTTACCATCATTCCATCCAATTACGAAAAGGATTCGACAGTTTTTAATAATTTTTCTACTTTTAAGCATTTATCTTCTAGTTTTGATACAAAAGCGAGGATATTTTCTACCTTTGAACCTGATCGAGGACTTGCATCAAACTTTTCTTCCATATCAGTGGAAAACATAATTTCCATAAGCTCTTTTTATCCTAAGAATCTAACTGATTTAGAGTCGTCAAATGAGATGGCAAAAACAATTTCACCGACCGTCACGTCTTTTTCTACCCACCATTTCTTTCCGGGAGAGATAATTGAATCTCTGTCATCGGTTAGAATGTCTTATCTAAGTCATTCATTTGATGAAAACGAATTAATGTCGACAATTTCTGCCATCAATAGAGAAACTGCGAAAATGACTTCAGATTATGATGGAGTTTCCGAAATGCAATCGAGCAACTTGGAAGAAAATCAACCCAAAATGAACAGTTCCAATAAATATTCCATAAATAAAACCGAAGCAAACCAATATTCCGAATATACCGTTTCAGAATATCTTTTACCGAGTTCAAAGTTTCTGGATACCATACATAGTTCATTCCCACCGCCCAATGAAATTCAAACTGATTTTAATGAACAGTCTCCTTCAATATTTACTAGTTTCAGTACGAAAATACAAAACAATGAATATTTTCAATCGAAACCCACCGATTCTTTGATCAACGACACCACAAAGCAAAGCTACAAACCAGACAATGAGTTATCGAGCTCCATTACTCCACCCCAAAACAGTACAAAAGATTTTAAACTCTATTCATCAACTGTTAAAGACGAAGAACATGAAACTCCGAGAGATTCTGAAAACAACTTTTTAGATTCTTTCACTCATCACGTGACCGTAAGATCTCTCAAAGACACTTCTCATTTCGATGTTTTAACAAGGGAGTTTGACGATCGTGTGATGACTACCAAATTTGAAACAGAGAGCAGTCAATCTATACTACGAGAGTCTTTAGTAACTGCTGATACAGTAAAATATTATCTCAGCACATTCTCGATACAAGTCACTCCAATGTTGTCAGAGCCCCCCGAGTTTCCGACTTACATTGAAACGTTGTTTGGTCAAAAATCCCGTCCATCAAAACACAAACCCTCCAAAATCACCGAGATAGTAACTGAAGAATTGATTGCATCAACTGAAATTACAAGGCCCCCTGACGTATATTTCCCAACATCAACTGTAATACCCTTTAAAAGTATTTATTCTGAAGATCTTTCAATGGAATCTGTAACCACAACTGACACATCTGTTCAACATGCAACATTGTATGACCAAGAGTTGATGTCTTTTAATGATGACACTTATTTTGAGGATGGTTACTCAGTTCGAGGATCTATTTCATCCACTTTAGACAGAGAACATGACGTTAGTGAAAATTTTAAACAATCTTTAAGAAGTGAATTCGTTAATACCTTGATACTGGACAGTTCAATATCGGAATACTTGGAGATTACGAGAAGCTTTCTTCTTTCAGATGAAGCAGCTGGTGTTTCTTCATCAAAAACCTTGGGTCTCGAGACATCAGTTTCTATCGACTATCAAATTACACCAACTAGCTCTCTTTCTACGTTCGAAGAACCTTCCCACACACTTTCTGGTCTAGACAATCATTTCTTGGAGAGTTCAAATATCTCATCAAAAGTACTCGATGATTCGAGTTCTCTTAAATCCATCATGAACAAAAGTAAATCGTTAGGTGCTGAACAGGAAGACACTGTTTTGTTGAGCAGTTTTGAGAGCGTTTCATATGCATTTACGTCAGACACTTATACAACACCGTCCTTAATTACATCAAGTTATGACTTCCCCGCTTCTTTAAAGGAAAATTCTTCAACTATTGAAGAAGAACCAAGGCGGTCCTATTTTGAATTTCACGAAAGCACACGCATCCTTGAATATGAGACTAATCTTCCAACCGAATCCTCAAAACTTATTCGCAGTGCCGTGTATGATTCATCAGAACCGTACGATTCAGACACTGTTATTGCAAGTGATGTTGAAGTTTTTTCAGGACAAACAATTAGTTTATATCGATCTTCTGAATTGTCGTATTTAGAGCATTCCATTTCTGTATCAGATGAGTTGCTGTTTTCTTTATCTTTTACTCAAGGTTCTGCTGTCACTTCTTTGATTTTACCGAGCCCTTCTGAAGATAAGAATAAAGTTTATGAATCTGTTATACTAACTACAAAAGATAGTTTTTCTGCTATAGTCCCAAGCTCTGACTTTTTAAGCCTCATTCAGAAAACAGAAAGTGAAGGCCTCATTTTTAAACCTTATGGTGATTCATTGCTATCAATTGATATCAAAAGCTCCTTTCCTGAAATTACTCCTTTGGATATGAATACCCTCCGAGAGTTATCCCATTCTTCAGAGGAGCTCAATACCATGTGGCCATCACTTTCGTTTTTAACCAGAATTAGTGAACCCCAAAATATAGATTCGTTGTTGTCTGATTCTTCTTATTTTGAAGGTTTGTCAGCGTTTCAGTTAATTTCAAGCTATACCCCAGAGTTGACAGAGATTCCAGAATCCTCATCCTTAATTTTACCAGATATTCTGGAATCAATACATTTTGAATCGAAACTACTTACTGGAGATCTTTTGTCTTCAAAAATGGCGTCTAAGATTCCCAGTTTTGTTGAATTATTATCAGAAACACCTATTTCTACGAAACATATATCTGAATCAGATCATCATGGATTTAGATCAGATGGTTTTACTTTGACCTTTAAATCTCTTAGTTACATATCTTCAATAACAACATTATTGTCTCCTTTAGTTTCAAAAGAACCCTTAAGCGTAGAATCTGATTTTCCCAAACCATTTACTTCAACAATGTACAGCGTGTTGTCCTCACAATATCAGTTACCACCATTGACTCCTCCAAGTGCTAAAGAGCTTCTGAGCATCAAATCTAGTCATCCTGAAAAATCAATACTAACAATGTTATTAACTCCCTTGCTGTCCAGTTACGTTACTTCTTCCATAGAACACTGGCAAACAAAAGTAATAAGTTCTTCAAGCAATCTTAAAGAACCCAGAAGTATAGAAACAGAAGAAATGCTGAAATTTACTAGAACAGTGTCATCTTCTTTTGCATCTCATTCAGACGCCTTACTGTCACTCAAATCGCGTTATGAAACACCCCAGATCTATCCAAAAGATTTCGATTCCACCAAAACTCCGATGCCATCTCCAACTGCATCAGATGCCTTACTATCACTCAAATCGCGTTATGAAACACCTCAGATCTATCCAAAAGATTTAGATTCCACAAAAATTCCCGGGCCATCTCCTATTGCATCTCTTTCAGATGCCTTGCTGTCACTCAAATCTCGTTATGAAAAATCCCAGATTTATCCAAAAGATATCGGCTTAGATTCCACTAAGATTAAACTTAAACCATCCAGCTACATTCAAAGCTCGGTATTTTCAAGATTACAACCTACTTTGACTGAAATCAAGATTAAAGATCCCTTAAGCATTGAATCAGAATTTCCAAAACCCAAAGTCACTAATTTCTTACAGAGTTCAAGGTCACACTTGGAGACGAGTTTTAGACCAATGAGACCTCAGTTCGAGACTTCTTCATCAGCTTTTTATCATTTACAGAGTAGTATGTCAAAAATTCGTCCAACTACAACGACAATGCTAATTTCATCAGTCCAGACAGAATTAAGTCCCACTTTAGTTAACGACATAACAACCCCTGGGGACACAGATACCATTCTGGTATCAATCCTTCCCGTCAGTTCTTTTCTTAATATCAATCAGACACGGAATACAACTGCTGATAGTGGACCTTCGGACGATACGCATTCAGAACAGACATTCCCTACAAGAAACACGGATCTTTTCAAGGACAATCATTACTGGGTGCTTACAGGTGAGTCAACTTTATTCCTTCAAAACTTCATTCTTTTCAGTTTTATTCTTTACATTTTTTTAAAATCAGTAAAATGAATACAAAAAATGCACGCAGTTAATTTTTTAGCAGAAAATTATACACTTTTTTTGAGTGTATAATGTTTTTCCTCTCTCTCTGAAACCTGCTGTAACAATTTTCTCGACAAAGATCTGCTTTCCAGATGGAAATGTTTCGATCCCACAAAAATATTTTTAACTTGCAGATAGTAGAACTATTTCGGATCATAATTTTCCAAAAATTTAATAGTTACCGGAACCATTTTATAGAAGTTTTCAAACTACGGGGGATGCCCCGAAATCAAGTTTCGTCATTCTTTCACACGGATATTTTATTGCTTCCCCCGAAAATAACCATCCCGGCATCAATGACTATTGGCATAGTTACCTGCGACATTGAGACATAGCTGTTGCAAGCATCAGTTTGAAAAAAGCATTTTAGTAAAACTCCGCGCACAGCCTGCTGTATCTCAGCACTGGTTTATCAAGATTTTTTCCTCACTCGTGAACTTGGAGGCTCATTGGGTAGTTTTGGTTTCTGGATTTATAGGGTGCATCCATGTCTCACGGCATGTGAAGATTCTGAATCTGGATTTCGTTTCTTTCAGTACACTTTCTTTTTTTTCTTTCGCTTTGTTGTAACTCAAGATATCATTGATCCTGGGATTGACCTGAGCATGCGCAATGCGCGGTGTGAACGCCTCTCTGACACCGTTTGGCGAAGAGGCATTCTAAAATAAATCATGTCCTGTACACTAGCAAAGTTGTTTACATTTGTGGATTCAGAGGGATGCCCACTTCGACTTTCATCCTTGACATTCTGTCTTTCCTCATTGAATATGCAACACCAACGACAAACTATTTGATGAAATATGACCCTTTCATAATACACAATCTTTAGTCTTCCATGAATGATACACTACTTTCACATGCCTACTCATACCGGATTATAGCCCACATTGCTACTAATGGTCCATTATCAGTACACATCTGCCTGCCATGGTGATTTGTACTAAAATAACCTCGGGCACGCCAGTCCGCTGCTATTCTCTCTTCTTCGGCGTTCTGCGCATGCGTCATTCCTCCTACGCTGACGCTATTTCCATCGTTTAACCAGAAAAAAAAATGTAATTTCTTATGGAGATTTCTTTTAAACCTGGGGTATTATTTTCTCTTTCACAAATAATGACAAAACATTCGTTTGGAATACCCTTCGTATTTTTTGAATTGCTGCTTATTTTTTCCCACCGTTTCTTTAAGCCTTACACTCTTCATAGCATGTTTTTGTTGGAAAATCAAGCCAAATATTAACATAAAAAGGGCGTTAGATTTCAATCTTCAGTATTCTTTCCCCTCGTCTGTAAAATCTTTGCAAGATATTAAATTTACAGAATTGTTAAATATTTGTCGCGAGGTTTTTCTATCATAAATCAGAAATCTTTCGCTTTGAATGTTGTTTCTACTTGAGTTAAGTAAAACTTTTTTCCTTGCAGTTTTAGAAGCTCCAGCGAAAGGACAATTGCCAGAAAATTTTAGCCATATTATGGAGAATCGTCTGGCCAATGCTTATAGCGAAGCCTTCCGCAGCTTTCCATCAAAAAATGACACAGACAAAAATTCTCAAGACATCATCACAGTCAAAGTAAGTACAAACAGAGAACATTTTGTTTCAAGTAAAGTAAAACCATAGTTATATATACACAACATATTACCAACGGAGTATCTGACTTCCTCTTCTAATTCCCACAATACTTCACTTGAAGATTCCAATGTCTACTTTTCCCAATCCTGCAAGCCCCTTTATTTTACCCAGCACTCTTTAGCGGAAGCAAAATTCGAACATAGATCGGCTAGAGATAGACTTGTGATTTCTTGCTACGGCTACCATTGCCCCATAAATAATACATAATATAAGGAGTAAAAAGTAATTTTTTTTGTTATTCGCTTCAGAAATGATTCAACTCTTAGGCCGTTACGAATGCGCTGTGCGTGTTCGTCTCACTCTATCCCTCAAGGTTACGGACGCGCCGCACGTGTTCATTTAAATTTTGTGCTGTTTCAAACTTTAAGATCTCGTGCATCGTATTCTAAACTAGTCGTTTCTTTTACTAACAGATGGCAGCACTAGACTTAATGATAGAGATTCGCGAATACAACTTCACGAGAATTAGTACCTCATTTGTAGGTGTGAATTGGTGTCAGTTTCAGGCTTTCAAAAGCTTATGATTTATTATTTTGATTATTTGATTAGAGGATACTAAACTTACGTTTTTGAATGCTTCCTCCAACATGTGTTTTAAAAATAGCGTTCTCTGGGGGGCGAAAGAACCCCAACGCTGGGGTAAGATTCAAACGGCAAAAACTCAACGGCTTAAGGGTTAAGTTACTGAAATAATTAATATTATCAACTTTATATTCTATTAATCTTTTCGAAATTACAAATTACTTACTTACGAGTAAATAACGACGTTTTATTAAGGCTGTTTTCGCCATATACACAAGAGCGTGAACTTAACGCAGAGCATTTTTTCGGACAGAAAAAAATGTTTCAAATTTTACAAAAATTTGTGACATTGTAACTCATGCAGTTGTTTATAATATAGTGTTTTTAAAATTTCAAAATATTTCATAAATAATTAGTTTTTCCTTTTAACATGTAAAGGGATGGCTCATTTAGCATTACGGTATAGGAGAAAAGATGCGAAACACATTTTATAAGAGAAAAAATGTATCAACTCGGATAAAAATGAATAGTATGATAAAATAAGTGATTCTCTCTACAGGATAGTGAAGTTAGAATATAATATTTGAGCACTTTTATATCTAAAAAAATATTCCGCGCGAATTCTGGTCCTATACTTTAACATTAACCGAAGACAGCCTTAAAGGTTTTAAATGTATAGCACATGCAGACATTATTTCCTCCCTGCTTCATTGCTTCTTAATTTATTTAGATTTGCTAAACTGGTCATTTTTCTTATAACATTTGAAATAAAAAATAATTTAGACACAATTAAGAGGAGCATGCGAAATAATTTTATATTTTATGTAACTACGTCATATTGCTTAGAAATATATGTTTCATTTCCAAAAATAAAAGAACGACTAATGTGGTGCTCTAACATTCTCCCTATTTTTTTTTTAAAAATATGGAACTAATCTACCCAAGTTGCAAATAATCACACACACAACTGATTATTTTTTTCCAAATCTCAAGAAAAAAAATTTCAATTTTTAAAATATAGGTAAATGTTTCAAAAAAAAATTAAAATACAAAAAAATAGGGTACTAAAATCAGAAAATATTTTAAGAAAATCAAATTTAAGCTATATATAAGTATGTTAAAAGACTTTGGTTGCAAAGCGGAAATAACGATACGATAGATAAGACCGGGCTGAGATAACAACTCGTGCATTATCCAAGTTATCATTCTTTGAAACAAGATTAAGGTACACACAAAATTCGTTTTAAAAATGCATTCTTTTTTTAAGTAGTACTATAAATATATATCTAAATTAGCCTTTTTTAAAGGAATTTTTTTAATAATTTGTTTTATCTGGTGCCATTACTTTAAATTTTTGCACAAATCACAAGAATTACAAAACAGTTTCCACAGAAATATTCCTCCTCCTCCTCCTTAAAACTAGAACTACAGCTACGTTTTAAAGAGGTTATATAGTAGGATTTACTTTGAACATATTTTAAAGAATTTTAAAATTTTAAAAATCTATAATTATATTTTTAACTCTAATTGAGAGAAAGAGAACTAGTAAAAAAATACTAAATAAAAAATAACTAAAAAAATTTTTAGAAATCACGTTTCGCATGTGATTTTTAATATCATTATGAGATATATTATGTTCCCTTTTTGCTTCAGATCCTAAGTTTGACAGACGATATTTTGCTGAAGCAACTGGAAATCGTGTATGTCGTGGAAAGGGGAGGAACCTTAGTGCCTTCAGCCATCGCTGCAGAATACCTGCGCTCTCTGAGATTCGAACAATTGCGGGAGTTTTTTGGATATCACGCTATTGTGAAAGCAAAACGTAAGTACATGTCTCATTTTATTCTGCACAGGGCTTCTGGACCTGAGAAATAGGAATGGAGAAGAGAAATTTAGTCGCAATTGTAATTTCAACAGCAAAAATGTTTTAATTTATCAAGTAAAATCTGATTATTCGATTATGTAAAATGAAAAGGCCAATGTTTATTAGAAAATAAACTCATTCTGTTATGCCCTAGAAGCTTTCTTCACTTCTCTACATAATCATCTCCCACACTTAAACATTTATCGTATTTCTTCACGAGTTTCAAAATTTAATTTGTGACGGGTCTAACCACGTTCTCTTAAATACTAATCCTCTTGGGAAATATTGGGTCTTTAAAAATTATGATATTATAAAGCTTCCTCCCGGAGAAAAAGATGTGGCTATGCAAATTTAAGGTATCCGACTACGTTCGGAACCGGGATTTTAAAAAAGCGCATAAATGGATAATTTTCATGATATTTAGTGTCACTTAGATTAAAATACATGTATAAAATTGTTTTAAGGACATTTTGACAAAAAAAAATATTTAAATACAATATTTCGGCAAAAAATTAACTTAGAATAACCTTTTTTCAAAATGTTCTCCTTTTGTGAAAAATGCTTCTATTATAATAATATTTTGCCTGTATATAGCTGAAACCTTTGTACAGAGGCTCAAGAATGAGTTTTGAAAAATTCACATTATTTTCAGAGTTACAACCAATTGAAATAATTATCGGCGTTTTTTTCTTAAAATTTCTCCCCCCTGTTGTCGTAAAACATGGATAGACCACTACTAAGTTAGATATTTCAAAAATTCTAGTTGAGCCTCTGTACAGAGGTCTGAGCTATAAACAGGCAAAATATTATTATAATAGAAGCATTTTTCATAAAAGGAGTATATTTTGAAGATGGGTCATTCTATGTTCATTTTTTGTCAAAATATTGTACTTAAATAATTTTTATTGTAATATTATTCTTAAAACAATTTTACATACGTTTTCTAATCTAAGTGACATTAAATATCATAAATATTATTCATTTATGCACTTTTGCAAAATCACGGTTCCGAACGTAGTCGGATACTTTAAACTTTATAGAAAAATTAAACTTTCAGATTAGAAGGGGAGACAGGTTAGACTGCTAACGGCTAGCAGTGATTGATTAAGCGTGAAGTGAGGCGTGGATACATCGTATCTGATTATTCTTATATTAAAAGTTGACAATTTGTCAACTAGGAATCAAATTAGATTAGGTCGCTAAAAATTAGAAACTATTGCCTAGACATAAGTAATCTGAAAATTTAAAGTCTTCTCGTATTTCGCCTACCTCGTTAATTGCTTTCCATATTTGGTATTTTGGTGCATCTCTTAACTTAGTTAATAGAATTTGTGTTGTTGTTTATAACTGAAAATAAATTGATTTTAAATATGGCTAGTCTTTCTTCCAAAACTCCCACATTAATGGACGTTGCTGAGCGATATTTACACATTGTTATAGTCTTCTGCCGCCAGTGTATTAAGCCATCAATGATCTTCTTGATATGTCTCGCATCACTCCAGAGAGCAATCACCAATCAATTGAGTGGCATCATCTTTCATCCTCCCCCCCCAAAAAAAAATTCAGGGAAAATTCAAGTCCTCTTTTAAAACTAACCACCATGGCACTCGTTTTTGGGATCATGAAGGTATTCCTTTGATGAATTTCATGCCAAAACACACTGCCTTCAATGCATAACATTACTGTGAGAATCTAAGAAGACTACGGTGAGCCATCCAATACAGAGTACGAAGAATTCTTTTAGAAGGAATTGGGCTTCTTCGCGACGATACCCACCCTCACAATACTGCTGAAATTCAAGAATTACTGGATAGGAAACTTTCTGTCCTCCACCCTGTAGTCCGGATCTTTCTCCAAGTGATTACCCTCTCTTTCGTGAGTTGAAAGGGTTTCTGGGTGGTAAACGTTTTGGAAGTGATGAAGAGTTGAAAGATGCAGTGACCACCTGGATTAATGTACAGGTTGCAGAAAGGTATAACAGGGATAATCTGAAGGTCGTGAACAAATACGACAAATGTTTAAATTTAGGAGGAAATTACATAGTTAGCTACAAGTCCATAAAATCCCTTTTTCTAATAAATATTGCGCTTTTTATTTTGTTTTTCTAACTGATTTTTATTTTCCGTATAACTCTCGCATATATACTTTGTAATATTAATATAATTTAATTTGTAAACGTTAGATATTATCACCAAGCGATTTTTTTTATTCTGTAACTCTCGTTAAAAGGAATATTCTAGAATAAAATACAATTTCCCGCCATTTTTCCTACGTGCTTTCTTTTTCGCATTTGAATTCCTTCCTCACTAGTAAGTGTGGAATTCGTCGTTGGAATATGCTGTAAGAAAATATATTTCATGTTCTTTGATGAATAAACAGTGAACTTCGTGAAAACAAATGTAAAATAAGGTTCATACACTACAATAATATTGAAGGATTTGAAACAGTCTTTAAATTCAGACAACCATGATGGCAATCCTCAGACGAATATTGCTTTGGAAATTTATGTCACAGAAGTATTCACAAAACAGCCATATGACATATCAAACTTAAATTAATATACATCATCAGGATAATGTTTTAACCACTTAACTGTTTCTTTTTTCTGTCATATTATGCCGAAAATAAGCATATTTTTATAAACATATTTTTAAGATGAAATTAATTATATAAACTAAAATCAGCAGTCAGAAATGTTCTAAATATTGAATTTAAAGAATTATACTAATTTTTATTTTCATTCGAAAAACATATTTTTCCTTAAAGTTGGCTTTTTTCCGAAGAAATAAGCGAGTTTAAAAGAACACTTAACAAAAATGTATATATTAGATTTAAAAATATAGTATTTTTTTTACTTAAAGTTATACATAATTATTATCTCAAAATTCTGTTTTTAAAATAGCAGATTCCCCAACATCGCAATCGGAACAAAAATATCGTGTTTTTTCTTCACCCGTTTTCTAAAATCATTTCTTTTCGAACAACACATAAAACATTGCCTTGTTGGTCTCAATTTTCAGTCGGTGGGAGGAATCATTTCTAAAACGTTTTTTTCTGCCAATCGTAAGGGACAGGTCAAAATTCCTGGTCGTCTTTTTTTCTCATTTACCGTCCCATGTCTTTCAATAATGGATCTATAATATCAAGCCTGAAATTCAAATGAGATAATTTTCCTCCCAGTTTCTGATATAAAACGAAAACATTCCACAGTGATATATCTTTATATATACACCACAAAAGAAGTCCGATAAAAAACTTTCATTACTTCTAGATTCATTTACAGAAATTTTAGACTCACTACCTGAGTCAATATTAGAATTATTTTCTGTTACGAACCTCTCAAAATCACAAATTTTTTTTCTATTTAAGGCTCCAAATTTAAAAGAAATAGTGTTCGTAGTTTGTGGTTCACCGATTTAGTAAAAAGAAAATTTCCACCTTTTTTTATCTGGTATTAAAGAATGCAGTAAAACACATAACCTTGAAACCAGTTTAGGCATTTTTTTTGTTATCCTAAATTTACTCGACTATTAGAGACATCTGCTAGAAACATTGCACACTAAACGAACAAAAAATACAGGCAAATTAGAGGATTAGAGTAGAAAAAAGTATTGCCCTAGAGGCGCTCGGACAAAACAGGGAAATGCCATTTCAATTGCCTGAGCATTTCAACAGGGAAGTGGTTAATGACCAAATTCCCTTTTTCGAACTAGCAGACCGAATAAAAAATCAAAGAGGTTTTTTTAAGACCGCTCTTGAACTGTCACGTCGAACATGTGTGTAGTAAATATAGATCCACACTACCCTTCAGCTTGTGCAGCAATACTCATTTGCATGCGCACGGTTCCTTCATAAGGCGAGGCTCTCATATAAAGCAACCTCATAAAGTACCCCAAGAGATGAGTGAAAGGAAATGTGAGTGAGAACTAGCTATAAAGCCTTTAAAACGCGTTGTGAAGCAAGATTTTACTGTTTTTCGAAACCTTATCGTCACTTAAAGAAGAGAATCTCTATGCACGTTATTTCTAAGTAGAATGGCAATTTTAAAACTGGGTTTACCTTGATCATTTAAAGTGTGAAATATAGCAATAGACTACATTCCTATGATGTCATAGTCACATGATATATGCAATCACGTGTTTCTAGTTAATCAGCTCATAAATTCATGTGATACCGAAATCACTTGATAAATACAATCACGTGTTTCCAGTCAATGAGTTTATGCGCTCCGCTGTTGCCAACTTTTGCTCTTTGCAGAAATTTGCTTTGAAAAAATACCTATTTGGCAAAGATAATGACGTACATACGTAAAAAAAATGTACTCGATTTAAAAATACACGTATAATACAAGGATTTTTTTAATTTTAAGAAACTTTTTGAAAAATTTTAATATTTGAACAAGTAAACATAATTACCAAATTTGAAATTTTATCTCAAATTTTACAAGTAGAATAATAAGTGCAAGTCTAATACCAATTTTGAATTCAATGAAGAACACGTGATTGTATTTATCATATGACCGTCCATTGAAATTTACTCCAGAGACTCTCTTATCAACGCACTGCGCAATCACAGCTATTTACAATCATCTACTCCTTGCATTTTCGAATCTTAATCGATTCTCTGCTAATTTTTGGTTATAAGCTTCCTTCAGCTTTTGAAGAACAAGTCTGACATTATTAAGATATGGCAGTGAAATACGTAACGTCTGTTGTTTTCCCTGCAGTGACGTACTGCTTGTGGAAAATTTAGTTTTACAGTGAAAGTGCATTTTACAGCATGAACGGGAATAATATTATGGCAACCCTAAAATAGGTTAGCAGGGTTACCAGTTTGGCAACGTAATCGTCTCTGGCAACAGTTTTTTGGAGGTTTAAATTATTTACATTTTTTTAAGATAAAAGTAAGCCCTTTTTTATCCAAAAGTCGTGTTACACTGCACACATACTCATATATAAATTATCATATAGCCGTAATTGCGTGTTTTTTATTTCAGCTTACCGACCTCCCAGCGATGATATCAGCAGACCAGTGGGTTCACCTCTGCCGGTACTGGCCATAGTGGGTGGTGTTCTACTGGGACTGCTGGTGATTTTCTGTTGCTTCTGTGTCTACTGTCGGTGCTGCAAACCTAAGCCAGTGCCTTCTTCTCCGGGTTCCTCTACTAGTGGATCGCTTCAAAGATCCCTTTCCAAATACGGACAACACAACAGGAAACACGTGAGTGGTCTGGGCAACTTTATTTTAATTCTTTCACGCTTGCGTTTTGAAAGTCAACGATTTATGGCGTAATAATATGCATCAATCTATAATGAGTACTTCCTTTTAAAACTTGTATTTAAGATTCCATTTGGTTTTTAGATTACTTTAGAGTAATATATTTAAAGACAAGGTATTGTTTCTTTTAATTTTTTTGCATTCCGCAATATTTCTGTAACAAAGATGATAAGCATTTGTATTGTGGAAAAGTTTCAACCTTAATCGAATTAAAATACCATACGCATGAAATCGAAATATAATTTTCATTTGATGAATTTAAGATGAGGACCGGAAAACTAAAGATTTCGAACGCAAATGTCAACATTTTTAAATGAATTTATTCGAATATTGCATGAAATAATACACTGAAACGTACGCACAGTTATTACAGTTGAATCATGAAAAAAAGTAGCAACTAGTAGAGCAATGCGTTCAAGATATCTTCTAAAAACACAATAATTCAGCTCCACAACCTAGCTATCTTCATTTCGAGATCCGAATAAACGTATCTAGCGAATAAACAGGGTAAAAAAATGTTGCCAGATACTTGAATGTAAACCCGATGCAGGCAGAAAAGACTGTTACCAGATGTTTGAATGCCACTCTATTCAGGTAGACAGATAAAATAAATGCAAATATAAAAAAAAAAGTTCACGGAAAAAATAAAGGAAAATATAACCTCATGACAGTTAAATATGTTTACATTTAGAAATAACAATAAAACTACTGAAACATATTGAATTAACTTCGATTCATAACCAAACACACACAGCAACAGTTTCAAATACAAATAGAAAATTGAGATATAAACATAGTAACTTAAACTTTTCGGCTGACATTTCTTTAAAAAAAAGTAAAATGTAGCAACTTATTTCATTACCTATTAATTTATTGTCTTTAACTAAAAGCAAAAACATATTTTAAGCGAAAAAATTATCAAAAAATATGCAATAATTACCTTTAGGACTAATTGATTAAAAAATATTTTTAAGACATTAACAAAAATTCATATCATTTGAGTATGTAAATAATTATTTTTTCCATAGAGAGAATTTCTACAAAATAAGCACGTTTCTTTTCCTAAATTTTGAACTAATTTATGACTTTTAGTAAATACTTGAGTCACAAATGTCAAATGAAGTGCAACACACCATAAATTATTAAAAACCTGTTAATGCTTAGTAATGTTAAAATAGAGTCCAAATTTGTGCATTTTTTCAGGCTTAAAAATGCTCCAACATCGATGTAATTTCCTCACTTCATATCCTATTAAAAGCAGTATTCTCCCGTGCATTTTGAATGCATCTATTTTTTCCCTTATGTTACGCATTCCGTAACGGGAAATTGATGTTTAATTTTAACTGTAAAAGTAAAAATTGAGCTATTTATGAAATATTCGGAAATTTTAAGGACATGGTATGATAAATAGATAGACTTGTTATAAACTTGTTGTCTACCTCAATATGTATTCAAAGTTTGGGTTCCACTCCTTGCCATCAGGAGATAATAACCATAATGATTATTATTGTTAATAATAACTTTCATAATAAATATAATGACAACAGTAAATAAATAAGACATAATCATGAAAAAAAAACTTGTTACTCAAATATTTGGTTTTAGTGTAGAATAAGTGATGAGGCTAATTTTTTTTATGACGACTACCTGTATGAAGCGATAGGTGCTCCTAGAGTTTACAAAGTAGAATTTCTCAAAGAAAATAGCAAATAATAATGAGAAATACAAAAAAAAAATTTAAATTATCAATAATAAGTTAAAACAAAGTTTTAATTTTTTTTTAATTAAAAGAAAATTCAAAATTAGAAAATTAAAGAAAAAGACTTACTTGTTCTATGTATCAAGGACATTTTCCCCTTTCATTTCAAATCATAAAAATGAGCCTAAATCATATATTTCAGACATACTGTTCAGGATAATTCGCAGAATGAACTTCAAAACAAGAAAATCCGATAGCAAATAACTGCAAAAAAATAATAAAATCCAAATAAATATTTCTGAAGTTTTGACACGATTAAATTGAAACCACGAAATGAAAACGAAGAAGCAAAAGCGATGGAATTTTTAAGTTGTAAATCGTCTGTCTTTTTAAAATCATTTGTAAATTTTAAATAACGAATGGCAATTAAATGAAAAGAACACGTGACCTTATCTGCATAAGACCACATTTGAAAATACAAGGGTTGCCAAATCATACAATCTGCCAGAATGAATTCGAAATTTCATCATAAGATCTAGATAAATATCGCCAAATTCAAGTGACCACCTATTTTACACATTAGCCAAATATTCAACAACGGCAAAAAAGAAAAACATGGTTTAATACTTTGAAAAGAGCAGGATTATATTTTTTGCGTAAAGATCTGTTATCCCTCTTACATGCTACTTTTTAAAATCTACATTTCATGGTTATCTGATTTCTTTTTTACTGCAGCTGTTTCGTGAGATGACACATCAGCTGACGTCCGAAATGGCGGCGCAAATGAAACACGGATCAACAGCACCGGACACGTATCTGGCCGAAAAGTCAGCCCACTCTCGGAGGAGTCTGCCCACCCTGCCTCGAGATTCGGAAGACAGGGAAAAGAAAGATCCAGCGATGAAGATACTCAAAATACTTGAAAATAAAGAGTAAGTTCGGTAACGAGTACAATAATTTTGACAACTCTATGTATGCGTATATGTATCTGGTAATATGTAGTTAAATTTCATTGAATGTTAAATAATGCGACTGAAGTTGAGATGATGTTTCCCGATTACTGTAAAGAATATTATTTTTATTCTTTCAGTAGGCTCAGGATATCAGTACTGATATTATCAGTAAGTAAATGCAATAATTTTGAAGGAATATACTGCATATGTATTTTTCATGAGTTTAGTTTATGTATTAGATTTACGTACGTATATATGTATAATTCGAAGATAACTTGGTGTAAAATTTTTAGAATCATTACTAA
The DNA here is from genome assembly GCA_019973935.1 of Trichonephila clavipes. Taxonomy (NCBI): domain Eukaryota; kingdom Metazoa; phylum Arthropoda; class Arachnida; order Araneae; family Nephilidae; genus Trichonephila; species Trichonephila clavipes. The sequence continues at coordinate 490,010 of BMAU01019548.1, read as the reverse complement.
AAAGTAAATTATGATACTTTCAAATTTTACATCAAATCACAGAAAACTTTGAAAATCTTCACCGAGTGGGAATTACGAATTGCATATTTCTGGCACTCTAATAAAACGTTTGGTTGCGGTTAACTACAAGGGCAGGGGGAGAAAATTGCTTCTTAGTTTGATAATCTTGCAAGAGGGATATATATTTTTAGAAAGGAATTTTGCACACTTAAGTGCCCAAAAATACTCCATGATTTCTCCAGTTCCTTTACGATGTAATTCCTCTCATTACAGAAACTGAATGTTTTTGTAATTACATTGGGCTTCAAAAGAAGGGGGAACAGCACTGTTCGGTTAGTCGGCCATAGACAATAAATAAATCCCCAAATCAAATATTGCCATTAGCACCAGACGAAAACTTGCCAACTGCAACCATTTCTGTCGTTCTGTGCAGAGGTTAGAACCCGCGACCTTCGGGTTCATAGCCTAGTAACATATCTACTAGACAAAAGTGATCACCCCTGTCCCGAGGCTGTTACTGGCTTATTTAGATACCGCTATACTACTCTCCCACCAGTGAGTCGGTGGATAAGCAAACGCTTTTTTTGTATTTATTTATGTTTCTTTTTATTGTTTTTGATGTGTAACATTTTTCCTTTAGGTTGATGGATATTTGTGGGAGTGATTTCGGGAAAAGGAATGGATGTGTGTAACAGCATGGGACGTAAGCGCGCGCTACTTGATTTGACCAATGAGAGTGCGTGGTTGTGTCTTTTCGCTACCCTCGCATGGGAGTCCAACTCTAGTAGCCATCAAGCACTCGAGCGCTTGACTCTAAATCCGTTAATCACGATATTGGGGGTCATAAGTGCGGTAGAACGCTTATTTGAAAATGGACAAACAGAGATTTCGGTGGTCGTACACATTTTTTCGAATTAAACGGTTAAAAAAAAATTAAAGATTCCCTGCATTTTGTATATAAAGAAGTTATAAAGAAGTTGATTCCGCACTTAAAGAAAAAATATCGCTCGCTTCCCCTGATTTTGAGTGGTGATTTTAACTTTAACTTCAGTTTGCCAAAAGCTGAGCCGCTCATAGCTTTTATGAATGAAGTCAAGCTCTAAATGAACACAAATCAAAATGTTTCGACTGCTAACAATGGTAATGTTATTGACGCTGTTTTTTTCAACGGTTTTTAAATACTTAGAAATCACAAGTATATGTGTCATAGTTTAGTTATCATAAGTCTATTGTCTCTGCTTTTCACCAAGTTGAACAAGAATAATTATTTTTGATAAAATATTGCATTACTCCTTTTGTTAATTAAATAAAATTTTCATTAAAGACATAATTATTCGATAGAAAATTATTTCCAATCATACCCGTTTCATATTTTTTTTTCAGGAAAAAGTTAATATTGCGTATTTACCACGATAACATGTTACACATCATATGCGACTACTGTAAGAGACTCGCGTTTCTTTTTTTATATTTATTTATCTTTTTTTTCTTTCGGTAGATGACACCACAACAACTCAGAAAGTTGCGTTTTCTTAATTCGGTCAAAGTCACCAATGCAGTGATTAGAACCCACGACCTTCGGCTTCGTAGCCCAGTAACATATCCACTAGACAAATAATTCTCTCTGTTCACAGGCCGTACTGGCTTATTTAGATACCGCTACATATGTGTTTTTTTACAGCCATTCAGTAAAATTATATTTTGTGAGTTGTCACCAAAAGGAAACTTTTGACAAGATTTGCACCTTACTGACAGAAATCGTATCACTCCAAAATGTCTCTTTTTTTTCCAGGGCTTCTACGAGCCCAATTCCAGGTAAGCAATCCAGAGGAACTGACGGTGCGATGCAGAGTAGCGAGACAACGAGTTCCACAATCGAGAAGAAGAAACCTCCCAAGCCGAAGAAGAGACGAAAAGTTAAAGATTCTGTTGAACAAGCCTCCAAAAGTAAGTATAAAAATTTTATCATGTACAACAAATGTGTAAGATCTCTAAAGATTGATCGATAGTTTTGCCACCAGGTCAAGACTCACGAAATTCATGGCAGCAAGAGGCTAGATTTTTACGCCTGTTGTTAGCCATAGCTCTGAGCACCCTACATGATACAGAACAAATTTTGCTCAATTCCACCCCAATCTTAAGGAGAACACCCCGAGGGTGATCAAAAGCCTCCTCCTTTCTTCCCTCAAAAGAACTTGCGGGTCGATGGCTATTTAGAGAAGCACTATTCATAACCAAACATCCATGCCTTCTCAGGGATTCGAACCCAGGCCCAACGGCACAGCAGTCAGCATCATTAGCCATCATACCGGATGGACGGTGATTGTTTTATTCAATTCCTACTATTAACTCACTCTCTCTATATAGTTATTTATTTATTTATCTTGGTGGAATTTTCAATCGTTAATAAAATACATTTTAAAGCGCTCAATTGTGCTGAAATTTTATATACATGATCATTTTGGATAACAAGACAATAATTTAACTATAATTAATAAAAATTCATTGATTAAAATGAATCATTTAAAGAATTACAAATACAGCCACGTTGACGACTTGTGTCAAAACTTGAAAAGGTTTTTTTTTTCTTACGTTTTAAAGCATTCAGTTGAACTGAAATTTTATAGACACGATTGTTTTTTATAGACACGATTGACGATACGATACTTTAATGATAATTAATAAAAATTAATTACCACTTAATGTTGTGATTCTGTCATATGTATATACATATTTATATTAATTGTAACTATTTAATAAAAAGTAGCTAAAATAAAAATTTTCTTTGATCTGACTTAAATTTTTTTTATATTACTTGTTGATGTGTATATCCAGTTGAATAATTTGAGGACTTGTACATTGATGTGGATGAATCACCAATACTGCTTCTCTTGTTACTTTATAACAATTTTACATGATATTACACAACGTAAGAGTTTAATTTAATGTCTGTTTTTAGAATAGATTGATTCATAAGGGTTTATTAACGTCACCCCCCCATAAAGTTACACAAAGGCTATTGGTGACGGACTACCTAGTTTTTGATCCACGGTTATTTGACGAGGACGCCATCTGAAAGGAACTTGAAACGGCTGTTATTCAGAGCATCCCAATATTCATTGATGTTAAGTATTCTCCCTACTGTGTATGCCGAACAATTAAAGGAATATTTACTCAAATATTAAATTTTTAACAGAAATACTCCCCCTCCCCCAGAAATACAGTATTTAAACTCATTAAAGCATATTGTACATAAAGCTTCATTTCTTTGACGCATCAATACTATTTTTTTGCCCAGAACTTTCAACTTAAATTAGGGAGTGGATATTAACGTTGCACTGTTCAGATACACGAGGGCTTTTGGCGACGGACCACGTCATTTTGAACCATGGTCAAGTGACGAGGATGACACCTGAGCTGGCACCCTTCCCCCTCTCCTAACTTCCAAAGGAAGGAGTCTCGACATATTAAACATGCATCAGCCCCCTCTGCACGGCGGATCTTAAGTAGTACTGGGTTCAGAACACGAGTCCGTTACCTTGACCACTGGGCTACCGCAGCCCTCAAAAATTAGAAAAATCTGTAAAATTTAAAATACTTCTGTTTAGTTATTTTTAATCCATGCACTACGAATATTTAGAGCTATTCTGCCTCTCACATAAAAAAGCATTATTGGTGACATTTTTGTCCACTAATCCCAATTCATTCACTCGTAACTTTTCATTTTTCCATCTAAATTTTATCTCCAAATCTCGGATATTTTTGCTATAATTTGATTGGTTGGAGGTAGTCTACTAAATTTCGTCGTATTTTTAACATAAATTTTAATTTTAACAGTATGTAAATTTTCATTTAGTATCCTTATTATCTTTAACACTAGATAAAAGAGAAAATTGACTGAAGATTAAAGCCCGACAAAACTACATATGCTCTATTGTCTATCTCCAACGACATTATTCATTTAGGATTGAAATAATATGTAATCTTTTCTAATTCAAATCTCATCCATTGCTTTAAACATAATGAAACCGATTGACTTTGCTACTTTTTTAGAAGTCATTCCCGATTCTACAGATGCCGCAAGGAAGTTGCCCCCAGAATCGCCCCCACCCACTCCCCCACCCAAAGGAGACGTGTCCATTCCTTCTGCTGAAAGCAGACCGTCGCCTGATTCGGGAACTTCGAGCAGGTAAAAAAGAACTTTCAAAAAACCTTTTTAAAAAATTGCTTTTCTAATTTTGCAAAAAAATAGCTATTAAAATGCATCTTGTGTCATTATTTGTAAATGAGACTAAAAGTAATTCCCTTACTATAGATCTCCTGTAGGTCCTAAATTTACTAAATGTCCACTGAGTATGTTGATTGATAAATTTATTTTTTTTATTTATTTCTAATGGGGCTGCGGATTGTTGTTTTACCATTGTAAACCGCTAATACATTTCTCGGGACCTGGTACCTTTTTTTAAATACCATAGTGGCATAGTGGTGGACCCAAATCACCGCAATGTAATTTTATCGCCCAGTTTTTTCCCCAGAGGAAGGTACCTGGGCTCTGACGATGAGAAATCGTACTTCGGAATTTAGTTTTGCCTAAAGCACCTTAGCCAAACAGGCACTTGAGGGATCTTTTACATGCCCCATAATCATACGACTTGGACGCTGTCGATTTTCTGAATCATGAAAATTTACCGATTTGGGCCGGGATCGAACCGGCAACCTTAGGCAAACAGGGCCAGTGACGAACCAACTACGCCACCCATTGATAAATTATTAAAGTCGCACTGTTCAGCTACACGAGGACTTTTGGTGACGGACCACGTAATTTTGAACCATTATCAAGTTACAGGGATGAAACCTGAGCTGGTATCCCACTCTTCAAACTTCCATAACACGTAAAAGTGAATATTTTGAGCATCGATAGATTTCTCGTGCATCAGCCTCTCTACACGGCGGGTCTTCAGCGGGACAGAACTCTAAACACAGCATGACTTTATAGAACTTTTTACGGTATGGAAAGAGATAATTATATTTATTTTGAAAAATTAATCTCCTTGTACAAATAATATTGTTACAAATTTTGTGTAAAATAGCGTCAACAATTTGTCTTATTAAATTTTTTTCTCTCTGGCTGATCGAATTTTCTTCCTACACAAAATGACAAGAATAAAAAAAATTTGAATTTCAGTCTAACATTGATCCAAAAACGTAGGCAAATACCTTAACATGTTCATATTCACTAGAATGAATTATTTTAACCCCTGAAGGGTCGCAACATTTTTTGATAAAAAACGATCATAGAAAAGTGCCTATTTTTTTTTATTCAAGAAAATTATATAAATCTAAAAGTGTATGTTCAATATATATATATATTCATTTATTTTTAAATTTTTAGGAAATTTTTAGCTTGAAATACAAAAAATTAATTTTTTATGAAAAGCCAACATTTAGGGTTATTAAAACTGAAAGTTGGTTTTCCAGCAAAAAGAAAATTTTTTAAAAAAACATATGTTGTAAACATTAAAGGAGAACTTTATTAGACCTATGCAATGTAATAACACATTAGTAATTTTTTCTTGTGAGATAAATTTTAAAGTATGAGATATAAAAAGGCCAATATATCATAGGTAACAAACAGTACAGGACCATCATCAATGCTGTCAAGTTCACCAACCCAACTTTCAAAACAATCAGTTATTTCAGAATCACTCTCAGATCCCTTTATACTTAAAGCAAAATCCGATTCACTTCCAAACTAACTCCATAATGTATATAATATTAAAGAATAGAAAAAAATTTTCATCACAGAACGCAACTCACATCTATTGACGAAGAGCGGAACTAAGTAATTGAGCTAAGATTACAAAAACATATTGCTAATATAGATATGGGGTTTGATTGTGCTGTAACATCTAGTTTAAAATAAAATAACTATCTCTAAACACGCTTCTAATAACCTTGGTGAGGCCTTCTGGCGAGAAATAAACACGATTGTGCGGGCATGAGATAGTTTTAATCTTCTTAGCGCGTTACTTTTGAACACTCCAGCCCGGAGCACGAGGAATAGAGAGGGAAATTTCACCTCCTTGATATTGACGGGAGCGAGAAGTAAGGGGTTAAGCAGACTTGTAGAAAAATAGTAGCGTCAAAAAAATTTCATTCAAATAAAGTTCTGTAACATTTTACCAATTTTGATAGATATGTTTTTAAAAAAAATTTAGCTTTGTGAATCAGGGGAATATTACTTGCTCGTTTTTACAACAACATTCATAAGACTTGTGTTTCCTGTTAAAAAATTCTTACCTTACTTTAAAAGATAATAATACGAATTTTTTTCTAAAACATTGAATAGCAAACTTTCTTAAGATTGGGCTAAGAAAGAGAAGAATAATTTGAGGCAGATCAATACAGTTAAAAAATACATTGAGGACAATAATGTTATTATGAACCAATAATATGTTTTGAAAACTCCTTAATATTATCATGGTAAATGAAACTGCGGCTATGTGTATGTGTGTGTCTTTTTTTAATTAATTTAAAAATGCAAAAACACAAGCAAGTACATTTTAATAATTTATTTATTAAGAAGGGTTACATTTTTTGAATGTGTAAAATTTTTTAATTAATTTAAATATAAATTTTCACAACTAAATTTTTGTACATGCAAAAAACAAAAGATAAATAAATAAAATTTATTTGGTAACTTTGACATCTGCAAAAATCATACGGCACAAAACGGATTTTTTTTTAAATATTGAAGTTATAAGTTGTTGTACTTATATCTTTAAAATCGGTGGTGAATCGGGTAGAACTACTACCATATCGAGTCCACAGGGTATAAATCTGTAAACCAGTGGTCTCCAAACTGTGTTCCACGGAACCCTGGGGTTCCACAAGATATACCTTGGGGCTCCACGAATCACAATAAAAAGTCAAAAAGAAAATTATAATTGTGTATACAATATGAATTTACGTTATTATAAAGTTTATTTGACCACAAGTATCTCAAGCTTATCTCAGTCATTAAAACAGAAAATTTTATTTATACATAACTTTATTTTGATATGCTTTTTAAACTTTTTTATAATAAAACAAAAATATTGAAATAGTTTTTATGTATATTACTTTTATATATACTTTTGAATATTCTATTGTTTACTACATCGTGTTCCACGAAATAATTTTGTACTCGTTCGTACAATGGTTTGTAGAACTAAACAGTTTTCTAATGGCAAATGCGCTTTTTTCCCATTTTTAGAAAAAAACGCCTTTTTTTTTTTTGAAAGAGGGAACAACTTATCAACATGTCAACTGAGTTGACCTTCAAATTTAAATTTAAGCAAGAACAGCTCCTAAATTTTAGGTTGCAAATTCTTGTAGAATACACAGGACTTTTCCCATAGCTATAGACATTTTAATGCCATTTCGAACAGTGCATTTAAGTGAAAATATTTCTCAGCGTAAGTGGATTCAAAAACAAAATTTAAAAACAAATTAAACGCAGAATCTGAAATGTACCTAAACATAAGTTTGATAGACCTAGGCTTCGATAGTTCGTTTAAAAAAATGCCAGCACATATCCCAGTTACTAAATATAATGCATGGGTAGTAAACACTTGGATTATAAATTAATATTATTAATGAATAAATAATATTAAAATTTCTTTAATAACAAATACGGTACTTTTTTAATTGCCTTTACATAAAGTATCTATATAACATGTTGATATACTTATTATTTTAAGATACATTCGTATAAGTGTGTGTGTGAAATGGGGTTTCCCGAAAACACCTTACAGTTTTAAGGGTTAAGTGAGCCGAAAAAGCTTGAATACCACTGTACCAAATAACTAAAAAAAAAAAAAAACTTTTGGAGGTGCGGGGGATCGAATCCCGGGCCTTTCACATGCAAAGCGAACGCTCTACCACTGAGCTACACCCCCTGACAATATTGAGAGCATAACAAAAACAGAAATGAATGCTGTAAGTGGCCTACTTTTTCTGCAGAAACAGGTATATGTGGAGTAACATATTCTACTTAACCAGCTGTAAATCTATTTTCTACAAAACCCAACCTATTTCGGATTCTCATCACGACTTCGCGCATGATGAAATGAATTCAATTAAAACGTATTTAGTTTAACTCGCGGTTATTTGTCTGGCATTTCATTATGAGAAGAAAAAATAATATATATATTATTTTTTCTGCAAAGAGAGTAAATCACTGTCAAATTGATTTTACGTTTTAAGTTTTGTTCAAAAATACACATTGACAAAATTATAACATAATTTTTAAAAATTTGTGCTTGATTTATTAGCTTAAAACTTTGTTATATTGTTGTATATATACAGCGAGAGAAAGAGTGGGTTAAAATATACATAATTTCTTCGTAAAATAAAACAAGAATAATTGAAAATAAATTTATCCTACATTAATTAGTTATTTAGACTATAGTGTCGTATCGAATCAAATGTACACAAATATTTTTCAGGATATTTTTATTTTTTTAAAAAAGAAAACTTGTTACACACTAAAACCGAATCATAATATTGTACGACAAATCAAGGTATACAGAAAACTGAAATAGAAATTAGTGATTAATAATAATGAATTAAAATAATAAAGATTATTGAGGTCGATAAAATATCTCTGAAGAAACTGTTTTCGCTTCGTCCTGATCATATTAAAATTATTTCCATTAAAGATTACCATAAATGTTTAGAAATCTATTTATCTAATTTTTATATATCATATTTAAATTGAATTCAATATAACATTTTTTAACATTTTTTTAAACATTTTTAATATGCACTGACCTCAAAAAGTTAAGGTACAACCGGGTTTTTGTGTCTAATTTGCAAATGAATGAATGTAGAAACAAAAAATTTGGAGGATATGTGCATTAAATAGTTTTTTATTGAATGCGTCATAGAAATTTGTATAAGTGTATTGCAAAAACGATTTATAACAAAAAAGCAATCTCTGCGGAAAAGTCCATTCTTGGAGAAAACAGCACATCACAGTGTTATGTGGTAAAATGGCATAAAACAATACAAAAATGGGTTCTAATAAGGAATGTGTCCACCCCTAACTTGAATGCATTGGCGGCATCGATTTCCCATGCTGTTTATTAAGTTGTCGGACAAAGGAATAGGAAGCGAAGACCAGACACAGAGTAAGCCTTGTTTTAGCTCATGTAACGACCTTGGAGGAGGATTTAAAGCAGCAACCTCTCTGCCAAGATAGTCCCAAAGATGTTCTATCGGATTCAGGTCTGGAGATCGAGCTGGCCATTCCATTCGTTCCAAACCGTGATCCTCCAGATACTCCTCAACAATCCGAGCTCGGTGAGGTCGTGCATTATCATTCATCAGAATGAAGTCGTTACCAATAGCAGCAGCATATGGGCGGACATATGGATCAAGGATCTCATCCCGATATCTAAGACCAGTTACGGTTCCTCCATGGAACACATGCAGGTCAGTGTGGCCACCGAGCAAGATCCCTGCCCAAACCAGGATTCCACCACCTCTATAACTGTGTCTTTCAACAGTGTTGGATTGATGGTATCTAGTGCGCTGTTCCCTCCAGATCAGTAGACGCCCTGAATCACTCTCCATTGTAAATCTGGTCTCGTCTGTGAACAGCACAGAAGCCCATTGTTGCTGCGTCCAAGAAACATGTTCTCTTGCCCAGCATAAGCGGTTCCTTCGCTGTCGTCCGTTGAGGGGAACGCACACAACTGGTCTTCTTGCATACAGACCTGCATTGTGAAGACGATTTCGCACCGTAGTAGCGGAGATTCTTCTTCCTGATGCTTGAAAGGGGTCTGCAACGAGCTGCGGCACAGTAGTGGTTCTTCTCCCTTCGTGCCGAAAGAGCTAGAAAACGGTCTTCTGCCGGTGTTGTAGCCCGTGGTCGCCCTGGAACAGGTCTTCTGGACTCAGAATCTTCGGATTGGTATTGATCCCAAAGTCTCTGAACAACACTACGAGACACATTGAGACGTCTAGCAGCATCAGCCTGCGACAATCCCATTTCCATCCATCCAACTGCCCGCCACCTTAACGAATTGGGTAAACGACGTCTCTGAGACATTTTCTAAACTCTATTGACTATTGTCACCGGAACTGCCAACAACTGTTGAAAATCAACACAACTTACACAAAAAGTACGAAAGCTTGATATTTGCATATTTTTCTCACTCATAAATATACGTTCTTTTCTATAAAATAAAAGTTGTAGCAATCGTTTTTGCATTAATGTTTTTAAAGTTCGTTATTATCATTCATGTAAACTATGCATTTTATTGTTACTGCCCTTTTTTTTATGGTGAGCTTCGAAAAACATGTTGTACCTTAACTTTTTGAGGCCAGTGTATATATATATATATATGTGGGAGACAACAAGGGGTCCAAGACGTTGGTCTACTTCTATTTTATTTTAACATTAAACAAAAATTAATTAAAAAGGTAGAAAAGTTTTTACAGATAAGATTGACGATCATTTTCAGAAGGTAACGCCTGCTCGCGCACCTCTCGCGTTCTCCTTTTCTGCTTCCCTCTTTCTCTCTCTAATGTCCAACAGTTTCAGTTTCATTTCAATGCGCCTGCGCGCGAAGACTGCGTTGCTTTTGGCTGCATGCCATAACGGCCAGCCTGACCGTACGCTGTCCGCAGCGGTATTTCCATGGAGACCAGAGGAGAATCTGAAACATACAAAAAAAAAACGGAACAGACAAGGACTATACGACAAATATACAGAGATTAAACATATCATTTTTCTGAACTAGACAGTTTCTCCATCATGTGAAGACACCTCTTCGACATCCGGAAGGTTCCACAGGAAAACATTGTGTTTCACAGGCATGAAAACGTCTTTTTTAACAAGTTGATCTTTAGTTGAACGCATCGATATTTTCCTCTGTAGAGTTCTGGACGTCTGTTCAAAACGATTTCTCTTTTTCCTTCGTTTCCACTGCCAGGGCTGAAAGATCCTTCGGAGCAACACAAACCGATGATAATTACTCTTCATAGGTAAAGGGTTAGGTGAGCGGAAGATAAATTCCACGGAACTCGTTTTCATGGCACCATTGGCTTTCTTACACAATACTATATCAGAACATTTTTCTCTTACAATACTCAATTTTAACTTAGTACTCTTAATTTTATTACATTTATAATCCTTAATTAGAGAATTCGAATCATTTCTAGTATTAGAGTTCTTAACATATGGCAAATCATAACTAGAGTTTTCTATCACATTTGAAACAGAAACATTTGGAAAAGAAACACCACAATCTGCACTCAAAGAGGATCCACTTTCACTCAATAAAACATCGCTCTTTGCGTGGCCTAGTTTCTCTATTTCAGAATATACACTGGGATGTATAATAAATTCTTCGGTCAAGGTCGGTGATATTGCCGTTCCTACACTTAAGCTAGGAGAGTGTTGATCAAGAGAAAGATTTATCGGTTTAACTTCTACCACTCGCTGTTCGTCAAAACATGAGCTTAATGTTATGACTTCTTCGGAAGGTGTTTGCACTCTAATTAGTGAGGAATTTAAAACTGGGATCTGGCAACCTGAATCAATCAATGCTGTTACGGGCTGATTTTCCACAAAAATGCTTACGTATTGAAGATTTGCGCATTCTTCGCTATTTTGTTTTTCGCTCTCGATTTTCAAAGTATTCACGTTTATTTTATTATGGATGTGATCATTAGATTTTTTAGGTTTAAAACGCTTTTCACAGTCTCTTGCGCAATGAGATGAATCACCGCATATAAAGCAATTTTTATTTTCTCTTTCAAGATATTGGGGATAGTTCTCTTTACTCTTTGGTTTAAAGTTTTGTGATCTATTTTTAAAGGGGTCTTGGGTATATCCATAAGTAATAGGAATTTCTTTATGTGATCCGCTTCTAGATGAAATATAAATATCACACTCTTTAGCTAAATCAATAGGCCTAAACCAATCTTCTGCTTCTCGAATGCCAATATGGGTTGCGGTTTCCTTATTTAAAGTTTTGAACTGTTTCTCTTCGAATTTAGCTGCAGGATTTAAACTTAATGCTTTATTTTTTTAACCCTTTGAAGTTCGACTTCTTTTTCTAACTGTGCTAACTCTAGTTTCGCGAGCTCAATTTTCTGTTTTCCTGAAGTTACTTCTCTTTTGTTTCGCGATACCCTCTCATCTATACAGTTTTGAATTAAAGTTTTAACGAAATCTGGATCACTTTTAAATGTACTACTGTTCTCAATTTTAGTCTTTAGTTTAACTATAGTGTCCGTATTTTCCACAGTACCGTCTAGATTCTCAACAACTCTTATGAAATCCTCTTTAAGAGCGTTTTTATACATTTTAGAAATGGAAAGATCCTACCTTTTTTTTTTCTGGCTCCCTTGTTGCTCGCACGTACGATGTATCCAATGAAGAAAAATTTCGATTCCACTGATTTCACCTCTTCGCAGGTAATATAGTTGAAATTGTAGTTCCGGCCTCTACACAGGCGGATTATTCACACTGAGTTAGTTCCAACCTCTACACAGGCGGGATTTTTGTCGATGGTTCCAACCTCTACACAGGCGGAATATTTGTCGATGGTTCCAACCTCTACACAGGCGGAATTTTCACGCTGGATTCAAATGAAGAATGCAACCTCTACACAGGTTGAACGAAGTTTCCGAAAAATGGCGGCGCGTCTCCTCCACGGACGGCTTTTTTTTTCACGTTCCAAATTTTGATCAAAATCGAAATTTTTTTTTTCAATCGCCTCTACACAGGCGGAATTTTCATGCTGAGTTCAAACCTCTACACAGGTTGAACGAAGTTTTCGAAAAATGGCGGAGCGTCTCCTTCACGGACGCTGTTGTTCATTGTCCAGACTTTGGTTCAAAATCGAAAGTTTATCGATCTATTGATCGCGGCCGAGCCCCCATAATTTGTGGGAGACAACAAGGGGTCCAAGACGTTGGTCTACTTCTATTTTATTTTAACATTAAACAAAAATTAATTAAAAAGGTAGAAAAGTTTTTACAGATAAGATTGACGATCATTTTCAGAAGGTAACGCCTGCTCGTGCACCTCTCGCGTTCTCCTTTTCTGCTTCCCTCTTTCTCTCTCTAATGTCCAACAGTTTCAGTTTCATTTCAATGCGCCTGCGCGCGAAGACTGCGTTGCTTTTGGCTGCATGCCATATATATATATATATATATATATATATATATATATATATATATATATATATATAAAGAGTATTTTTTTCCAGGTATAGAAGTTTAAGTTGGCATTACTTTCCAAGATGGCGGCGACCGATTTAACAGCTGTCAAGTGATTTATTCTCAGTTTGGTTTGGCAATTCATCAAAACGATCATCAAGTAAGGCGTAGATTCGTCGAATGGGCCCAAAACGAGATTGCCGTTGTTCCCGATTTTCATAAGCGAATTTCGTTTAGCGATGAAGCGCACTTCTGGTTGAATGGCTACGTCAACAAACAAAACTGCCGCATTTGGAGTGAAGCTAATCCACAAGTGTATGTCGAAACACCGTTACATCCAGAAAAACTCACTGTTTGGTGCGCTTTATGGGCTGGTGGAATCATTGGTCCGTACTTCTTCAAAAACGATGAAGGCCACAACGTTACAGTCAATGATGATCGGTATAGAGCCATGATTACTAACTTTTTCATTCCTGAATTGAACAATCATGATGTCCAGGAGCTGTGGTTCCAACAAGACGGCGCAACATGTCACACAGCTCGTGCCAAAATCGATTTATTGAAAGACACGTTTGGTGACCGCCTAATTTCACGTTTTGGACCTGTGAATTGGCCTCCAAGATCTTGTGATTTAACACCGCTAGACTATTTTATGTGGGGCTATGTAAAGTCATTGGTCTATGCGGATAAGCCATAAACGCTTGACCATTTGGAAGACAACATTCGCCGTGTTATTGCCGATATACGGCCACAAATGTTGGAAAAAGTCATCGAAAATTGGACGTCCAGATTGGACTACATTCGAGCCAGCCATGGCAGTCCTATGCCAGAAATCATATTTAAAATGTAATGCCACAAGATTATCTTTCGAATAAAAAAAATTCATGTCAATCGAATAATGCATCGTTGTTTTATTGCAATTTAAAGTTCTATACCTCTAAAAAAAACACCCTTTATATATAAATATATGTTTGGAAAAGAAACTACTATCCTAAACATGTGAAGAATGAAAATGATATCATACCAACTCGTATTCCTTACATTCATATCATAAATATATAGTCAAAGAAATGTTTCCTTCCTGTTCAAAAGTTTATTTATGTTTCATTTTCTTTAAGGCATTCGTCCTCCCAACCGAGTTCACCATCCGAAAAAGGAACCGAAGAGAACGAAAGTGAAGGTTCCAATGTCGAGCTGCTGTCACCTGTCCAAGATTTGATTGTAAGTTGTTTTCCTGTAGAAATCAATTACCTTCGTTTATTTCTCTCTGTTTTTACGTAGAGTATTCTTCATAAATGCATCAGAAAGTTCACACAGGCCTGATAACAAAATAACTTAAATATCAAACTAAAAGTTGAAGGTATTTATTACTTAAAAATAGATAGTATCGTGAAGTAGGGGAGGTCATGGTTTGATTCATGATTTCCTGTGGTTGGAAACATGAACTCTGAAATGTATATGCCGACATTCTGAACAATGCTGTTCTCCCAACTCTATGGTAATATTTAGAAGGCCCACTTTTCTTCCAGCAGGATAACTGCCTGTGCCGTTTTTAACCTCACTGGTGCCCTAGGTATTACAAATTGTTACGCCCCCCTTTATTTTCAGAGGAACCCCCTCCCCTCCGTCAGTTCTTACTTGTCCAATTTTGGTTCGGGAGGGATCTTCCCTTAACTCTCTTACTCTTTTCACACTTTCTCTTCGGCGAGTCTTTCAATTATCCACCCAGGACACTCCGTGTCCTGGAAAGGCAAAAGGCAGCCATTAGAAAAGGATAGCGGCATTGTTTGGCTTCTATTGTTCATTTCTGGTCTTCAAACTGTGTTACTGGGGTCCCTATAAAAATTCGAAAAGAAAATCATAACTATAGAGTCGATCCTCTATATTACGAACCTCTATATTGCAAACTTTTTCTTGGAACCTTGAACGTTTCACGATTTTCTTCATAAAATAACCTCTCTATAGCGAAATGCATTTTCTATGTAACGAACTTTTTCTTTTGTGATTCAATTTTTGTTCTCCCTTTTTTTAAAGTATTTCTGAAAAAGTTCAAGTTATTCTCCCTGTAACACATTTTATGGGGATCATAAAACTTGAACTGATTTTATTAAATTCTAATTCACCGAGTGCAATACTGAACGTTTCATCCATAGAAGTGCAACCTTTAACCCTCATTGCCCAGTTCACTAGAAACATCTTCGATATCCTCTTTCACCCTCAGTGGAGTTGTCCCGTGTCCCCATGTTCTAGTTATAAAATAATGTATGTTTAATATTACTTGTATGCTTTAAAGCAGAAAATGTCCCTAAAATTCATTAATTTTAAATCAAATTATTTTCGTAAGATTGAAAATACAGTGAATTCTTCGACATATTTTTTTCTTGTTTTCCTTGTAGTTTTTCTTTCTTTCTTTCCTTTTTTTGATGGGTAAGATAAATAAAATAAACGTATATTAATTTAAAAAAAGGTGTGAATAATTACATTTTTAACATATAGTGTTTATGAGTTTAAAATATTTGTTTTATATGGTTTATAAAGTATATTAAAAGATGAACCTCTATATAACGAATTTTCCATATAACGAACTTTTTTCCGGGATTTAGCAACTTCTATATAGAGGTCCGACTGTATACGCAAAATGGATTCACGTTCTGCATGAAATTTATATAACAACAAATATCTAAAGCTCATCCCAGTCATTAAAGCTGAATATTTTATTTATACATAATGAACTTTATTTCACAATGCTTTTAAATTATTATTATTATAATCAAAAAGAATATTAAAACACTTTTTTCTTTATATCGAGCTACTATATTGTGATTATTTTTTTTATTTACAATACCAAGTTCCACGAAATAATTTCATACACATTAGTACAATGTTTTGCAAAACTAAATATTTTTTAATTGAAAAATGTATTTTTTTCATTAATGGAAAAATACATATATCATATAGATATATGCATACACATACATATATCATATACATATCATACATACATATATCATATACATATCATACATACATACATATATCATATATCATATCGACATATCAACCGATTCGACTTAAATTTTTAATTTAGGCTATAACAACTCCTAAATTCTAGGATGCAAATTCATGCAAAATAAACAGGATTTCTTACATAGCATAAACATTTTAATGCTATTCAGAACAATGAAATTTAAGTAAAAAATATTTCTTACTATGAGTTACTTCGAAAACAAAATATAAAAACAAATTAAACGCAGAATATTAAATGCAACTGCAAATAATTTCAATAGACCTAGACTTCGACAATTTGTGTAAAAAAAAGGCATTTGGGACGGCTTAGAACGCAGATTACGTAGCCAGCCAAATTGATCATCCTCACTGCCGGCACTCACATCAGCTGTGATGGACACCTGGAAATCGCCGCCAATCAAAAACTAGTGGAAATTCTCCCCAGGCGTACGCAGACTGTCATCGATGCAAAAAAGAAGCCAACTTCATATTAACATATGCCTCAGGACTTTCCGAGTTCGTACTTCTAAATCAGTGATTCTCAACTTTTCGTTGCTGTTATTGTTGCGGTACACTTTTAAAAATTTCAAAATTTGGCGGCAAACTAATATAGTTTATGATAATAATTTTCGATAAATAAAATAAAATATGCGACAAAGATACTAAAATGTTTATTGAGTAATTAATTAGAAGTTAGTTATAAGATATATTTAATGCGAAATTTGAGCTTGGTGTTGTTTGATAATTTCGTTTATATTTGGGCGTAAAAATGATGCCACTCTCAACTTCATCCTGTGCATTTAAAAATCTCACATTTTTTTTCCACTTTTATGTTTGATAATGTTGAAAATCCGAATTCACGCAAATAAGATGTAGAAAATTGTAAAAATATTTTTAAAAAAAGCTCTTCAACTAACTTTTCCGAATATTTTGAAATTAAATCTATCTAGATTATTACAAAGGAAAATTAGTTCTTCCTATTCTCATTCAAAGTTAATTCATGTACACATGTATCCGTTATCCCAAATAGATAACGAACCAATCAATTTTTTTTTATATTTAAATTTGGGAAATAACGAATAACTCGCTCTCTCTCCTCTAGTGTGTAATGAAATCCCCACAAACAATTTTATGAATAGTTTATTTCTATAAAACGGCCAAATGATTAAGTTCCAGGTATTTTTATTTTTTTCTCAGAGTCTAATTAATAATTTTAATAAGAAATTACCATGATTGAGTAGTGGAAGGAAGAGACGAATCAGCGAAAGAGACAACAATTTCAAATACCAATTAAAGACTACGATGTAATATTCAGCGTTGTACGTAGTTTATGGAAACAGTGTAATAAAACGGAATTTACTAAGAGAATGCTTGAGTAAGAGTAGTCATAATGACTACTGAAGATCGACATTGGCGGGCGTAGGAATCAGCCAATGACTGTTCTATTGGTGAGTCCGGATTCAACCTTGTCAGTGATTCTTGATGTACCTTCTTCTGAAAATAACCAGAGGCCTATTGAATGTATGTTAATATGCGAAATAAATTAGAAGTAAAAAAAAACTTTTTTAAAAGCAAGCTTTTTTATTTAAATGCTCTAAGAAGAATAAAACATTATTTTATAAAAAGAAGTATATACCGTATCGTGGCGAAATAAATGATCTTTCCGATTATGTAATTATTTTTTGTTTCAGTTTGATAGAAAGAATAAGATGGCTTTTTAAAAAAGGTCGAAAAATCGGAACTTTAAGCTCAGTCCGATACGCTGCTCGGCAGAATAAAAAGCTAACAGCGGTAAAAGGTTTTTAATTAATATATTTTTAATTAATTGCGATATCGGAATATAAATAGTCAAAACATGCATTGTCATCCAAACTAAACGGGCAAACAAAATTTCAGCTCAATCGGGTGAAGAGACATCAGCTTCAAAATTGAGTTTCAAGATTCCACCCGAACAATTTATATTGTAAGTTAAATAAAAGCTTGTAAAATACTTTGGTGGGTCACAGAAAAGTTCCGCTGACAGCGGTTGAGAATCATTGCCCTAGATGTTCGGACAATTTTAGCCAGATAGTGTATCTTTTATCATGAAGGATTTGTAACTGTAAAAAAAATTACTTGATAATCACAATTTCTCTCTTCAAGGGCTAACATAGACATCCAACTCAACATGAGATTGAGTATATCAGACATAAAATATTTCTCTTCATCTAACTTTGTTTTCAAAATGTTTCAGGACCAATCTAAATCGGAGAGTGAAGCAGCAGCTGCAGAAACGCAGATGCATCTGTCGAGGGTGAGGCAGAGGATATCTGAGCTTCTGGATGATGCGTTTGCGCTGGCTGGTGGAAGAAGGCTTTATGGAAGGTGAGTCTATGCCAATCAAGCACAAAATTACAACGCGTCGTAATCAGGCACGTCTTAAGGCCGTATCACACGTATCTTTTTGTTGCAATTTTTTCGACTAATTTTTCATCCTATCTGAGGGTGAAGTGTTGCCATAAACAAAAAAAAAAAAAAAAACGAAATGCTCTGACGTCAGCCGGGCTCTATCTCCACATTGAAAAATTACTCACCGATTTTTCTGCCTCGGCAGACGAACATCCAAAATTATTTCTTTCATTTCGCTCGTGCTTTTATTGATGGGCGTAAAAAGGAATGGAGCACCATTCTATTTAAAATATTATACACCATTAAAATATGCGCCATATCTGATGTGTCTGACGAAATTGAAGCCGCCATCTTGTTTATGGCGTAGGGTGCCGAAGAACGATATTGGTTGGAATTTCAAGCAACACTTATTTGGAACAACTTTTTGAGCTCACTAGCAAAAAGTTGTTCGAAAACCGTTGCTATGGTAACTGAGTAAAAATTTCACAAATTGGACGAAAAATTGCTCGTAACGTATAAGTGTGATACGGCCTTTAAAGCACCCTCGGTGGGCCTTACTTCGTTCTCGACTTTACCTTAATAAGATCATGATCGGAATAATTTTAATGGTCAAATATTATTCCCGTACATATTCTCTGAAAAACAGGGAATTTCAAACTGCATGTCAATTACCAAAAATGGCAAGACTGTATAACAGCGTTTCTCAGACTGTGGGGCTCGCTCCCTTTGTGCGGGGGGGCGTTTACACATTTATACTGATATATTACAATTATAAATGTGCTACACAATGTATTTTCTAATTAATTTAACAATACTAAGTTAAAAATAAGTTTAATAATTACCAGTGACCCCATGGGTTTGTCATATATAAAATGATATACAAAAATTAATATCTATCTCGATAATTTGTACGGTTTATAATGAATCCTTTGATTAAAAGGGACTCGATTCGCTTCCCAAGACCAACCGTTTTATACGCACATGCGCATATGTGACATATTGGAGGGGGGAGAATATATATATACAGAAGAGTAAAATAATCTGAAATAAGTAAATCCTTCGCAACTAATTCCGCGTCCTCGTCACTTGACCATGGTTCAAAATTATGAGGTCCGTCTCCAAAAGCCCTCGTGTAGCTGAACAGTACGACGATAATATTCACTCATTCATCTATTTATTGCATTCCAAAGCCTTCGGAATAATTTTATGTATAGCAGTGCCCAGAAAAGATCGTACTTCGGAAAGACGTATGTATACTACGCTTTGGTTGTGCGAAACGTTAACCTCTTAAGCCGGTGATACTTAAGAGGCTAAAGTCGTATCGTAGTTTCCAAAATATAGTATTATTGAATTCAATACATTGTTACTATACGAGGGGGGCACGATGAAAATTATGATTTGATATTGGGTCGTGAATATTGAAACTTTGAGAAGCACTGCTGTATAATCATGTAATGACCTTTGTTCACATCTAGGCCTAGGCCTAATATCATAAACAATCCTCCAGTTCATTTAGTCGAAATGTGGCCATCGGGTGAACCAGTTTGTGCCTAGATTTTTGATATTGTGGGGCGTGCACATTTATTTTTTTCAAATTACCGTTTGAACGAGTATTTGACAACGCTTTCTAAAAATGTCTCCTTTTAAACCTCATTTTGCATACCGCCCCGGGACCTCAAAAAGTCTTCTCTGTGTCCAGAGCCCTAAAGAGTCTTAAGTCATCCCTGGTCGTAATCACTTATATCAAAGGTTGCTATGATGTCTTCAATCATCTTCTATGATGTTTTATTTTGCTTTTTTTTTAAAGCAAAATGAAATTTCATTTGTATAATAACATTAATTTACGAGGCAGGATTCAAAAGTTCCCGGATTGAGTCCATAACTTGAAAAAAATTAACAATTAAATTGCTAAAGCACATCCTCCTTTGAAATAAGATTCTTGGGCAACAACACACTTTTGTCATCATTTGTAAAGGTCTTCGAAACATTTCTGAAATTGATTTTTAGCCACGTCCTTTAATTCAGCCTTCGATGTACTTTTAACTTCATCTGAAGATAAAAATCCACGATCCTGCAAGCGACGTTCCAGTTCAGTAAAAGGGTGAAGCCATAGGGGGAGAGATCAAGGGAATAAGGAGGATGTGGCAAAACAATTGGTTTGGTTTTCGCAAGAAAGTCAATGACGAGGAGGGATCAGTGTGCAGAAGCGTTATCATGCAAAAGCACCTTAAGTGCTCAGCCCACAGTTTTGATCTCTTCTTTCGGATTGACTCTCGCAAACGACGCAGGACATCTGCATAGAGTTATTTGCTTACAGTTTGCCGTACAGGAATAATTTCCAGATGCACAAAGCGCTGGATATTGAACATTACATAACTTTAACATAGCTTTTTCCTTTCTCTTAGAGTGGTCTTGGCGGAAATTCTACTTGCGAAGAGAATGTGGTGATTTCCACATTTCTTATGCTCTCTTTAGATTGTGGGTTCTTACAAAAACACAATTTCTCGTCTCCAGTAGCAATTCTGCCAAGTAAGGAAGGGTCTTTGTCACCCGTCGGGATTAAGTCACCCGCCATTTCCAATCAAATTCAATTTTGATCTTCGTTTAACATGCGGGGAGAGATATGTTGGCACACCCTATGCATATTAAGATTCTTAGTCAGTATCCGTTGACATGTGGCTTCAGATGCCTCAACTGATTCTACAATTTGTGCTATTGTTTGGAGCCTGTTCTTACGTATCACTGCAGAAACCTTTTCGATATTTTCAGAGGTGCGGGATGTCTACGGACCATCAGAGTGTTTGTCGTCTTCGACATTTCCCCTGCCTTCCACTAAAACGTCAATGCCATTTAGAAGCTTGAGTTCGCAATAATGTATCAGTGCCCCACACGTGAGTGAATATTAACGTCGCGCTCAGCTACGCGAGGGCTTTTGGAGACGGACGTTATTTTGAACCATCGTCAAGTGTCAAGGACAACACCTGAGCTGGCACCCCTCCCCCTCATCTCCTAACTACCATACCACACCAACAGGAGGATGCTTGAGCTCTCGACAGATTTAAAGTGCATCGCTTCCTTACACGGCGGGTCTTTAGTGGTACTGGGCTCGAACTCGTGACATGCCAGCCACAATCCGATACCTTGACCACTAGACTACCGCTGCCACTCAGTGCCTCCCGCATGCTTCAACATTTCGTAAGTCTCCATAGCACTCTTTCTCGAGCGAGCCCAAAATTTGATATTCATTTTTTCTCAACAAACGCAACTTTTTTTAATCGCTGACTACTATAAATGCATCCGTTTACAAGATACAACGCCGTGGCAAGGCACCGACCACGTGATTTGGGACAAACTTTTTTAGGAAAGGGGAAGAACGCAATAGAACAGAAACGTTATCGTAGTCGCTCTACTGATAAAATCTCTCAAGTTATAGGGTCAGTCCGGGAAGTTTTGAATCGTAATTCGTCTAACCACAGTTCTGTAACTGAAATTGAACTTTTAAATGAACATTTAAACATTATCAGTAATTTTACGAGATATTATTTAAGTTAATAAGTTTTTCGTAAGCTGTCTCAAAACTTGGAAACCTATAGAAACATTTAAAGACAATCGAAAAGATACGAACAAAACAATCTAGTACTTACCTATATGTTTCACCGACCACTTTCACTTGATAAAAAATGCCAAATGCAATGTGTCTCTGTGTTGGAACGCGCGTAGGAACGTTTTCCACTCTTGACAATGTCTATTTATTTGACGAAATTGCTCGAAACTTAATTATCAACAATCTTTGCGACAGCCTTACTTGGAGGCCGTGCTGGTAAAACTAGCTATTTATTATTTTTTATTACTTTGTTTTCATGATTTCATATGTAAACATTTTTGAAAGAAAGATTGCTTTTTAAAATAGATATTCATTGTGTGATAGTAAACTCTTTCTAAACGGACACGAACAAGAAATAACAGAGTTGATACCTGTCGATTGTTTTGCGATTTATTTTTAACACATTTCAAGCTAATTATTCATTGCAAACAATTGTTTTCTTTCAAATAAATCTTTTTTATACGTAGAAAGGTCATTACATATTTTCTGACATTTTGGGAGGGTCATATATTACATAAAATGAAATTATTTAAGTTGAAAGTATTTAAAAGCAAACAGCGCATCATATTTTTTCGTGGCGCGATTTTCCATAACGTTACGATTTAAATTATCAAATGGTTACAAACGTTCTATAGTTAATTATGATAATGTTACAACAAGATATATTGTTACATTGTTGATTATCTTTCAAATGCAAGGAAAAATCCACACAATGAATAGGCAAGTTTTTTCAGAGTAAATCACACGATATTCTGAAACTATTTAATAATTGTAGATTTTTTTCCTTACAGGAAACAAATTACACGCATACATAAATCTACAATTGCACAAATACAAAAAATCGTACAGTTTAGAAAAAAATAATTAAAATCCGTTATCGCAATTTCACAAAGACAAATGAAACGCACAGTCACTGTTAAATGTTTGACTTCAATTTTACTTATCTGTATCGATCATATATAGACTAGATATGAACTTCTTGAAACTTGTAACAGTTTTCTCGTGAAACAATCAGCTCAGAACTTTCTGCACTTTTGTTGAGGCACACAGATTAATGTTATGAAATTTGGTGGATTGGCGATATGAGACGAATGAATGTGCCATAAAGTCTATCACAAAAGCAACTCTTACTAACTAAAATTAATGAAAAGTTTTCTGTCTTGTCTAACAAACAATCCTTCCAGCCCATTTCAGCAGAGAAGGGGACATAAAATATCAATATCTTGATTCAGTGTTCCAACTCAAATTCAAATAATGTTCAAATTCCTTCGTTGTCGCATTTCAGAAATTAATTTCGATTCCGTACATTAAAATTGGAAAAAATAAGGTCAGAAGGATGCGGAGAGGAAAGGTGAAATGCAGTTGATTTACAACACAAACAAGACAGAGACTTGAAAACCCGCTGCACTAGAATTACAGCATGGCCTTTAAAATCAGAATAATTCACGATAGAATGAAAAGTTTAAAAAAACAATGAGAATTTAACAGGATGCTTTTTAGAAATTTAATTTCATTCATTTGGATATATTTGCATATCTCTCTACATCTTTTTCAACATTGCAATGTGTACTACTTACTGAGATTCTTCCTTTCCAGCTTGAGAAGCAAGAAAATCGAACCGGCCACGGATATTTTCCCAAGATATGGAAGCTTTAGATCGCACTCTGCCACTGAAGGGGAGTTTGCATTTGCTAAGTAAGTCGTCGTGTGTGTGTTTTTTCAGAATCATCTCTAAATTGAAAAATATTGTACTCTGAGCAGAAAATTTTAAATATTCCAGTTTTTTAAACTCATTTAAACGCTATCGATTTTTTGTGGATGGAATTAAAAAAATGGGATATCCTAAGCCTTGAAACTAATCTTAATTGCTATCATATCATTAAATATTTTTACAAGGGTTCGAGGGTTTCATGCAAAACAGTCACAAAGAAAAATAACAGTTCTTTAAGAGCGATGCGAATTTATTCTCAAAATTCCAATCCTTGCAATAAAGGATTTAGCAGCAATATTCACAGAGTAAATCTCAGAAGGTCTTCATCTCTTCAACAGCACTCAGACACAATTATCAGTGTCTAAAATACACACATGTAAAAGATTATTCACAAGCATAGCCGAGCTAATCGGTAATCACAGTCAAAATAAGTTTACTAATTGCTGGTTGAATCAAGACTGACTCGTTGCGGCTAGCACCGCTCTATTTAAAGACCCGGCAGAAACTTCCAGAAAGATCCACTTACGTCATAGAGCGTGAAATTAGTGAATTTCTCTACAAATTTCTAGAAGAATCCAGAAGGTCTCGAACTCGCTAACATAGTCGCCAATGTCGCCAAAATGGTCAACAAATTGGTGGCCAGCTTGGTAGACAAATATGATGCCAACTTGGCTCTATCGTCAAGATCTCGCCAAGTTCCCATTGAATCACCATTATAACGTAAGGAACGACGTTGCTTGTGTGAATATTACAATTTTAACATAAAATAAATTTTACATAGATTAATATAAATGCATTACACATCCAAATACAAATTACTTACACTATTTACAAAAAAATTCGTAACAATATTATTGCTCTTACAACCTCACAATTCTATTCTCCCTCTCCTGTATAATTCATCCCTCAACCGCTGCACTGGCGGTACAATATACCACAACTATTAATACAACGTCCTCTCTTTCTCTTAGACAGAAGATAAGTGAAATTTTCCCTCCTTTTTTCTCTGATTGCTAGCGATATTGATTGAATGTGAGGTCACACACACACACATGGTTGAAGTGAACGGTGTCACACTTTTGAATATCCCCCCACAGACGCCATCTTCGAATATTGTCGCATTAACGGGGTTGTTACGAACTGTCATTTGCGATGATGGAAGCTGTATACATATAATCTAACGCTGTGATATGTTTATCTACATGCAGTAAACGTAGTTTTTCACGGAAGGGGCTGCTATTTGCTTTCCTGAAATGCACCCATCGAAAAATGTTTGAACTGTTCATTTTTTCTGCTGTATGAAGTCACTCTTATAAAGAATAATTTTTTTGTAAACTGGATTCGTTAACAGTGAAAATCGCTTAACACGAAACGGAGGGGACCAAAATATTTTTTCTCGTGTTAGAAATAAATATTTAACAAAATTAAGTTTATTAGAGTATATTTTATTTGCATAGATGTGTATATACAAATATGTATTTAATAAAAATTAATAAAACAAAAACATCCACAAGAACTTAATGAAATTTATTACAAAATTTTCAAGATTTTTGAAAAAAACAAAACCTTTTTTGAAAATAATTTAATACTTTTCTCTTTGCCTTGTCTTTTTTAACATAAAATTATCAATAAATTGTTCGATGTCATTCATTTTGTGAACTGATTTTTACTCACACTGTGATGTAATTTCAAAAAGCCCCAATTGAAGACCTTTTTTTTCTTTTCCTACTAAGCTGCATATTAGCAACAGGGCTTTGCAGATACAAGCCCCAAAATGTGAGAGCTACTTTATGGTGGCGTCATCTACTGGTAGCTCACGTTACCAAATTTTGATGCTTGAATCAATTTTAATTCAAGTGTTCATCCTATACTAAATATGACAATGATTCAAATTTCTCTGAGAGTACCAGAGCCAAATTGATACTCAAGGGATCTTTTACATGCCACATAATCATTTGACATGCATCCCTGCGATTCCCGCATTCAGAAAATCTATCGACTCCAGCCGGGATTGTACCCGAAAACTTAGGCTTGCGAAGAAAACACGCTACTTCTAGGCCACTGAGCTCACAAAACCAACTGATGAGAGATGAGATGCTTTTGTGTGGCAATTGTAAGGGGTAGAAGGTGAAAGTAGCTTAGATAAACAAAATTGGTTCGTGTCACAGACTATTCCGAGGGTATTTCAAAGCTAATTAGCTTCTTTTCTACAAGACGTGAAAAACTACCTCTCTTCATTTCACAACTCTTTTAAATCTTACCTACGCGGCTGGAATTTTCCGAATTTTGTTCATTCCTAGAGGGGAAATCTTATTACGTTAAGGCTACACATAATACCCTTTTTCAAAAAAAAATTTGGGGTCACAGTAACAGGAAAAAAATTATGTTTTATATTCAGATTATAATATTAAGTTGATTCTGAAAATGAAGTCTGTTTGGCCAACAAAAAATTAAGAATTTTCGAAGTTTTTCAAAATTTTATAAAATGCTCAGTTTTTAAAATTTTTAGGCATTTTAAGTGATTTATTTATGTTTCTTAGATTATTGCAAGCAAAAGTAAGCATGGATTTGAAAATCTGCACCCTTGTTGATTTTTAATAATAATTTTTCTAGCTAAACCTAGAAAAAACACGAAACACACCACTTTCAGTGGGTATCTATCTCTTCAAAATATTGTTTCTTATAGTAACCTGAGAACATTTTGGTCATGGCATTTTTCCAACAGGAAAAAATTAATGATAAAGTTTCTAAGTTATATTAACTATTTTTTTTAAATAGATATTGGCCTTCGAATCAATCTTAATCAAGTAACAATGATAACTCAAAACATAATTAGGCAGAAATGATTTTAGTAATGAAAATTGAAATTAATAATCATTTCACACTGAAAAAGTTGATTGAGCTCAGAAATATTTTTTATTAATTCAATTTCTTAAGAGTGGAGAAATGCTTTAAAAGAAGCCGAAACCTGTCCTCAGAAAACTTCAAATATCCTAAAAACTAATTTGTTATCAGATCTGAAATTTTGAGGCTAATCTCCCAATGATATAGACCAGTGTTCCCCAACCTTTTTATCGCCATGGACCAGTCAACGTTTGTTAATTTTACCGCGGCCCGCTGAGGGGGAGAAGGGTCATATTTTAGACTGTTTTGATTTCATTTAATTGTATTTAATCGTGATTTCAGAATAAAATATAGCTACACCAAAAAATGAATATAAAGTGAATTAACGAGGAATATAAAGTGATTTTCATAAAAAGTAACCCAAACTCAAGAAAAACTCAGTAATAAAAAGAGAAATAATTTGTTTCTTGTGCGGACCGGTAGTATTTGATCCACTGATCGGGGGTTGGAGATCACTAATATAAGCCACAAGAAAATGCAAAAAAAAAATCGGTATTTTTGAAATTTGTAGAGTACTGTGTAGTCTTAAGGTATCGGACTACTTGCGACTACTTTTTTTTTAAAAAAAAAATGAAAATATGGATTTTTTTTTTGTAGTTTTCAGATATAATTAGTACATTTTAAGAAAAAAAGGTTAAAATTAAGAAAGAAAAATAATTATTACTACTAAAATGGGAAAAAATGGGTACAAATTTACAAAAAACTTCATAAACGGGGCCCCGATCTGTACAAATAGTAAATCGACAAATTCTCAATTTTGATGTGTTGCTATGTTATTCACTTTTGAAATGACTTTCAGGATAGGAGATATTTTAATTTTTATAAAAATTAGAGCACTTTGTCTTAGTTATTATATGAAATTGCTTAAAAAAACAGTGATTATATTCACATAAAGAACTGTAAATCTTCTAATAAAACAGTGATTGATAAATCTGAAGGTTAAAACACTTCTACTGTTATGCAGAACAAACACACACAAAATTTCAGCGAATTATTTTAAATACTTTTTGAGAAATCGCTGTCCCCGTTTGAGCTTTTGGAAAAAAAACACATATTTCGAGTAAAGCGCATTTTAAAGTTTGACATCTTATGTAAAGTTATGGCATCTGCTTTTACTAAAACACTAGTAGTTTTTGTTCTGGTGAATGGGGAAAAAAGATGTGTATGTATCAGTGTGAACGCGCGGTAAAAGTTAACTTCTTTGGCTTATATGTATTGTTGTTGTTATGTATACAAAGTGCAGAGGTGCACTTGTCATAATTGAGGGTTGCCAAAGCCCTGACAGGCTGGACTTCTGCTCATTTTAGTCACCTTTACGACACGCATGAGCTTACGTTGGGACTATTCTACTCTGGTCACCATACGGAAGACTATAACGATATCTTTTTTATACCTGATACTGATGATGAGTTAATTTTGGCGAGATTGTATTTGGTGTTCTTGGCGAAGATTGTCCGAAGAATGTGTTAGGCTTAACGTAAGATGTTTCCAATTAGTCTTAATGCAGCTGCATTCAAAGAAAAAATTTTGAAGCTTGAAGTATTTTGCACTTTTCAATTTCTTTTAAAGTCTGCAGCGTAAAATATATGCTAAGAGATAATCACTGCAAGGATGATAACTTGATAAACATATGAACATATATTTTAGGTTCAAATGCAGTATGGGAGGGGCATTTGGCGCAGTCCTTTATTTTGGTGACTAAAAGTGGTCGCCAAGGCACTTTTTCCGGTATTACTTATTTTAGAATGAATTCGATATCTCACTGTGACATTTAAATAAAAATCGAAAAATCCGAAGAAAAATCGCCAAATCCAAGTGCCCCCCCCATACTTCCCTTGAACCAACATTTTATAATAGCTCATTATAATCTCAATCATTTTAAATGTAAAGAAAATATGCCTCTAGGTACTAGTACAGTTTTTGAATGGTTGGCGATATAATTACACTCATGTTCATAAATTAAGGATAATGAAGTTCAGGCAAAGAAAGAGACAGAGACAAAACAAATTTGACTTATTTCTAAAGTATATTTATTAAACAAAAGGTAAAGAG
The DNA here is from genome assembly GCA_019973935.1 of Trichonephila clavipes. NCBI lineage: Eukaryota > Metazoa > Arthropoda > Arachnida > Araneae > Nephilidae > Trichonephila > Trichonephila clavipes. The sequence continues at coordinate 461,127 of BMAU01019548.1, read as the reverse complement.
CAAAAAAGATGCTACAGTCGACTCTCGATAATTCGAACTTTCGATAATACGAACCTCTCGCTAATTCGAAGTATATGCTCAGCCTCTAGAAAAACTCTTGATATTTCGAACTAAAACCATACGTTTTGGTACTCTCAATATTTCGAAGTAAAATTTGTTGTTAGCCAGACTACAACACACGATAATTCGAATTTATCGTGTCGTGTAAAACTCTCGACAATTCGAACCTTCAATATTATGAAGTTAGATTCACTTCCTGTACCTAATTATCCCACGAGCGGTTTTTTTTTTACTGAACTTATATCTTCAGTCCAAATTGTACATGTTGATAGAATAACTACTTGGTTTATTATACTTCCGGTATTTGCTAAGCAGAATTTTTATTTATTCCTAAGCCATATGTTTTTTTCTTTTTCCTTTGATACCCAAGCTTTAGATGGATATAGGAAAAAAACTGCTTTCTTTTTTATTCACTGTACAGTAATGAGTGATGTTTCCTTTTATAAGAATTGCACAATAATTTTGATTTCCGTGACGCTTTTTTTAAAAAATAGAGCACTCAAACTACATCCAAAATTCAGCAGAGTCGTTTTATGGAAGATAATTGAAAGCGAGAAATAAAACCTTTACATAAAAATGTACGATGCAAAGACAGGAGAGACAGCGATTTAACTTTATTCTATTATTTTTTTTAAAAAAGAGCGGTAATGTGCCACTAAGAACATGCCATAGTTGTCGACCCCTGCTATTAAGTATACCCCGTAGCTGAGTGTGAACTGTGAATACGCCTTGTGTTAATTTTAGATTCCAAATTTTAAATTAAAAATATTATTTTACTAAAGTTGTGGTGATTTACGATTCCTACCTGGTAATTTCGATAAATCTTGGGCCACTACTTTATACCTCACCTCAGTGTAGACTTATCACGTGAAAGGAACGACATGTTTTCTTTTAAAAAGTATAAGTGCTTAACAATTTCTGAAAAGCAAAAGGTGGTAGAATCAGTTGAAGAAGGTTAGAGGAAGGTCGATATAGCCAAAGCATTCGAAATCCCACTGAGCTCGCTCTCCTCTATTCTGAAGAATAAAGAGAAAATCTTTAGTGCATCTTCGAGTAAAGTGAGAAAATGCGTTAGTGACGGTAACTTTCCACGTCTTAAACAGTGTTTAGTTTCATGGATGAGACAGTGTCGAGGACAGAATATTCCGATGGGTGGCTCTTTATTGAAGGAAAAGGCTAAAGCATTCGCCAAAGAATTAGGAATCGAGTTTTCGGCTAGCGAGGGATGGCTTACAAATTTTAAGAAAAGGAATGGGATAGTCTTCAAAAAGTGCGGGGAAAGCTTAAGTGTCGACATTAACGTTTGTTCTAAGTGGCAGAACTCGCTTTCGGATTGTTCAAATTCAAACTTCTAAATAATTATTCAAATTTGTAATTCAAAAATTCAATTCGGATTCGTGCATTAAAAATGAATAAATTGCTCTTACCTGTCAGAAGGAGAGGCGACGCACAAAAACACCCCAGTCGGATGGAGGGACAAAACCGTTTTTTATTTACAAAACAGGAACGCTATTTACACTAAAAGCAAGCGACTACAGCGCCGCTAAACAGGAGTTACAACATACTCCCCCCCTGAATGACCAGGGGTTCATTCATAATCTGCTACTATTTCAAAATACACAGAAAAATATTAAATACACATTACAAGTAATTCACCAGATACAAATTCAAAACTATCACTTAACTAAGAAATCATTCATTAAGTTCAAGGTTATGTAACAATTGTACAGGTCTTTTAATAATTAAATTTTGTGTTTTTATCTTACAAGAACGTATTTTACCATCCCTGCCAGGAAATACATCAACCACTTTACCTAGTTTCCAAAAATGTCTAGGAAATTTTTCATCATTAATTAGTACAACATCATCAATTTTAAACTCTTTAATTTCGCTTGTAGGTTTAACACAATGAGCAGATTTAAGCATGCAAATATATTCTTTTGACCATTTTGTCCAAAACATATTAAGTAATCTTTCGCGATAATTAAACCTTTTTATTGGATGTTCCTGTTGGATAAGTTAGAATCAAAATTAAGCCTGGCAGGTGGTAGATTATTCACTCTACGTCCTAAAATCATATGAGATGGAGTAAGAGGTTCAGGTTCATTAAATTCACTAAAAATATATGTAAGAGGGCGAGAGTTGAGCACTCCTTCAATTTCAATTAAAAGAGTCTCCAACTCATCGCGAAATAAAGTTTTTCTTCCCACAGTCTTTCGTAAAGCAAGCTTTACTGTTCGAATAAGTCTTTCGTAAAAGCCGCCCCACCAAGGTGCTCGTTCCATAATAAACTGCCAGTAGATTTTATGAGAAGCGTAGAACGCTTTCACTGTAGGATCGCTGATAATCTTCCACAAGTTTTTCAGTTCAAGTTCGGATTTCTTAAAAGTTTTTGCGTTGTCAGTCAAGATTTTCCAACACAGACCACGACGACTAATAAAACGTCGAAGTGCTAAGAGAAATGTTTCAGTTGTAAGGTTGTTCACTAGCTCTAAGTGAAGAGTTCTCGTAACAGCACACGTAAATAAAACAATGTAATGTTTATTCTCGTCTTTTGTGTAGAGGGGGCCTCCAAAATCTATTCCAACTACAGAAAATGGAGCTGACTGCTCTACACGAAGAGCTGGTAACGGAGCGCTGACTTGAACACCTGAAGTCGAACTAAATCTTTTGCATATAAAACATTTCTTTAAGATATTTTTCACAGTCTGTCTCCCTTTAATGAGCCAGAATAGCTCTCTAATTTCTAGTAGAGTTTCACTAACACCACCGTGAAAAACCTTTTCGTGAGAATCTCGCACCATTAAATTTGCGAAGTAATGCTTGGCCGGTAAAATGATAGGGTGTTTTTGTAAATAAGAAAATTTAGATTTTTGCAGTCTTCCACCGACACGTATCAGTTCATCTGAATCAAGGAAAGGATTAAACTCTAAAATTACTGAAGTTTTGAGTAGTAGTTTGCGTGCACGTAAACAATTAACTTCTTCGGCGAAAGCATCTCTCTGTACTAAATGAATCCAAAATTTTTCGGCACCATCGATTTCTTCTGTACTTAAGTCGTCAGATCGTTTATTGAATCTATTGCGAATGTTATGCACAAAACGAAGCACCCAACTAGTAACTCACAATAATTTCTGCAGGCTGCTAAATTTGCTTAAATTAATTATTGAGGCTGTGTTTAATTCGCATGCGAACGTAAACACTTGTTCTTCGGATTCACATGGGTCGGTTGAAGAAAAGTCACAATTCAAGCTTTTCGGCCAGTTGTTTTCCGTCGTGCTAAGCCACTGAGGATCATGCATCCAAAATTGGCTGTTAATAATCGTCTCGAGATTCGCTTCACGAGAAACATAATCTGCTGGATTTTCTCTCCCACTGCAATGATGCCAATTAGACGGATCGGAATTTGATTGGATTTCTATTACCCTATTCGAAACAATCTGTTTGTAATTTGAAGCTTTTCCTTTAATCCAATGGAGAGCAATAGAAGAATCATTCCAGAGGAAAAATTTCAAAACAGGGAATTTAAATTTTGATGTTAAATATTTCAAAATTCTCGAGGCTAAAACTGCTCCCAAAAGTTCCAATCGTGGGAGGGTTAACTTTTTGAGAGGAGAAACTCTGCTTTTAGAGGTTATAAAACTCGTGTAAATATCGTCATTTGCAGTGACATAACGAAAATACGCCACTGCTCCAAATACTCTGGGACTTGCATCACAAAATATGTGCAATTGCAAATCCTTTCAATTATCTAAAGGATATGGATAATATTTTCTTTCCAATGTTAAATCGTTTAGAAGACAAGCTTGAGAGCACCAAGTCTCCCATTTATTCTTTAACTCGGTGGGCAATTGCTCATCCCAGCCGAGACCGTATTCCCAAATTTCTTGCATTACGCATTTTATTATTAACACAAATGGGGAAATAAAACCTATCGGATCAAAGATTTTTGCTGCTGTTTTTAGAACACAGCGTTTCGAATTCTTTAAATTTTTAATTAACTCAAGCAATGGTTGTGCATCTAATTTAAATGTATCATTATTTAAATTCCAAATAATTCCTAAAACCTTTAAAGAACGCTCACCCGATTCACAAACATCACCTATACCGTTTTCGTTCCATAATTCCTTCGAATTAGTTTTAAATTTTCTTAAATTCATGTTAGCATCTTTAAGAATTTCAATCGCGTCTTTTGAGAGATCGAAAGCCTTATAAACGGATTCGGATGAACCGGCGAACAGATCGTCAACATATAAAGAAGTATTCAACAGTTCATATATATATAAGTTTCTCTATAATCTTCCTTATATTTTCGTATATGGAATTTAATCGTCGCAGCAAGTATAAAAGGACTCAAGGTCACCCCAAATGGTACACGATTCATTCTCATTATTTTGTACAATTTGGCATCTCCATCATTCGGAAACCAAAAAAATCTTAAATAGTCGCGATCTTCCTCAGCTATTCCAATCGTTAAAAATGCCCCTTGAATATCGCTACAAAACGCATGTTCATATTCGCGAAATCGCAAGATTACATCTATTATTCGGGGATTCAAAGGTGGACCCGCATAAAGGCACTCATTCAAAGATTTACAGTCTCTACCTTTCGAGGACGCATCAAAAACCATTCGAGCTTTTGTCGTTTCTTTGTCTTTTCGAACCACAGCCGAATGAGGCAAATAATAAGAATTAGTTTCGAAATGTGATGAACATTCCTCAACAATATTTTCTTTAATTTGATCTTTAACAATATTTTTGTATTCATTATAAAGCCAATTATTGTCTTGCATTTTTATACTTAAATTACCGAATCTGCGCTTCGCTATTGCCCAATTATTTTCCAAATCTCGCTTGGTTTATCTTCCCAAAATAATTTAGTCTCCTACATTCCGTTATTAAATTTTAAATTATTCTCAAAACTCGAAATATAGTCGTTATCGCTATCTAACGTATTCTTTTCTGTATCACTAATTCCCATCGATTCTAATTTCCAAAAAATTGGGTTAAATTTTCATTTAATTGGGAACAACATTCTATTTTAAATACAGAAACGTTTTCTTTATAATGTACATCCATAGGCGATATTCTACCCTGGATTATTGTCCCGATAATGGTATCTATCGCAAACAAAGTTTTTGTTAATTTCTCCTTTTTACCGGAATGAATCTGCCAAAAATATTGCGCCCCTATTAACAATGAAATCTCATCTCCATTAGATTCGTTTAAGTCAGAAAAGTGAACATTTTTACAACTAAGCGATTTCTTTAATTTATTCGCCGATACTTTGAAAGGAGTTCCGGAAATGACATCCGTTAGGAGAGCTTCAATAGTGATCGTGTTTACAGAATCGTTAAGGTTACAGAGGGTAATTTCCACAACTTCGTATTTTTTTTGAATGGGTGTTCTCGAACCGAATGTGTAAACCAATAAATTTTCTTCGCGTTTCACAGGAAGCTTCATTTCAAAGGCTACTGTTTTTTTTAAAAAAAACATCTCTGCGAAACGTTATCTAACAAGAGATTTATTTCCTTTTTCTCCGATTCGTTTACCAATAAAGCCCTACACGTTTCGAGAAGAATTTCGTTAGGAGTTGTATTCACATTACAGCATGAAATACTTTTCAGGGGGGTGTCACACTGCAGTGAGGAACCCCGAACACCTGCGTTCTCCGAGGCGGTCTTTTGGTCAACAGGGTTGTTTGTGGGGATGAAAGAAGTATCGCATATCAGTTCGGAGTGACGACCCTTACAATTAACGCAAACCCTAGCCTTTTTACAAGCCCGAAATATATGGCCTCGTGTGAGACATAGATAACAAATGCCGTTTTTCCTAAAAGATAATTTCCTTTCCTCGATTGATTTCGGACAAGAATCGGAACTATGATCATTTTTATTATCATTTCTCAAACAAAATACACATTTATTTACATTGACAACAAACGCGGAGGTCGTCGGGACATAAGTATTTTTATTTTTTCCATACGCTGAATCTACGTTATATTTATTAAATGTACTGTGTTTATAATTCTGTTTTTCGTTATAATAATTTCTAGTTTCTTTTCGGGGATTGGAATCATAAGAATTAAATTCTTTAGTTAAATGCTCATTTTTCTCGCGACATTGAATTTCTATTTTTAAGAAGTCTAATAAATCAGAAATCATATTCTCCGTTTGACCGTATGATTTTCGGGTGAACTCTAATGATAAATCCCGCGGAATAGATTTTAAAATTATTGGATACAATAAGGAACTATAAGTGTCCGGATTTACCCTACAGTTTTGTAATCCTCGAATATGGATTTCACATTCAGAATACAGTTTTCGCAAGCTCAAAATGTCATCTGATTTTCGCACAGGATTTAAATGTAATAATTTAGACATATGCGAATCAATAATTAAATCTTTTCTGCCAAATCGCTCATTAATTATGTTTAATGCGATTGTATAGTTATTTGCACTTAAAGTTAAACCTTTAATTGCTATTTCAGCTTCATCAATTACGTAAGATTTTAAATAATTAAATTTCTCAACGTCACTTAAATTTGAGTTATTGTGTATTGCTGCTTCGAATTGGGCAAAGAAATCACTAAATTTTAAAATATTTTCGTCAAATTGTGGGATTTGCAGTTGAGGGAGTTTTAAACTTGAAAATTGTTGTTCGCTTCTAGAACTTGTAATAGGTGTGTTTCTCGACTCAGTTTCTCTTTAGTTTAATATTTTATTGGCACGCACTTTACAAGTTATTATTGAATCACGGTATTCTTATTGTTTTTCTATTTCCTTTTCTAGGTCATCCATATTAGTAAGAATCGTGATATCTTTGTCAACATTCTCAAGTTGTTTTTCTTTATCAATTAATTTTGCTAAAATTTCTATTAAATCGCTTGATGCATTCTCCTTCTCAATTTCAATTTTAATTGAGTTCGATAATTCTGTTGCCGCCCTTCTGACAGGTGTTCGAATTTTTTTAAGAACTTCGATATCCACATTTCGTATAAATTAAATTTTCAAATTCAAATACTGTTCGCAAGATTTCAACTACACCAACAGTTCGCAATAATTTATCTAAAGGCTGGTCCCGAGTTTCAGGCACCAAAATAATGTTCAAATTCAAACTTCTAAATAATTATTCAAATTCGTAATTCAAAAATTCAATTCGGATTCGTGCATTAAAAATGAATAAATTGCTCTTACCTGTCAGAAGGAGAAGCGACGCACAAAAACACCCCAGTCGGATGGAGGGACAAAACCGTTTTTTATTTACAAAACAAGAACGCTATTTACACTAGAAGCAAGCGACTACAGCGCCGCTAAACAGGAGTTACAACACGGATCTAATAAAGGAGTACGAACCATGTAACATTTTCAACACGGATGAAACCGGACTCTTTTTCAAGTGTTTGCCAGAAAAAACATTTACATTCAAAAAAGAAAAATGTCATGGAGGAAAACATAGCAAGGGGAGTAACTATTTTACTGGCTGTAAACATGGACGGCTCAGAAAAGATTACTCCTCTCGTCATAGAAAAATCTGCAAAACCTCGGTATGTTTCAAGGGCATAAACTCGTTCCCTACCAAATACCGCTCAAACAAGAAGGTATGGATGACCACCGAACTCTTTAATGAATGGTTGGTCTCACTGAATTCGGATATGAAAAAAGAGAAATGACATATTCTCTTATTTTTAGACAACTGTACTGTGCACAATAACGCACCACCTTTATTAAATGTGAAACTTCAATTTTTCCCTCAAAACTTCAGCCACTCGACCAGGGCATCATACATAATTTTAAAACCTTTTATCGGCGTGAAGTCGTTAAAAGCGTTTTGGATAACCTCGAAAGTCAGCAGAATGTAACTACTATTTCTATTTTAACAGCTTTGATCATCATTGACAAGGCTTGGAGAGCTGTTACTCCTTTGACAATTCACAGCTGTTTTAAAAAGTCAGGCTTCCTCTCGCCGAATCTGGTTGATGTCGACGATACACTCACTGAATTTAATGCTGAACCATCCATTTGGGAAACTCTTCCAGAACAAGATTTGACGTTTGACGACTACGTGTTGGTTGACACGGACATTGCTGTATGGGGAGCTCTATCTGACGCTGAAATTGTGGCTTTGGAACACAATAATACAGAAAATGATGAAGACGAATCGGAGGAGTTGACTCCGGTAACTCTGTCAGAAGCTAAAGTGTCTCACTAAACAAACTACGCAACTTTTTCCTTCAAAACCATGTTGATGCAGACATTTTACAGGCTTCATTTGTTCTAGAAAAATCTATTGACAAAGTTAGATTGAATGCCTTAAAACAAAAAAAGATAACAGATTTTTTCGACAAAAAGGATTAATTATATATAGTATGCATATTCTTTTAATTGTTGTTTTCAAGACATAAGTGTATTCTTTTAATATAGGACTTTTAACTTCTGTTTTATTTTTATACTGTATAAAAAGTACTTTAAAAATTATGTACAATTGTTGCTTTATTACATAGTTTTAAATTTAAATGTGATAGAAAAAAAACTTCTCTTCATGTATTTTGAGAGTTTTTTCCTACCCTCTTGATAATTCGAACACTTGATAATTCGAAGTTTTTCATTGGTCCCTCCAACTTCGAATTATCGGGAGTCGACTGTATATGTTTGACATAATTAATAAAAATTGCGTTTTTTACTCCCTGGAGCAAATTTCAAAAAAGAACCTATTTACAAAAAACAGTATAACATGGTTTGTATGATGGTTAATACGGAGTATGTTTCCTGGACGATGCAATACAGGCCTTACAACGCCTAGGCATGCTGAGTATCAAATTATCATTCTGATCTTGGGGAATATTACACCACTCATCAAGCAATGCCCTCCAAAGTTCCAGTAGACAGGTGGGAGGGAGTTGACAGGCTGCAATTCGTCGGCCAAGCATATCCCACACAAGCTCTATTGGATTCAAGTCCAGTGAGTATGCTGCCCAAGCCATACGGGTGATATCCTCCGATTGAAGGTATTCGTCTACAATGTTTGCATGGTGAGGACGGGCGTTGTCATTCATAAACAGAATTTCAGCACCCATGGCGCCCCGAAACAAACGTACATGTTGTTCCAGAATGACATCCCGATAGATGTGGTCTGTCATCATTACACTCTGAACATACAGGTCAGTTCTGGAACCAAGAATAATTCCTCCCCAAACGAGCCATCTTGCACCACCGTAACGGTGTCGTTCAATGGAATTCTCTTGGTGGTAACGGGTACCTGGCACTCTCCATATTAAAGTCCGGCGAGAATCAGACTGCAAACTAAACCTGGACTCGTCGGAAAACATCACACAAGACCACTGTTGTGGTGTCCACAATGCATGCTCTCTACTCCAGGTTAATCGCAGGTGACAGTGAGTTGCGGTAAGTGGAACACATCTGACAGGCCTGCGAGCATATATACCAATGAGTCCTAAGCGTCTGTACACTGTCTGCCTTGAAACTGTCGTGCCGGTAGCTGAAGAGAGCTGACGAGACAGGTCTGATGCTGTGCTCCGTCTGTTTCTTTTGACAGTAACTGCCAAATATACCGGTCCTCATTCGGCGTTGTAACTCGGGGCGACCTGTGCTGTAACATCTCTACTCTCATTACCATCATCTTGGGATCGTTGCCAAAGCCTGGAGATGACACTCTGGGCGATTCCAAGTTCCTCGGATACTTTCAGCTGGATACGTCCACATTCCAGTCGTCCAATAATTCTACCAGGTAAAAAATCATCCAAATGCTTCCTTTGTGCCATAACTATGCGGTTATTGCACTGAAAGGCTTTTAAAGCGCTTGTGAACAATTTTACTTCTTTGCCACCATTCCTTATATACCCCTCGTCATTGTGACGTACTATCCGCGCCATCTGGTGGTTTCCTGTAATTTGTATATTCTTCTTCAAGATGTGTGTGATAATTCTACAGGTAAAATTTTTATTTTAGAGTTCAATTTCTGTGTGATTCTGAATTATACTTAATTTATGGACATGAGTGTATGTTGTATTATCTTGTGATGTCGTACTTCTTCACAAGATTTTTCATGTGGGTTTTTTGACAGTACGACCACACATTGAGAAATACATCACTTTTTTATATGCTTTCGGTTGTGACCATTTTAATGGACTACCTAAACTTGAAATTTGATTATTTATAAAGGAAAAGAGAGAGAATATATTCACCATATGAACTAGCCTGTGAAACCATCGATTATAAATTATATGCAGCATGCTTTGTGATACTTTAAGTAGATCGTCAAATGTAACCATCCACGATCTTACAAGAATTGAAGTTGTTGCCGCTTATATGAATTGAATTGTATAATTAAGTTTTATTTTAAAGCTACATTATATATAATTAACAAATTTATTACTATCATTGTCATTTCAAACAGTATTTAAAAAACGTGGGGAAATTCGGAACTTCATACATTTCTACCTTACGTTCATCGCGTAACCGTAACTGGTGACGCGTAACGAAAATGTTTCCCTACCATGCCATAAGAAGTTAACTTCAATAAAAAAAAATTGGTATTTTTTTACGCTAATAAGATGGCCTATAAAATAAAATCATAAAAAATATGTCAATTTTTTAAAAAAAAATCATGATTTTAGGGTAGTCGGATACCTTAAGCGATTTTGATTTCGTGTTAAGAGAAAACAAATACATGAAAATACATAGATCGTCGGGCCCCTTGTGTTATTTCGTGCTAACCGATATTTCGTTTTAAGTTTTTTCGCGTTAAACGTATTTCACTGTGTATCAATTCCTTTAATCTTTATGATTAACAGGAGAAAGCGTATTCATGAATTCCCACACAACAATTTTAAGAGCCAGATGACTTTTTTATGCGATTCATGTAGCAATGTAGGCTTAATTGCAAGCGAGTTGTTTAAAATTGCTTGTTAACGCGGCACCTTTAAGGCTGCCTTCGGCCAATGTTAAAGAATATGACTCCAATTCGGAATATTTTTTCAGATACTCAAACATTAATCCAGGCTTCACTCTCCTGTAGAGCGGTGATTCCCAAAGTGGTCTATATAGACCTTCAGGGGTCTATGACAACTTGCAAGAGGTCCACGTCAGTGTAAAAATGATTTAGGGGTCCATGAGATGTAAATGGGCGCGTCTACAATAGAGGCTCTCATTAAATCTCATCGTGACTTTAATTTTTAAAGAAAATTTAATCGACGGGAAACCAAATTTTATTTATTTAACAGATTTATTTACTAAATTTCATGAGGTTAATTTGCACAGTTACAAGATGGCAGCGTATATTTTATTAAAACAAGGATCATCATTTCAATTTTTCTTGCCAGAATTAAGCTAAAGGAGTCAACATTCGACGCCGCGAATTTTCCCAATTCCTTATTTTGTCACTGACAATCTGTCAAGATAATGTTTTTTGTGTGTGTAAACCTACGCTCATTTAAATAACTTCTATTCAGATTTTGGATCTAAATTTGAAAATGCCTTTGACTAAGGTAGATAATAATAAAAAAAAAGACTGGCCACTATATATATATATGTGTGTGTGTGTGGGATTATTGTACAGTTCTAGGGGTATTCAATAATCACACTCTCGTTTGTTTCTAATCTAACGTTGAATTACACAGTTCTACTCACTAAGACAGACGTTCAACACATATCATACAATATTTACAATTCGATTACGCCCTCGTGCTGAGAGTGACCTGCGCGTCTCTCTCGTGGACAACGGGTTGGTGTGTCCCTACTCGGCCACCGTTCTTGTTACTCTCCCTTCAGCCCCGGATCATCGACCTCCTCGTCTAGAGTCCGCTCGCTGAATCCCCTCTCCTTCGTTAACTCCTGGTGGCTGCCTTGACAGCGCCCTCTATTCAATGTTCATGTGGAAATTTCCCACATATATATATATAATACTAATTGAAATTTTGGGTTTTGAAATTTTTTTGATAATTTTGGCTTAAACTCGATAAAATTGATGACAAATGTTGAAAATTTGTTATTGAAGTGACAAATTCATCTCTCCTATTAAAAGCATTTTTTGTTTGTTGCTCAACTATTTTATATATTATTAAATTTAAATTTAAAATTAATTAACATGTTTTTCTTAAGTTTTAAACACTATACTTCACCACAGTTAAAAATTTGTATCTTTTAAAGTGAGTAGCTCTGTCAAAGAAACATTAAGTTGATCCATGTGTAATATTAAGCAGAGGTGCACCCAAAGACGAAAAGCACAGAGTCAGAAAAGTTTGGAAAGCTCTGCTGTAGAGAATCCCTTATTCTATCACACTGCTCATTTTTATCCCAGTTGACACAGTTTTTCTTTTATAAAATGTGTTTCGTATTTTTTTCTCCTACACCCTAATGATAAACGAGCTTTCATGTTAAAAGGAAAAACTGATTATTTATGAAATAATCTGAAATTTTAAAACACTATATTATAAACAAATGTATGAGTTACAATGTCACAAAATTATCATAAAAACTAAGGCATTTTTTCTGTCCGAAAATGTGTGGCCGCGGTAGCCGAGTGGTATAGGCATCGGATCGTGGCTGGCTTTGTCACGAGTTCGAGCCCAGTACCACTAAAGACCCGCCGTGTAGGGCAGCGATGCACGCTAAATCTGTCGAGAGCTGAAACGTCCTCCCGTTGGTGTGGTGTGGTAGTTAGGAGAGGGGGGGGTGCTAGCTCAGGTGTCGTCCACGTCACTTGACCATGGTTCAAAATTACGTGGTTCGTCGCCAAAAGCCCTCGTGTAGCTGAACAGTGCGACGTTAATCTTCACTCACTCACTGTCCGAAAATGTGCTCTGCGTTAAGTTTCCACTGTCGTACATACGGCAAAAACAGCTTTAAAGTATACAAGAGCTATTGGTGACGGATTTCTTAATTTTGCACCTCAATCAAGAAACGAAGACGACTCTTGAACCCTCACCCCACTGTCTAAATGTCCATTCTACACCAGGTCGCGGTAGCCTAGTGGTCAAGGTAACGGACTTGTGGCCGTGACTTCAAGCCCAGTACCACTGAAGACCCACCGTGTAGGGCAGGGGTGGCGACCCTTTATGCATCAACGTGCCATATTTTTCTAAAAAAATGTTTGATGAGTTATAGACGAGTCGTCAAATAATTTGGATTCGTGATTATTGGGAAAATAATAAAACTGAATGCTAACAAAAAAAACTCAAAACTTTTTATTTCCTACGAAAAAATACATTTCGAACCGCATAGTTGTTAATGTTTTAGTAAAACGTGTAATTCAAATTAAAGTAACATCAGTGCGACTTTTGCTGTTGAAGATTATGAGTATAGATGACAAAAATAACTTACATTAGGATCGTAAGATGTTAGGTGTAGCAGAATGCATGCAGAATTGGGGTCGTTTGCCAAATGGTTTTTAATTATTTATTATTCGTTTCTTAAAATAATGATTTGTAGACATAGTAGATGAAAATATAGTTAAAATAGAATGAGCCAACTTCTTCAAATAGTTAAATGTGTCTGGAATCCGTTTTACAGGCGATGTTCTACATACAACTATTCCATAACATAAAACACACACCGCTTTGTCGCTTTTATTGATCATGTCATGTTTCTCGGTCCACCAAGTTTAAAATTCTCCATTACACTTCCTATCTTGCACTTATTGTTTTTTTTTTTTTTTTTTTTTGCTGAACTAACCATGTTAAAAAAATCACGCTTAAAAGTCGCAAATATAACACAAAAAAACTTTAAAATACAGTTTTGTCAACGAAATTTACTATGTTATGCGTTGACAAACTTCACATCATTAGCAATGGGCTAAATTCATATGACGTCATAGTCACATAATAAATGCAATCATGTGTTCCTATACAATCGGTTCAAAGTTCTTCGTTGTTGCCAACTTTTTCTTTTTGCAGAAACTTTCTTTTAAAAAGTTCATCGTTGTCAACAATTATGAATAAGCAAAATATACTTGATATGAAAATACACGTATAAAATAAAAGTTACTGTGTGTGGTTTTTTTTAATTTTATAACCTTTTGATGTAATTTTTTTTATAATCCTTGGACATCTTTAATCAATTATGAAACTTGAAATTTTATCTAAGTTTTACAAATAGAATAACAAGTACAATTAATTTGATGTTTGTTTTGAATGCAAAGGAGAACATGTGATTGTCGTAAATTTAGTTCATTGTTGTCCAGGACGTAACTAAAGCAAGAGAAAAACAAAAGCCTGTGCTCCCTGCAGCACCGTGACCAATCACTCGCGTTTGATCGCAATATTTCATAGTGAACATTGAACTAAGATGCAAACTGTAGTGTGCCCATAATATTGTGTCGTGTGCCATCAATGACACGCGTGCCACTGGTGTAGGGGAACGATGCTCGTTAAATCTGTAGAAAGCTCAGACGTCCTACCGTTGTGTGGTAGTTAGGAGAGGATGGTGGCAGCTGAGGTGTCGCTCAAGTCACTTGACCATGGTTCAAAATTGCAAAGTCCGTCGCTAAAAGCCCTCGAGTAGTTGAACAGTGACGTTAATACCCACTCCATACTACACCAATATGGAGCTAAAACAAATTTAACGTGCATCGGTCCTTCAACAGGGTAGATTTTTAGTGGCTCTAGAACTCAAACCCACAAATTTGGGATTAGGACCACTCGGCAAGCAAGTGGCATAATTAGCATTGAATCAATAATGATCAATATTAAGTAATATTTTGTACTCCAATTTCTTTCAGACCCCCCAGCAGTATTTCAATTGAACGTCGCCCCATCTCGGAAGGTGGACAGAGGCTACTCGGTGTCATCACAGACGAGGGACAACTCATCACTCATCCACCCCCGAAACTGGTCTGGGACCAGGATCAAGGAGTAAGCATTTCTCTGAGACTATATTTGAAAGCGAATAAGTAGAAACACAACACACACACACTCGAAAAGTAATCGAGATATGTGTTTTACAAAATATCTCTCTATACTTCCCAAAGAGAGCTTTTAATTTCCTTTTTGCACCACTTAATGTGTTCGAATTTTTAATGGTGCAAGAATCATAAAAATGTTTTAATTACAAAAATTAAAAAAATTTACTCAATACAATTTAAACATTTTTTAGATTATTGCATTTTACAATTGAATGTATCGATGCTTTTCTCTTGAACAGTATGCGAAAACCTTCGTGATGAAGAAATAATTATTTATTACTCAAACAGCATTTTTACCCTACAACCGCGTCATAAAATTTTGTCGACTCAAGAAACCTTTAGAACTCTAAGGTGTTTTCGGGGAACCCCATTTCCCCGCCCCCTTAGAATATATATCTTAATATAACACTTAAAGTCGATCAACATGTTATAGATACTTTATGAAAAGACAATAAAAGAAAAGTATGTTGTTTATTATGCCATCTGATACACAGTAACATCAGATCAAGGCCCTCGAAATTCATCATGGCAAGGGACTAGTTGTACGCTGATTTTGAACTAAACATTATAGGGAAGGCTGCCGAAATAGGAAAACTGTTTAACGTTGACGAATCAAAGATTCAATTGTGAAGAAGAAAAACAATGCTAATTTTGAAAAATACGACCCAAAGCTTTTTAGTTATGGACTCGATGAAGCACACATCTCAGTGAGAATGTTAAAAATGCCCCGGAGTCCGCATCTGCAACTAACACCAGCAGAAAGAAATCAGACGTCGGAATCAACAGAGATTTAAATCGAGAAATTATGGGAACAATAAATGTCCAATGGAGTAAAGAAATTCTGTACAATTTATTACTTACAAGTTTAATCATATCGCGTACTTTTTTTAAAATTTTATCTGATACTACATTATTGGCAGTATATATTTCGGATAATTCGTTGTAAAATTGCCACGGATTATATACAGGAAAATAAGGTAATGACAATATAAAAGTATGAAGAGACTTAGTAGAGAACCACAGTCGAACCTCTATATTGCGAATTTTTCTGTACAGCGAACTTTTCCCTGGAATATTTCACGATTTTCTTCGTAAAATCACCTCTCGAAAGCGAAGTGCATTTTCTATAGAACGAACTTCTTCTTTTGTGATTCGATTTTTGTTTTCTTCCTTTTTTTTAAGTATTTCTGAAATAATTTCAAGTTATTCTCTCATTCACACATTTTAGGGTGGACATAAATCTTGAACTGGTTTTATTATATCCTAACTCGCCGACAGCAATAGAGTTCTGAACGTTTCATCCAAGAAGAGTAACCTTTCACTCCCATTGCCCAGTTCATAAGAAACATCTTTGCTATCTTTTTTTCACCCTCAGTGGAGTTGTCCCGTGTCCCCATTATAAAACAATGTATGCTTAATATTACTTGTATGTTTCAAATTATAAAATGTCCTTTAGTATAAAATTATTTTCTTAATATTGAAAATACAGTGAATTCTTCGAAATTCTTTTTCTTGCAGTTTTTCTTTCTTGTTTGATGTGGGTAAGATATATAAAATAAACATATTATAATTTTTAAAAAGTGTGGATCATTATTTTTTTAATATATAGTGTTTATGAATTTAAAATTTGTTTTATGTGGTTTATAAAGTATATTAGGTCCGTAGGTAACCTAGTGGTTAGAGCATCGGACTCCAGACCGGAAGGCTTGGGTTCGATGCCCGATGCCACCAAATACCCTCCAAGTTCACACGGAGTACGTGCACGTTAAATCAGTGGGTCCGAAAGTCTTGTGGGCTAATCACGATTTCAGGGGACTGGAGAATATTTCCCTCCCCTTCAGTTCCATGCCAAAATTGTGGAGGTGGAGATAGGTGGTGTCGCCATCTATCGTCCCTTTGGGGAATTTTGCCGAGCTAATTCGTACTGTCACCTGTATGGTGCTCAAGGCCTAGGTCAACGACAGGCACACTTCTAGCCCCTTGCCACGATGAATTTCGTGGGCCTCGTTTTGACTACTTCAGACAGGTGGCATTAGCTACAATAACAAAGTATTTTGAAAGGTGAACCTCTATATAACGAATTTTCCATTTTACGAACTTTTTTCCGGTATTTAGCGACTTCGTTATATAGAGGTCTGACTGTAAATATTATACATAAATCAAATCTTTCTAACCAACAGTATTCCTTACAAGTCATCGAAAGACCTATTGCCACGGAAGTAATTGAAGCCCGCAACAGGAACATCAACCTCTTCCCCTTCCAGCCTCAGAGGATCCACCAACTACCTGCTTTACCATCCTCCTCCTCCCTGCCGCTTCTGGACACACTGCCTGAAGGGCGCCCGGATCCAGCAACGGGTTCGCCCATCCGAGAAGCTGCCTCTGAGCTTTACCTCCCTCACTCTACGAGAATGAACCCGGCCGCGGCGGACCAATACGACGAATTGGACGTGGTGAGTGCCCTGAGGAATGACGAACCTGTCGAGGCCCTGATACAGGCCATCAAAGACGAACTCCAGAGGTTTGCTGGGTCTTTGCCTGGAGCAAATGACAGCGAAAGCAATGCTTAAAACTGGAACAGATATGGACTGTTTTTTGTACTTATTTACCATTTGAAACCAGTGGATATTTACGCTCTTATATGATTTTAAAGTGTAGTTATATATGGTTGACGTTTTTAAATAAAATGCGATTTGTTTTTCATAATTGTTGGAGAATGTCACTTGTTTTTTTTTTTTTCAGGGGCGGCTCTAGGGCCGGACCCCTGCCCGGGGCGGTATTTGAATCGAATTTGAAAAATATATTTTTTTGTTGTTGCTACAGAAAATTTGATAATTTTCTGAAACATTATTGGGCGTGAATTTGTTATTTTATTTCCCTATTTTGTACTCTGTATGTTTAATGTCAGTTTTCTTTTATGTTGAAACTTGAAGGTTTCGAGGTAGGGATATATCTTAAATAATGAAAATTGATATTTTTACACATCTTTCACTGGTATCTTTCTCCCTATCCTGGAGTGGGGTCACAACGGACATTCCTTTCACCCATACGATGTTTGGTGTCAGCTATTCAAAAGAGGACAGGGGTAATAAATTTTTGGTGAAGAGCAACGACAGATATTTTGTTTTAGTTTAGGTTTGGGCGTTTATTTTAACTTATTACTATAAGTTAAAATAAACACTTGTGTTTCTCACCATTAGTTTACCCTTTTTCGAAGAAATTTGCCTGCTGGAATGGGCAATTCTTACTTACATTTTACTTGTTTGAAATAATAACAGATATTTCAACAGAACAGACAGAAATAATAACAGAAGATTATTTTGTATTTTTTAAGACTTAAAATTATATGTATACATAATTATGCTGTCTTTTTGTTCGTTATTCAGGTTTTATAAGTGTGTATCTATGTGAACAAATTTTCTTTTTAAATTACAATTTTTTGCTTTGGAAAGGGGGGTGGCATTTTCCATTTTTGTCTGGGGCGGCAAAATTGCTAGAGCCGGCCCTGGTTTGATTATAAATATTGTACATTATGATTAAAGTGAGTGTTTATTTACATCGCACTAAAGTAACATGCAAGAGCAATCCTTGTAACTTTGAACCAGGTTCAAGTGATGAGCACACCAGAGCTGGAACCCTTCCTCCAAATTACCACACCACGCCAGCAGGAGGTCTTTGAGCCTCAATAAATTTAACATGCATTAGTCCTTCTATGCAAAGGGTCTTCAGTGACACCAGTACTCGAAACTGTGAGTAAGCAATTTTAGCCGCGAGTTTGTGACCACGGCCACTGGTCAACTGCGGCCACGAGATTGAAGGCGGAAATCTGCCAGTTTTGCTGTAAATTGAGCAGCTAATGTCCAATCTTTTCTTCATTTTGTGCTTTGGCCGGGTAGTTTGCAAAACAGCATGCAATGGTCAGGTAAAGATGGAAGAAAAAGAGCAAGATATTAAATTTATTCTCTTATATTCTTTATTTATTATCATTACTTGTGTTGAACAAAGTGAACTTCTAAGGCATAAAATAGTCACTTCTAATAATCAAATTCTGACTCCGTCTTGCCAATAATTCCAGCCCCGCATTGGCCATAACACATTGTCATGGTACCTTCTCCTTGTGTCGGCTGAAGAGAAAGTCAGGTGAACTAGCTACTCTTTTGAAAAAAATCAGAGTGTAAATATTGACACTTTGAAATGTTAGCATAGTTTTCTCTAGTTTCTGTTCAAGTATTATTCTGTACACATACCTTAAAAAAACAAATGTTGCGAAATAAAACAACTTTTTTCCAGCAGAAGAAATAAACTAAAACTAAGCAAATCGGGGGTAAATTACATATCTAGCTAGTAATGATAAGTCTAACTAGTAATGGCAATTTTTTTTGGTAGGAAAAAAGTTAGGTCATTTTTTGAGGCTGAGGTATAGTTTAAATTCATTATCAAATTTTAATTTATAGTAATGCTAAATAATTTTGTTTACTCTCAAGTTTAAGATTTTTCTGTCCATTTTCTTCAACCTTGTAAAAAAAAAGGTTGGAATTCCTGTTTCATATTTGATTTATCACCTCCAGTTCATCATTGCATCCTGATTGAAGAAATACAAGGTAATTAATTAGGAAAATTTATACTGGAGTACAAAAATAGGCAGTTGTATGTGTGTGTGGAAATATTATTGAACAAATATTCTACTGACATATAAAAATGTTTCATTAAAGATTGTTTTAAAGAATCAAAATTATGCCTTATTCAAATTACAAATCTCAATGAAAACAGCCAGTTATATACCAAATAGTTAAAAACTTATTTTAATAACAAATCAAATAAAATACACTGTACAAACAATTGGTCTGTAAAAACAATTATACAAAATAAGCTGCTAGCTGTGCCATTTTATCTTTGGGTTTACTCTTGCCTCTCCCTCTAGATTTTGTTCCTCGCCCTCTACCCCTTCCTCTTCCTCTCCCCCTAATGGGATTGCGCATCTTTTGCGCCTGCAACTGATCGACTAGGGAGCTGAATCTTGCATCGCAAAAAATGCAACCGGTGGCCTCAGTGATATTGCCACCAAATTTTGTTTTATCCTGCAAGAAAATAAACTTCATCAATGAGACTGTCATTTTAAAAATAATTTAATACTTTGACATACATACAAAGTAGAATTTAATGCACACTTTTCCTTTCCTTGCATGCAGATATCGATACTATTGAGATGAGGGTAGAGAAACACATGATTCTTGGCATCCTCCAAACACAGAGAGAGTTATATTTACGTCGCACAAGGGCTACTGACGACAGATGAACTATGGTCAGATGACAAGGTCGACATCTCTAACTTCCTCTTAATGTTTTATTATATTAAGTACAGGAATGATAAAAAAATGTATACACACTTTGATGAAGGAAAAAGTACATATTATCATAAGTATTACAGAGAATAAAATTGACAAAGCTACAATAAGTGTTCAAGCTGTAATACACTAGCCTTCAAACATTTTTTAGCATGATGTCATGCATTGTTGGTGATATTTCTCAGAGTAGCTACAGAAATTGTGTAACTAATTGTTCCAATTTCGCAACACAGTTCCTCTAGTGTGCAAAATTTCTTGCTGTACATAGGTAACCCCATAAGTAAAAGTAAAGTAGGGTTAAATCAGGTGAATGTGCAGAGTACTCAATCAGACCCCTTCGTCCAATCCAATGACCTGGTGCAACGTTATCCAGGCAAGCACATCTGTATCGTAGTGGAGTAAGGCACCATCTGGCTCTGTGCAAAATATGGCCTATGTTAGCCCTACTTACACCTGTTTCCCATGCACATTGTGATGTCAGTTTTTGGGGTGACCATGTGAATGAATCTAATATTGCAACAGAAGATGCTTCGTTTGTTGATGTGCATGGCCAGCCTGATCATCACTTAAGCATATCAATTATTGCTCCCTCAGTTTTAAACTTATCACGGAGGTGAGCAATGCTTAAGCGTTTTCGTGGTTCCATTTCATAATTTTGAATCCAATGTCATTGCACTTCATAGATGTTCTCGAACTTCAAATACTGTTTCAAAATGCTTTTTCACCGCTCAAAAGTTAGACATAATTGCACCATGGTCTCCCTTTCCCTATTAAAACACTAGCACCATCTGTTGCAGAACTATTATTGAACACATCGAAATCCTAATGCCAACTCTTCAATTTAATTCTATAGCCAATGAAATCTCAAACTTATGGCATTAGCATATTACCTGATCTTAAAGTGGGATTTTTTTAGCACCCCAGTATTTCTGTTTGAATTATCTTTTTTCTACCTGAATTACATATATTCCAGTTTTATGATTTAAATGACTGACATCTAACTTTATATATTAAAATAAAAATGCCATGTTCATAAAATGCCTAAAAAAAATTAATGTCAGGACATTATATGTAGTATAATTTATAGCAATTATGTTAACATTTAGACATCTTTAAAAGTTGAAAATGTGTCAATGAGTCACAATGGTAAATCTGCCTCCTGTTTAATGACACTACATAATTGATTGCTCATTAATGTTGCAACATGGAGGCTGAAACGCTAGTCATAAGTTCAAGACCACCTAGTTACAATGGCCATGACATTAAATGAAGACTGCCTTAAGCAAAATTTTCTGATTATATATATCAATAGTTAAGCTTTCCAAATATAATTGTAAAATAACTGAATTTATCCAATCATTTCTACTGCATTTCCATTGAAACACAGATGTCAGGATGAAAAAATACTATATTATAAATTATACTGAAATGAATTAGTATTTTAATTTTTTCCAATAGTTTCACTTTTTTAATGCCTACCAACAGCAACCATGAAATAGTTTCTCAATCATGTTTTCAAAATTGTTTCTTTATGAAACACATAAAGTTAAAAATAATCACTGAATATATAATATTAACTAATCTTTTTTATATATTTATCATAACATAAATAGATTAATGTCTTAATAAGCAATATCATTAATCCCTTTTATATCATCTTTAATCATATCATCCACTCATATCATCAAATTATCCAGAGGCAGTTAAAGGAAAGAATCATTTAAAAAAGGAAATTACCTTTTTGTACTCTGCTGTGACCAACTGACTTCCACAATCTTTACAGGTATCTTCATCAACTGTAATTTTTGCAGCATCTTCAAAGAGGCGAATTATATTATCACACCTGAAAACACATACAAGAAATACATTTAAAAACATTTGGAATTGGAAAATAGATATTTCTAATAGCATTTATTGATTTTAAACATGCTTAAACCACCAACCATGTAATGATTATCTTAAGATATCAACTATATGATTAAAATATACCTAGCAATGAAAATGATTTCAAAGAGATGTGTTTGTCCAAATTTTAAAAATGTCCCAATTTTTTTTTTTTTACCACAAATTAAATTTTGAACCATAATTATAATTTTCAAAAATAACATGAAAATTTTATTTGTGTGTTCATTTAAAATGGTGCAATCACCGAAAATACCCAATCTTAATCCAAAAATAATAGAATAAGGGATAATTACCTTCATTTAAAAAAATGAGATAATTACTTTTCCCACTAATATTCATACAAAAATTGCATTGATAGATAATGCATCAAGTCATAATTTAAAACAAAAAAAATCAAATATTCATTCAAAAAAAAATTATTGAAACTCATTAACAGCAAAATTGGACTAGGCCAGTGACGTAATGTACACCTCTGCATTGCGGAGGGGGGTGTACTAGGGGGCCCAAAGCCTGACTGATATCATGTACATATTTGGACTTGGGGCCCAAAACCTGATTTTACAGGGGGGGGGGCTAGTATTTTTCGTTACGCCACTGACTAAGACATGAATATCCTTCAATTAATTTTAAAAAAATCTTTTTATATTAATTGATCCTAGAACTGTATTAATTTTTTTTCATAACCTCTTCTAGAACAATTCTGTTTTAAAATCCCAAAGTAAAGTAGAAAAATTATTTCATATTTAATTCAGGGAACAATATGATTAATTTTTTTTAAAATACCCAACTGCAATGAAGTGAAGATGTAAATTAAACCAATTCAAATCAATGGTCATCAATTAATATAAGCAAATAAATTCATAAGATGATTTAATTATTTTGTTAATGTTGAACTGGAAGCAACACAAGGGCAGCTTGTGATAGATTAGTTCAGAGATTCTCTACTTTTTTTTGCAGTACAGTTTTAACTATTTTAAAATTTGATAGCACACTAGCAATAAAATAAGTTTAATAGAATTTTACTTATTTGTAATATACTATGAATAATAGTTTATGATAATAATTTTCCATATTAAATAAAATAATACATAGGCCAAAGACGACAAAATGTTTAGTCAATAATTAATTACAAATTAAGATAATACATTTAGTGTGAAATTTGAGCTTGATGCTTTTTGATAATTTCATTTATATTGGGTCCTAAAAGTGATAATGCCACTCTCATTTTCTCATCTATATTTAAAGGCCTCAATCTTTTCTTTCATTTATATATTTTTTTAATTCTGAAAATCCAAATTCATGTAAATAAGATGTAGAAAAATTGTAACAATATTTCCAAAAGCTTTTTAGCTATTATAAGATAGTTAGTCACCTCTAATCTCAATCCAAAATGAATTAACTAACTCCTCCAAATGCTTTGAAATTAAATCTCGATTATTACAGAGCAAAATTATATATATATATATAGTTTTTCCTCTTCATTCAAAGTTAAATCATATACAGATATATCCATACACAAATCGATTACAAACCCAATCAATTTTTTCTATATCCATATATTCACAAAAGGATATGTTAAATACACCATGAATATCCTTAGTTTATTTCTATAAAATGGCCAAATGATTCCGTTCCAGATTTTATTTTTTCACAGAGTATAATTAATAATTTTTTAAAAAAATGGTGGCACACAGAAGTGTTATGGCACAGTGGTATAAAGTCACTGGATTGGTCAAATGATGAGGATAAAACCTGAGCTAATACCCAACTCAACATCACACCATGCTAACAAGAGGATTTTGAATCATGATATATATAATGTGCATCAGCCCCACTAACCACCTTCTGAGTGTGAATTTGATTTGATTTTTAATAACATTCCATTCTAAAACAATGTGAGTGCTGTTGTGGCTTTAAAATGTTGAACCTTGATTAAGTGGCAAGATCAACACCTGATATGGCACCATACTCTCAAACTTACAAGTCATGGCAACGTGAGGACTTTGAGCTTCGGTATATGTAACGTGCTTCAATTCCTCTACACAGCATATCTTAAGTAGCACCAAAGCTCAAACCCTCAACTTGACAACAACAGCCATGAGCTACTAAACAAGATCAATTGGTTGCAGTAGCCGCAATCACCAACAATTTTTGGAATAATGACAATTGAACCCAATATTCATTGATTATGAACCTGCTATTCTACTACCTAGGCTGCAATTTAAGAAATTAAAAAGAAAACACGAGAATAACACATATCCAATGACATGAATATACTAAATATATAAAATATGAAAATTTCTTAAAATTGTTATATTCTTGAATAGGGCATGAAAAAAAAACAAAAAAGTGTTTGTAAAAAAATTCACCCTTTTGAATTATGATTGTATGTCAAAGATAACTCTGAAATAAATTTTGATACTTTTTAGTTAAAGGGATCATAAAGCTAATGACAGGAGTGATCAGAAAACATATCAAATTCTGACATACTCTGGTTGCTCATATTATGAGATGATGAAACCCTTCTATACTACGAGAGTCAAACATTTCCTGGAAAGGTCGACTACATTCACACAGGTATTCGTGGGAGAGAAATCTCTTTTAGGGGTTGGTAGCATTAATAAAGAAGACACACAGTCATCCAGAATTCATTTCTTGTAATGTCGACATTAGCTGCAAATAATTTCTGACAAAGCAAATTTTTCATTTGGCGGATTTTGTAATGTTGTCTTTGGAATAGCATGCAAACATTTAAAATCTGCATTTTGCTTGATAAGTCACTTTCTGGGACACTCAAGATGCTAAAGAAAGCATATGAAAATGATGCCGGCACTAGCAGATTTTTACCTGTTTTGATGGCTGAAAATGAAATTGAAGAGGCTTCATTTTGTGGATTCAGAAGAGGGGATCCAAAATGAGAGGAAGCAACTGAAGAACCAAATGGATTTCAGTAGTGTTTTAAGCAGTTATACGAATGCTGGAGCAATTGTGTGGATGCATAAGAACAGTACTTTGAAGGCTAATAATATAAAATTATTGTTCAATTTTTGAATAATTTGTAAATGGCCTATTCCAGGAACTTTTTGACCCTACCTTGTAGTTTCTAATTTTTATTAAAACCTTCATATTTATTTCATGCTAATTATTAACTGTCCCAAATTTTATAATCTATTTTGTCAGTATAAGACAAAATGTAAATAAAAAAAAGATATGTGTTTCATGCCATCTTTTCTGTGGTAAACACAAATTTGTTGAAATCACCAAAAAATATCTGGTTAATACAAAAGTACTTTATCATAATTGTTTATACTCAGTTTATCATATAGGATAACACTGTCATTGTTTGTATTGGTGACAAATCCGAAAAGCAATTACTAGCCCATAGTCTTTATAACCACACACAAATAGCATTTTTTCCCCTACCATCTGCAATATCATACCATGCGAAAATTGAATGTTATACATTTTTTAGCACTACAATCGCCAGGTGACTTATAAAACTCTGGTAATTAAGCTAAAAGTTCACAAAGAAAGTGATATCACTCCCTCCTTTTTAAAAATAATTTTGTTTTATTATTTTAATTTTATCCACAGATTCCTAGTACAGAAAAATATAATGCAAATTACATTCACTTCCCATTAAATATTAAAAATTGCTTTTCCTTCTTTTGAAAACTGAATACCAAACACTGTTTTAATTAATGTTTCAGCATTATTCAAATTTTCAGTAATACTTTTTTTACCAGTATAGTATACAAGTTTCACAAGAATAATATATTTAATGAATAAAAGCAAAAATTGAACACGAACAATTATGTATACATACATGCAAAATAACTTTTTCAATTTCATGTTTTCACCATCTAAATGTTGTAGAATATTTTAAAACAACCAAAAATACGATGGTAACAGAACTTACCTATTGCAACAAAGCTTCCATTTAGGTGATGACCCAGGATCAAGAACTAAAATACCTCCTTCACACATGGAACAATTGGAAACTCCATTACTTTGAAGTGAATGAGCACAGGTGGGATGGGTACAAGAGTTGCAGCCAAAGAACTTTCGCATGTCACGGAAAGGAGGATTGTTGTAGCAATATGGACAGAAATTGTAGCTCTGAGAAAAGAAATTTAGATATAATGCATAAAAAGACAGATCAATATAGAATATGGGGGGAAAAGAACTGCTGCAAACTGATGATTATTTCAAATTCTTTATTACTGAGTTAATCCCTAGTAATTTTTTTATTAATCTACTTAGAATTTCCCAAATATTTAGATACAACTTGATTTCATTCTTCTGGTACATCTTAAGATATTTACAAGTTAGAGTTTTGCAAACATATGATTTTTTACCAGTCACTGTTATTTTTTGTCAGTCTTAAATTCTTATTCTAAAAAAAATTTGCTTTATTGTTTTCAGAAATCTGATGTGCATTTAAAAAAGGTATAATGATTATCAATTATGCAGAGAATAATTCAGGATAAAACTACTAGCGTTCAACAAATTTACAAAGCAACACAATAGTTATTGCCACAAAGCCATTTATAATTTTATACTTTAAAAAAAATAAGATGAATTAGATTTCTGTTTAAACATTTTATTGTACATTCAATTTTTCATAACTTCAATGAAAATTTGTTTAAAAAGGTTACAAAAAGATCCCTAAAATTTATTTTGAAAACACTCATTTAATATGTATGAAACTAAATCTTTTAAAAAAAATTGAAATATAAATCCTTTAAGAGTTTTGGACACTACAAATTATTTCCTTCATTCTAGTTATCTTATTGCATATATAACCTATTAATATATTGATCTTATCAATTAATGTAACAAATTTTTATTCAAAACAATTATAACAAACATACTTTTCCTTTTACACCAGCAGTGTAGTATAATAATTCAAAATCATCTAAAGGACACTTGAGTTCTTTATAGATTCTAACATTTCCTCCTTGAGGAACAGCAAAAGTTTCATCACATGTTGGACAATGCAACCTGCAAGGTCTGGTTGCTATTAATTTCATGTACCGACGACACTTGCCGCATCTAAAATTGACAGAATTTGGGAAATGATTAGTAATTTTTTTATTTTAGATTTAGAATAAAAGATGTACCATAAAATCCGGCATATAATGCACACTTTTAACACAAAAAATAAGATCGAAACATAAGGGTGTGCGTTATATGCCGGATATAAAAACGATAGCTTTAAAAATAACAAAAAGGATGTGCATAAAGAAATTTTTACTTCTACATGTATCGAAATACTGTTTATTTAAAAGAAATGACTTGCCTTATGAACTAAAAGAGCAGTTCTAGAAAAAAACCCTATTTTTTCAAAAGTCTGAAATAATATCTCGAATAAATGACTTCACATAAAAAAGGGGGTGCGTGTTATACGACAAATATACCTAAAAATTAAACAAATAAGACCAAAAGTATAGGTACGAGTTATATGCCAGATTTTACAGTATGTACATCTTTTATTCAAAAGATATATTCATCACTATTTTGTTTAAGTTTAATTAAAAATACATTAATGGATTTCATTATCTTTAGAACATTCAAGCACTCAGATTTGTCCTATTAAACCTATCCTGTTATAAGTTTCAGACCCTCTCAATGTTTCTCTTTACATATACCTACTTGGTCTGAAAAAGTGTAGAAATCTAAGAACAATTAGTGTTTTACTGAATGATTTTAACTGGAATAGTAGTCCATACTATTATGACTCAAAAGGAAAATAATTAACTTTCATGTGAATTATCTTTTAAATGTAGCTTTTTAAATATAGCTTCCTAAATATAGCTATAATTCAAAACTGTTTTCGAAGAAAGCATAACTTTTTTCTGAAGTTAAATTAATTCAGAAATATTTAAAAAAAATTTTTTTATTTGCAAAATCATATAATTAGCATTTTTGTTAAATAAATGTCAATGAAATTAATACCATACTATTTCTTTTAAATATAAGGTTCGCAAATATTAAAAATTTAATTTCCAACCTACCTTGACAATGGTTTCCCACTTTCTGAGAGAGGGCTAAAAGATGCTTCAAACAACTCATCCATCCCTGCAATGTTAGAAACACAATACTGAAACTTCAAGCGGAAAACTGTCAGAGTATGCTGCAGTACAGATTCAAAGTTTTCTTTTCCTAGAGCTATTAAATTAAGCTGCTTCTCTACAGCAGATCTTGTGTTTGGCAAGACCAGATCAGGATCAATCTAAAAAAATAATTTTTGCTATTGTTACATAAGTACAAAATACAAAAGAAAAGCACCAAAAAAATCAATATATTAGATTTTTTATTTGTTTATTAATTTTGCCCTCATAATAGAGCCACAGGAGGGAACATTGGCAACGGACCTAGTACCCTAAAATCCGAACACACATCCATACTTTCAAGCTGCATTTTTTAATTTTCAGGTATTTTCGCCGTATAACACGCACCCCTATTTTTACGGGGGAAAAAAGAGAGAAATGTGCATGTGAAATGCTGGTATATTTTTCGCCATTTATTCAAGATATTATCCCAAGATTTTGAAAAATAGCATACTTTTAGAATCAGAATCCTTTAATTTCATTAAGTATGTCGTATCTTGTAAATAAACAGTATTCCAATCTATATAGAAGTCTAAATTTTCTCTTATACTCATCTCTTTTTTTATATTTTTGAAATTATCATTTTTTTTTATATGTGGCATATAATGCACACCTGTGAATTTTGATCTCATCTTTTGTGTTAAAAGTGACTGGATTTTATGGTAATTTTGAACCTCAAATATTTGATGAAAATGATACCTGAGCTGCGGCACCTCTCCAAATTTCCAAACCATAATAATACAATAACTTTAAGCCTCAAAACATTTAATCAACACCAATCCCTAATAGCTGCAGGTCTTTAGTGGTGCTAGGAGTCAAACTCACCATTGATAGAAACAACACTGGCAATTTCACAATGATGACCCCTTGTCTATTATCAAGACTCAGCTATTATATCAAGAGAGAAGTATTTTTACAACAAAGAGAAATTTTTAAAACCACTATCATTTATATATAAATCAATTTTTAAATTATTTAAAACAGTGACCAATGCATCAGAATATCTATCACATTGAATAGTTTTTTTTAAAAAAAATGTTTTCCTTTTTTCACTTTGAAAATATTTTTTCAGTTGCATAGCTTGTATCATCCTATGTAATATATTATGTGATTAAAAAGGTTTTATTTATTTACCCATAATTTAGTTGTATAAAAATATTGTAATAGTAATATTGCTTTAAACAATACTCAGATTTCTAATTTATTTAAGATCCAAATAATAGTGATACAAGAGCAAAATTGAAACTTTTGAAGTGATTCAAATTATTATTTATTAATGCCACAATTTGAAACAATAAAAAGTAATAGATCTCCTAATTTTAAGTTGCACCATCAAATAATGAATATGACACTTGAACAAGCATTCTTCACTTCAAACTTTCACACTATACCAACATGAGTATTAAGCCATGATAGATTTTATATGCTTCTGTGTGTACGACTCAACAGAAACAATACCAGTCCACAATCATGACCACTGGATTACCAAAAGACTATTTTAACTTTTGAGAATCATGGAACATATTAAATACAAAACACTTTTTGTCACAAATTACATTAACTAAAATTTGGAAAAAAAATTGTATTTTATATCTTTCTGCTCTTAATTTTAAGAAATATATTTACCTTGAGATATCCATGCACCAACACAATTCCTAAAGGTGTGGGTATAAGTTTTCTTCCACTCGATACAGTGACATAATTCCTTTGACAAATGTTGTTTATATGAACAGGAATGGAAGCATCTGTACCTATGCCATGCTTTTCCATCAATGTAATTAATTCAGATTCAGTTAAATAGTCTGGTGGTGATGTTTGCTTCTCAAGTAGCTTTACCTGAAAACAGAAAAAAAAATATATATGACAGGCCCCAGGGCTGCTGGTAAAATGAGGAGGGCATCATCTTTACAATATTCCTTTATTACGCTTTCATCATATATAATCTAACATGGCGGACCTTTTGCCGCGCAACCAGGTGGTACAAAAACAACATCTCAGCGAGGAGACACCAGCCAAACCTTTTCTAGTATGCGTTCGCCTTCGTCAGCACTCGTTGCACCTTTTAACAGGCTTATTTACCAACAAATCTTTACGCGATGGTAAAAAGTTCGCTCTATTTTCATTTATTACTTCCTTAATTTTGAATCTAAACTTTTCAAACCTGACAAATTTCCCCCCTCCGCTGAAGGCTGGCACAGCCAGATTGGCCAATTCTGACTGGCAAGTCCCCAGGGAAAAAAATTATATTTCAATGATATCAAATTCCCCAAATGAAATAAAAATCTAGAAGATATAATAATTGTGTAAAAGAGTGGGCTGGTGAATCCTAACATGTACAAAAAAAAATAGCAATAATGAATAACAAAGTATCAAAAATTTGGTATAAAACTTTGTGTTACATAGAATTGTTTTCTGAAAAATATCACACATCTAATACTTCCACTATGACTATAATAATAATGAGGTTAAGAAAAACAACATAAGATAAAGATAATTCACATTAGACATTCAAAAATATAGTAGTGCTAAACAACATAACATAAGATCAAGTGAAATTCTCACTAAATGTGCACCAATAGTAAACAATGTTAATAAAGTGATAAATGTTGACAAGTTACAAGTACTTCAAAATGGTATTGAATGTTGGAATAATGAGTACATAAATACATAGAAAGAATAGGTATAGAGTAAATAACATGATTTTAGGAATAATGGTAAAGTAAATACATAAAAAGAAGAGATATAAAATAAGTAACAGCAAAATGAGTTTAAGAATAATGGTAAAGTAAATACATAAAAAAAAGACATATGGAGTAACTAACAGCAACATGATTTTAGGAATAATGGTAAAGTAAATACATACAAAGAATAGATATAAAATAAGTAACAGCAAAATGAATTTAGGAATAATGGTAAAGTAAATACATAAAAAAAGACATATATGGAGTAACTAACAGCAACATGATTTTAGGAGCTCCCAAAAAAGAAAAGATTACATAACTATAACACAGAAATTTATCAAAATAAACACAACATCAGCATTATATCAAAATATCACTAGAAATATAAAATGCAAAGAAAAATAAGGGTATTTCAGATATATCAAGTACAGGTAAAAGTTCAATCAATGTAATGTAATGTTTCACACAGTCCTGTCTTGGAAAAATCAAAGTTCAATGTTCATCATCCAATTATTGTTTATCTCACAGTTCTTTTGTTTATTATTAGAATCTCTACTCAATCAACTCATTTCAAAAACATACAACCATACTAAAATCTTCATAACATCACATACTATATTTTAACTTTCAGAATATACTTATCACAAATAATCACAATGAAATTATTATAACACAATGTATCGTAAAATGGACCTCATCACAATGTTTTCATACAGTCCATAATTCAGTTTTTTTTAAAAAAATAGTCTTCAATAATGTGTTCATTATGAATAAAGATACAATACAAATTCAATTACATTAAATTTTGATTTTCATAATGTAAACAAGTCTTAAATTCAAATTTTAAACACAACTTTTATTATTATAAATATTTTTTTAAATAAAAATGCACTTCTTTTAAAATTACAATGCACTTCTCCCCCCAATGTTTGAGAAAACAAACTCTATAACAAATATAAATAAGAATTTAGCATAATTGGAAATTGGATTTTGAATGAAAAGGTTTTAATCTTGTAGAATGAACAATATCTGTTAATTTTCCTGTATATTGATTTGGTTTATCTATTTCATAAGTAACATTTGAGAGTTTCCTGACAACTTTAAAAGGACCATTATAAGGAGATTGAAGTTTACTTGAATTAGGGTATGAGAAATTTTGATATAAGACTAAATCTCCAACTTTAAATTTTGCATCAACATAATGTTTATCATACCTTTGTTTATTTATCTTATGATGCTTAATTGTTCTGTTTACTGCAATTTGTCTAGCTTGTTGTATAGGTGGATAGTTTAATTTTACTTGATTAGGTAATGGCGAATCATATGGCAAAGTTCCAAACATTAAATATGCAGGTGGAAAGCCAGTAACATGTGGCGAGTTATTGTATTCATATGTAACTTGTTCTAATAATTTTGTCCAAGGAGTTTTTGTAGTTGAATTAACTTTACATCTTAATTTTGCTACTAATGTCTGATTAACTCTTTCATTCTTTCCATTGCATTGTGGTCTATTTGCTGAAGTTAGTAATTGTCTAATATTATGATGTTTTAAGAATTTCTTAAATTTAGATGAAGTGAATGCAGCATTTCTATCACTTAAAAGTTGTTTTGGGCATTGAATTGAAAAAATTTGTTTTAAGCAATTTGTATAAGTTTCAGAAGTGACACTTTTGGATGGAAATGTCCAAGCATATCTGGTAGCATGATCCAGAACAATATGCAGGTATTTCTTTTGTGAATTATAATTAAATCCTCCTACAGTGTCTAGCAAAATCATTTCAAATGGTTCTTCTGCTACAGGAACTTCTTCCAATAATCCATACTTTTTTTGTATAGATTTTTTATTCATTTGACGTGTTTCACAACATTTAACAAAGTTTTAAATGTCTAATATAATGTCTTTCCAGTAGTAAATTGGGGGAATTAATTTTAGCATCTTTTTCACACCTGGGTGACTAAATTGTTCATGTGCAGTTGTAATTAATTTTTCTCTCAAAGATAACGGTACTACAATTTTAATTAAATTCTTTTTCTTAACTGTTAATACATCATTAATTTTTATATATTTTGGGTCATTAATGTTCTCTGAATTTTGGTGTTTAATAATTTCATCAGTATTTATAAAATGACAAATGGGTGATATATAATGACATACAGGGTTCCTCGACAACATGTCTGTTTCAACATTTAATTTACCTTTTATAAAAACTATCAAATATTCATACTGAGAAAGTTTTAAACTCCACCGAAATAAACGTCCAGTTAAATGTTTTACACTTTTAAGCCATTGTAAAGCAGCATGATCAGTATGTATTGTGAATTTGGATCCATGTAGGTAACAGTGGAATTTATCTAAGGCATCTATAATTGCTAAACACTCTTTTTCTGAAATTGTATAATTTTTTTCATGTTTAAGTAATTGTCTCGAGTGATAAGCTATGGGGTAAAGTGTTCCATCTGGGTGTTGTTTCAAGACTACGCCTATTGAATCCTGGCTTGCGTCACAAAACACATGACATGGATATTGTGAGTTGTATAATTTAAGTATAGGTTTTGATATTAAACAATTCTTTAACTTTTGATAAGCTTCTTGACATTCATGTGACCAATTCCAAATTGCATCTTTTTTAAGTAATTTATTTAATGGTACTCTAAGTTTTGCATAATCTTTAATAAATTTTTTATAAACATTGATGGAACCAAGAAAACTTTGGAGTTCTTTCACATCTTTAGGTGGTGCTAATTTTCTTATAGTTTCAATATTTGGATTACTTGGGGAATAATGACCTTGTGTTATTTCATATCCTAAAAATTTTATTTTTTCCTGTGCAAACTGATATTTGATTTTTTAAGTTTAATGTTTTCTTTTTTACAAATTTGTGAAATATTGTATCTAAATGAGTTAAATGCTCTTCCCAAGATTGTGAGAAAATTATTATATCATCAAAATAGTTTAAAGCAAAAGTTAACTGATATTTTTGTAAAATT
Source organism: Trichonephila clavipes (assembly GCA_019973935.1). Classification (NCBI taxonomy): domain Eukaryota; kingdom Metazoa; phylum Arthropoda; class Arachnida; order Araneae; family Nephilidae; genus Trichonephila; species Trichonephila clavipes. Next base: position 427,117 of record BMAU01019548.1, on the reverse strand, counting down.
TGCCTTATTGTTCTTTGGAAAACAGCTGGGGAATTTTTCCAGCCAAATGGAAGTCTTAACCATTCATAGAGTCCAAAATTAGTTGTGAAAGCCAGTTTCTCTGCGTCCTTTTCATGAATTTTAATGTGCCAATAACCACTTGTTAAGTCGAGCGTAGAGAAAAATTTAGCATGAGTTAAATTATCAATTACAAAGTCTATCAGAGGTACAGGGGTGGAATCTTTTCGTGATTTCATTTAGTTTTCTATAATCGATACATAATCTTGATCTTTTCCCTTCATCCTTTTTGTATGCTAAAGTTACAGGGGCAGCATATGGGCTATGGGAGGGTCTAATAAAACCTGCTTTTAACAATTCTTCTATCTGTGTTTGTATTTCTTTAAATTCTTGTTGACTGTTTCTATAAGGGCGTAAACTTATAGGAAGGTCTGAGATTAAATGAATTCTTTGTGGCTCTAAATTGATACAACCTACATCATACTTATTTTGTGAAAATATTTTTTGAAATTTGTCAAGAAGTTGGGTTAAATCTCCCCATTGCTCACTAGTTTGTTTTGGTACTGTGTCCTCAACAACCATGGCTGGGTTAAACAATCTTTTCAGATCAGCTTCAGGGCTGTCTGGTACTTGATGTAAACCTTTATTATTCTTAACGTTAATATTATCTTCATTATTTGCATTATAGTTCATATTTTGATCATTATTAAGAGTTTTACAATATGTCCCATGATATGTTCTCAACTCACCAACGCACTTATTTACAAATTTAATATTACTTAAATTTTTACCACATTGAGAAATACACATGTTACGGATACTAATGTCAAGCTTAAATAAATGTAAATATTCAAGTCCTAAAATAATATAAGGCAATTTAGTATCAATTACAAACAAATCTATTTGCTTAGATATACATCCAATATTCATATAAACTTTAATTATACCTTTGGGATGAATAGTTCCACAAGTTTGATTTATTTTTACATTACTATTTTTTAAAATTTTAATGTTTTTTAATTGTTTAGATAAATTTATTGGAATTAATGACACATTGCTTCCTGTGTCAATTAGAGTACAAAATTGCTTGGAACATACCATTGAATCAATAATTAGTTGTCATCCTTGCCTCTGGTTATTTTCGTCATTTCTGGGCGAGTGAAAATTATGTCGATTCTGTTGTACAAACTGCCTAGGTTGACTGTTAAACTGTTGCCTCCCACTGACTCTCATCATGTGAGATTGATGTGGCTGTCCATGATTTCCTCTTGATTGGAATCAGTTCCGTGGATCAGTTCCTCTGTGTACACTACCGTATGCGTGATTCCATCGGGTATAACTTCCAGTATCTACCGGTTTTCGGTCTGCGCTGTCCGGTGTTACTGCGATTAATTGTCGCATGGTTGAGATCCATTCGCAGGGTGTCGAAATCTTCTTGATAACTAAGAACTTTTGATATTGAATGGGACTGGATAATGTCATATGTTCCACAATGGAACTGTCATCATAATTTAGTTTCTTCCCCAACGAAAGTTTTTCCGTAAAAAAGGAAATTAATTCTTTAGTGTCGTTTAATTTTAGCTTTTGAAATTTTCGAATATCCTCTTGTTTCGTCGCATCGAACACTGTCATTAATAATTCTTGGCTTTCTTGGTAAGAGTTTTCAAATAAATGGTTTTCGTACCAAAATTTAAGATAAACTCCCGTGAGATATCTAGCAATATTTTGCTTCTTCCATTGCTCGTCTTTTTGATATTCCAAACATTGTTGATCAAAACAGTCAAGAAAACTTTTAAAACTGCTAAACTTATTAGTGTCAAATTCAGGAAAAAGAAGGGTTCTTTGGATGTTTTGACTGGTGACTCCTGCCGGAAAGAGTCGTCCTCCATGGTAGTATCGTTTTCAATGCAGTCGCTCGTTCGAAAAAAAATATTTTTTGAAGTTAATTCGTTTGGTTTCGTGGCATATTTTTCGGTTCCTTAATTTATCCTACCGGCTCTTGACAGGCCCCAGGCCTGCTGGTAAAATGAGGAGGGCATCATCTTTACAATATTCCTTTATTACGCTTTCATCATATATAATCTAACATGGCGGACCTTTTGCCGCGCAACCGGGTGGTACAAAAACAACATCTCAGCGAGGAGACACCAGCCAAACCTTTTCTAGTATGCGTTCGCCTTCGTCAGCGCTCGTTGCACCTTTTAACAGGCTTATTTACCCACAAATCGTTACGCGATGGTAAAGAGTTCGCTCTATTTTCATTTATTACTTCCTTAATTTTGAATCTAAACTTTTCAAACCTGACATATATATTACAACAACAAAAAATTAATAGAATTTCATTTCATCCTGAAAATATTGGACATAAACAATTAAAGTTATCTAACAGGAATTTTTATAAACCTGTCAAAAAATACAAGTACAGACTGCTGATCCTGTGAAAAAGTGAATGATTGTTAGGATTTATGGTGCAAGAGCAAATTTAGTCTTTGCCAAACATTTGTTTAAAACATTTCAATGATTAAAATGCCTGTATAATACTCTTATAATATTAAGAACAAGATTTTAAAATATTAGGCAAAAAACATTGCAAAAAGTTAAAATTTTTTAAATATATTTGGTTTTTTAGTGTAAAATTTTACCATACTAAAAATAAGCTTTAATATAATTAAAATATCTTCCATTCTGTTTGATTACCTGTTGCCATTTTTCTGGCAACTTCATGAATCCTAAATCAGTCCCTATTAGCAAAAAAAAACTGCACCAAGCGTGATTTAAGGTGGTCATTATTACTGAAATTTTCACCATTAAAAAGTTTTGTAAAAGTCAAAATAATAAATAATTAAAGGTGCAAGTTCAGGGATGAAAAATGGATCTACAATAATTTTAATCCAAAACTTGATGCATCATTGACGTAATCTTCGACAAAATGTATGAAATTATTGGAACTTTGTAAGGAAGTGATGCTGCATCCTGCATATAGACCATATAGACCTGACTTTGCACCTATATTTATTATTTTGATTTATACAAAACTTTAAATGGTAAAAATTTCAATAATAGCAATGACCTCAAAACCCACTTGGTCAGGTATTTTGTTGAAAAGAACCAGAAACTCAATGAGAGTGTATTCATGAAGTTATCAGAAAAATAGCAATTGAACAGGTACTTGAAAAGAATGGAAAATATTTGAAGTTAAAAGTTAATTTTTTTATGCAGAAAACTTTTAAACTAAAAAAACCAAAATTACTTTCTTGCCAACCCTATAATATAAGAAGCCAGCTTTTTAAAAGCAAATATATTTTGGTAGGGGTGTTCACCCACCAGATCAATTAAGTTTAAAATAGAGGAATAAAAAAAAAACAAATGATTATGGAACAATTCGTAATCAATAATCAATTGGGAAATTTTCATAATTGAAGATGGGGTGTATGAATATGCAGAATGTAACAGGAAAGACATTCACTGAAAAATAGATGCCTACATGTACATTCAAAACAAAGATAAGTAATTTAGACATCAGCTCTTTGAAATGGAATCACAGACCATGTTCAAATGACAGGTTTCACAGAATGCAGTTTGTTATAATTAGATTATCAAATAATAAAAATATTAATAAATTAAATGCATTTTGGTATTCTATTATAATTTTTCTGTACCTATGTAAATTCAACATATGCTATATTAAAATCATGAATTGAAAATCATGTATTCAGAATATAGGTAGGAAAATTGATTATATACTTTTTACAATTTTTGAGATTAACAACCACTTTTTAATAAAATTCACTAATTTAGAAATGTAAAAAGACGAAAAATACAGGTAATTGTAAAAATATGAGTTTGTAAATTCTTCTGAAATGAACTAATTCAATTAAGAAATATTTATATTTATTTTGCAATTTATTATTACAAGTTTAACACAAATTTTACCATTATAATTGTATACTACTCAGTAATATTATATTATATGTACATATAAACGTAATCTTATTTTTAGCATTGTTTGTTTTGCAATACAATATCAATTTATTTACCATATAATAGATATTACTCATTATTTTACAGAGGACACATGTATTTTTTAATTGCTTTACAAAATGAAAAAGTCGCTTACTTCAGATATTTTGAGGACATCTCCTTTTTTCAAATCTGGTAAGGTTTCTTCCACACTCATAGATTGCCAAGTCATTACTTTTGTGTAACCAGGATCTATTAGTGTCTTGCCAGTACATGTAAATGTTTCCTCTCCAATTCGAAAGGCTATCACTGTCTGTACATATTTCATATCTGGACTAACCTAAGTTAAAAAAGCATTATATGATTGTATGAGTATTATTGCTAACCTGGTATGTTTGAATAAGGAAATCATACATCAATACATAGAGACTGAAATTGTCCAATTTAAGCAACCTGATAAATTTAACATAATCCTATCTTACATTTTATTGCATGGAAAAATTTCCATTAACACTAGAATGTCAGTCGATGTCGATTGGAAACACGAGAGCCTTTTTAGTTTGTTCTCTTTTCCCCATTTTTGCAGAGAAATCAAAAATTTTTTGTGACTTATTCATTTTTCATGCTGATTACACAAAAAAGATTTTGTTGTTCTAGGTTAGTTAGGAGAGATTTTACAACTAAATATACTTAGAACGTCCACTGGTGTCATTTTGACACCAAGGCAATTTATCAATATAAATAGCTTTTGTTCAACAAAAGGCAGTTCACAAAGAAGATATAATTATTAAAACAAACTTATGAAAGTACTATCACACATTTGCTTGACCTTGAATGCAGTGTTATTGGGCTCACAACGAAAATTAATCAATTATACTAAAATTGTAGAGTAAGTGTTTTGTATTAAATGAGCAGGTCCCACTGTCAGATTGGATGAAGACCTCACCACTAAAAATGTCATCAATGCCCAACCAATTGGTACACGAAGAAATGGCAGGCCAAATCTTAAGATTGATTGATGGCTTAAAAAAAGATCTCCTAGTTTTGAGAACTAAGAATTGGAGAACACTAGCAGAAAGAAGACTGGTCTGGAAAAGAATTATTAAGAAGGCTAAGGCCCACCCTGAGCTGTCGAGCCACTGAGAAGTGAGTGAATATTAACATCCTACCCTTCAGCAACTCGAGGGCTTTTGGTGACAGACCTTGTAATTTTGAACCATGGTCAAGTGTCAAGGACAACACCTGAGCTGGCACCCCCCTCCTCTCCTAACTACCATACCACACCAATAGGAGGATGTTTGAGCTCTTGACAAATTTAAAGTGCTTCGCTGCCCTACACAGCAAGTCTTCAGTGGTTCTGGACTTGAACTCATGACACACGAGCCACTGAGGAAGGAAGAAAGGAAGTGTTTTGTTACATAGCATTTGCTTATCTACTCATAAAAAAAATTTCATTCTATTTGCGAACTTGTGTGGAGCAGAAACCCTGAAATAATGGCTCATAGAAAAGGTTTAAGCTCTGATGAAATCGCTTATTTGTTGCAAGCTTTCTGAGAATGAGTTAGATGGTGGTGGCTAATTTAGATTCAGATGAAGAAATAAGATTGCATGAAAGTTAATGCGAAGAATCTGAAGAAAGTGCAGATGAAAAACTGATAATATTTCAGTAAATCCTGATATATATATGTTGATAGAAATGACACAGAATGACCACATAACAGTAATGTTCCTGGCAGAGATGTGACTCAAAAAGTTTTGCGACAAAACAATGTTTCAACAAGCTTCGCGAAAGGTAATATCAATGTCAGTTCTTTGATATAAAGGGTCATAATTATGGTAATCACATGAAATAATATTAAAAAGTCTTCAAACTCAACCCTATTGAACAGTAGTCCTGCAATTATTTAGTTATTTCAATTATTTTATATATTTTACATCAAAGTGTCAACATGACACAGGTGGATGTTTAAGGGTAATTGAAATCCTGGATGTTTTAGTGTTAATTAAATTAAATCAAGTACAATTGCTGAAAAGTTAAAAAAGGCAGCTAATGCAGGGTAAGTACAAATGATGGACCCAATTTTAAAAAATCATATTTTCGAAATTACAGCATATATTACAATGAGTAATACATGAATGAAAGAGAAATATACCAAGTTTTTTTTTCGACGAATGATCAACAGCACGTTCAAGTTCACTGTGATTGAAATCTAAACAAAGGGAAAATGACAGAGAATCATTTTTCTGTCATTTTTTTCAGTTATTTTGGTGCAACATACTGTCTACAAAACAATTAGGAATTAGGAATTAATGCCAAACAAAATACAATACTCACAAAAAGGACAAACTTCTGGATTTTTTAAAAAATTTTCTGAATATGAGTATTGCAATATCCGTATGCACAAGACAACTTATAATCTGGTCATTATGAGTAGAAAACAATAAATGAGAAAAAAAATAGTAAGCATATAATGAAAATTTTGCAGAAAATGTGTTAAAATAAATGAACTAAGAGTAAAGACATATTTTAAGACTGAAACATGTACATTTTACGAGCAAAGTGTAAAAATTGGCAAGTATGTAGTTACAAAATATTTTGGAAGTCAACAAGATTTTGATTTAAAGCTTGACAATAACAATCATTTTCTCAAAACACAACAAATTAATCCAAATGAAATCAGTATGAAATTTGAGATAAAAATAATAATCTTGAAAAATTAACACAAAGTATGCAAATATTTTTACTAATATACTTACAGTAGCAATGAAATGCCTAGAAATGTAATCATAAACTTTCCAAGCATCATTATCCAGTTCATTTCGAGAAGCCAGTTTCATGGGAGTTATAGGAGGATGGTCACCAGCATCATGACCTTTTCTTTAAGAATTCCCAATTAAAGAAAAATAATGTTAAATAGAATCCAGAAAAAAGTATTCTTTTTAAACAATATAAACAAAAATAATTCATAAATTTAATTTAAAAAAGGCGAAATCTATTGTATTAAATTTGCTCAAAAAATAGTTGAATTAAGCATAATTTATAAAACCTATTAAGATTATTCCTCAACTCAACTCAACAGCCCATGAGGCCAAGCCCTACTCTGCCCATCTCAGTATATGTTACCTTGAGCACTGAGGTGCATGAGCAGATGTCCCCGTCATGTGGTCAGTCTGACATGACCAAGCAGAAGATTGGTACTCATTTATCGACCTCCAGAAGGGGTGAAAGGCCGAGTCGACTTTGTCCAACTCTGAATTTGAACCCTGAACCTGTGGTGCGGAAGCGCGAAAGGTACTACAAGATTATGCCTAACCCTTGAAAATAAAACAGAAATTATAAACTAAACTAAGAGGTGCAACAGCTCATGAGGACCAAGGCCTACTATGCCAATCTCAGTTTTTGTGACCTTGGGCACTGAGGGGTGCATGAGCAGATGTTCCAATCAGGTGGTCAATCGGATGTGAAATCCCTAGCGTTTTAGTTCCCAAGCAAGCTTGGTACTCATTCATCGATCTACTGAAGCGATAAAAGTCTGAGTCGACCTTTCCCAGCCTGGGATTTAAACTTTGGACATCTGGTGTTGAAGTGCGATACACTACCACTCAACCACTGGGCTTCGAAGTTATAAACAGCTCTTTAAAAAAACATTATAAAAGCCAAATTAAGGTATTGGTTCTTTTTAATATTACATTAAAAAGCAACACAAGCTACTTTGCTATTATGATCAGCCTTGTCATTTTGAACTACCCTCAAATGATGAGGACTACACTCAAGCTGGCACAACACTCTCCACACTTCCACATGATGTCAATGTGAGAATTTTGAGCTTCAAGAGATTAAAAATGTATCAGTACCACTACACAAGAGATCTTTAATTGCACAAAGACTCAAACCCTCAATTTGATATAAATGACATTGTTGATGAGTTCACAATCACTTGGTTACCATGGCAATAATGATACTGATTTGTTCAATTTTGCTTACTTAATCATGAGTCCTAAATCCCTTGCTTCAACAGCAAATCACAGATGAACTTTCACATTAATATAAAATATGAATAATAAAATCTGCATTACAATCATAATGAAAATAATTTTAGCATACTCTCTAACAAAAAAAATTGCAAAAAGTATATTATAAGCAGAATTAAAATAAATAAAATAAAAATTCAAAACTTATTTTCAATTTGACTTTTAAATAACCCAATGTAACAATTGTTATAAAGGAAAAAGCTGTTTCATTTTTAAAAGCTTATTCTTTCAGTAAGTATTTTTTAAGTTCTATTTTTTCACACTTCTATTACTTATTTCTTAGATTTAATTACTTTTAGTAACTTTCATTAGATAACAATACCACTTATAATAAAAATTATTGTTAATTTTGTAAAAACGAAAAAAAATTTTCTTCCTGAGAATTTTAATCATACAATGCGCTTTTCACTAATTATAACTGAAAATATGGGTGTTTACATAGTAACTCCATAAAATATTTTGCAAATTTAAGCACATTTTTGTTTGCACTGGAGAATGTTGATATAACTCTTAAAATCTTTAACAATCTCCAGCATGCAGTTACTCTTTAGTGATAAATTGCTAACATGGAGTTAATAAGTAAATACCAAACAGTGTTAAACACACATATACCTACCTAGGTGGAGCCATTGTTCCCGAGAGTAACTCTTGAACATCATTGCCCCACTCTGCACTTTTACTCTGCAACTGTAAGATACCTCTAGAAAATAGAATATAAAAATCAGGGAATGCATTTAAATTTGTGTTAGGGAAATACATTGTATAATAAATACATTTTTAATATCTATAAGAGATTTATCTTTAGAGAATAATATATTTCTCATCTTTAGTATTAATATATATATATATATATATAACTGGAGTACTAATTCATCACATGGGTGGAATTTTTAAAATAACATTCAACTCTTGCTTGGAACCTTTTTAACTGCCGAGAAAAGTAACATGGTTCACTTCCCAGTGCTACTGCATAATTATGCTGTGTATTATAGCAAAAGAAAAGGCATAAATAAATAAAACCTTCTCTGAAATGGAAAACTTCGTAAATACTTTCAAGGTCATTTTATTACAATCCAAAGCATTTGGAACAGTTTTACTGATGCAAATGATTCACTTCAGAAAACATATGTATGCTAAGGAGCAGTTAACACACTGGCAGAGCGAAATATATATATTTGCCTGTGGCAGTTCAGGGGTTAATGAAGGCCTATATCCAAAACAAAACATGTGCAAAATGATATATCCAAAAACTAAAAATATTCTTTATAATGAATAATCTTCTACATAATTTTCGCCTAACTTTTGGTATAATTTTTATGATTCATTTGGAACAAAACCCTAATTAAATAAGAATAAAACCTTATTTTTTCACCTTGATGAGGAACAGAGGCAAAAAATGATTAAAAAGTTGTAATTAAAAAAATTTTATAAACTCTACTAAGTGATATCTTAGGCCCTGCTTCTTTTAAAAGAGTGATATGTTCATTCTGTGTACTGCAGGAATTTTGTGCCATTTGGATTGATGATTTCTAGATTAAACAATTTAAAAACAAAAATTGACATGTTTCAGCAACTTCTCCAAAACTCGTCAAAAATCAACTATAATTACTTTACAGTCTCAACACAAAAGTCAATTACTTAAAAAATACAATTATTGTAGTAAAATTACTGCAGTAAAAGAAAAATTTACAGCATTGCATGCTAAGACCTCAACAAATGAGTTTTTCAACACTATAAAAGTAAAGACGATGTCACCATATTAAAATAAACAAAAACCAACATGAGGTATTAGGAAGCCACAGTGTCACAAACCAATCAAAGGATAATTAAAATAAATGAAATGCTGAAACGAGATAATCCCCAATGCAAAAATAGTATATTGTATATACTGAATGGATAAATATGTTTTAAAATTTAGAAAATACAATACATTTATCCACACCAATCAAATGTTTGCTAACATTTTATAATTTACATGAGCATGAGAAAATTAAAAATGGGTGTATCCAACAGTTTTTATTTTTAAAAAAATTGGATACCTCAGATGGTCCAATAATCCCATTTCTACAATGTTTTATTTCAGATTTTAATAGAAAAATATACCAAAATTGCTTCAAAAATAAATTTTTTTTAAATAAAAAAAAGAAAATTTTGAGACTTCCTTTAAGGTGCATGTCATCATCCTCTATAGCTTCCACATATTGACTTTTATATGACTGGGTTTTTCAGCTTTGTGCTATGCTGACTATACACACACTAACTCTTCTGATACAATTGATAATCTTTAAGTGAAACTAATTTTACAATTAAGGAGATTCAAATTAGAACATTGCCAATAACTTATAGATATGAAGCAAAATTAGAAAGTGAGAGAGAGAGTTGCTTGTATTCTAGAAGTGTACATAAAATGTATAAATATAACATTAACAATATATATACATACCGGGTTAAAATCAATGTAATTTGACTAAATAAGCAACATTTTTTTCTCTGTGAGTCATTAATAGCAGAGCTATGTAAGACAATGTTACAAAAAAATAACAGTAAAATTGTGAAATTTGTGGCCACAATACCTTACGATGTGAAGGAGAGTGTTAACAAAGATGTTTTTAAAATGAAGATGCAATAAAAAACTAGCTATGGTTGTTATGGATACACAAGAACAAGTGTTGTACTATTTTGGAATTTTTAACTAAATGGACCATCTCTTAAAGAACTTTCTTGGGGTAATATAATTTTTTTTAAAGAGAGTGAGGCACTATCTTCTCAAACCTCGACTCAAACAAATTACATTGATTTTAACTGAACCAATGAAGTTTTCTACTTCACTTGTGATTGTGATTAATAGCATGGGTATGTAAGATCCTGTTAGTAAAAAAAATCACTGCAAAATTGTAAAATTTGTGGTTCAAGGACCTAATGATGTAATGGAAGGTGTCAGTTTTCCACATTTTCAAAAATATGCTAGTCATCACTTAACAAAGTGATATGGAATTTTTTTAAAAATTTTTTCACAGAACTGATATGACTTTTCCTTTCACATCATGCCTGCTTGATGATGAGTTTCGGGACCCCCTGTATGTAACAATATACAAATATAAATATAATATCTATGTGCATAAAAAAAGTTACATAATCTGGTAATTTACCTATTAATATTTGCATACAACATTCTTACAAGAAAATATGTTTTTAAATTCATTGCATATAATATTCCTAACATTACACAGTAAATTATGCTCTATTTCATTAAATACACTACAAAAATGTATTTCTAAGAAATAAGAAAAATACAAAAATGACATATTGATATATGACATTAATGAATTAGATAAATTACGTCATCACTTTGAGTTTAAAGTGAAGTTAAATAACATGAAAAAACGGAATATGTGAAATCGTAAATACATCAAAATCTTCATGGTATCTTATCTTTTATTAATACAGATATATTGCTTAGTAAATATATTTTTATACTATATTAGAAACACAATATCAAACCGTTATAAAACTAATTATGAAAAAACAAAGTAAAATTTGTACCTTATATCAAAATTTGCAGGGTATGAAGTGGTCTCAGTTCTTGGATAACTGATATATCCTTGTGTGTATAGCCTTTCAGCTATTGTCATGGCATAATGAGGACCCATATTTAACCCTGAGCTGGCAACTCGCATAAGTTCTACAGTATTTAATGCCAAGGGTCGTTGCTTTGCTTTTTCCTTTTTGGTGACATTAGTAACTCTAAAAATTTAAGAGTGCAATGAAAAAAATATCAATTTGTAATTTAAAACTTTAAAAAATATTTAGGAAGCTATTTATTTAGATACATTACTATCAAACAGAAAATATATTGACTAAATAGGTAAATTTTTAGGAATTTTTAAAAAGGGGAAAGAGTAAAATTAAAAACTTAACCCTTTATTTACCGATGGTACTTATAAGTATCACTCACTTTAAAATTAGATAGAATAAGCATTTTTAAGAATACTCTGACAATACTTAGCAGGAATATTCTTTTAAATTCACTCTTCCAAGATATCTGGCAGCACAGGTTCTATGATGAGTATTTTAATGGAGAAGGCGAAAAATTTCACAGCAGAAATTGTGTTTTCAGCTTATGGCGTTTTCAGCAGATAGCAAAGTTTACTATTTTTTTGTTCCGAAAAAATAGTTAATGTCAAAATTTAAGTGTCTTATTTTTTTTTGTATGTTAATGAAGACCTTAGAAAACGATATGACTATTTATTTTAAGTGACCAGTGTGTATAATTAATTTTACAGTTGAATATCTTTAATTAATCATCTCTAATGGATTAAATTTCCCAAAGTTAAGTATTTTGTTTATGTATATAATATATTAACATATTAAAATTATAATAAAATACAAGTTTTACAAACATTTAAAATATTTTTTTAAGAAAGGTTTTAACTTATCCCAAATTAGAAAAGTATAAATTATAAAGTTTATATTTACACAGCATCTGTTTTTTTTTTCACCATTTGATAAAAAACATTTGCAACTTCGTTATCAAATATTCTAATGCGATCCCAATCCAAAGTCAAAACTTTCAAATTGGATGATGTAACCTGAAATGAAAATAATTCTTATATTAACCATCAAAACATAATTCAACACAGAATTCACAAATTAAAAACATTAAATAACAATTTTTTTAAAGAGATGTTTAAGAAATTACTTTTAAAAATTCCCTTGATTATTCATGACTATTCACAGCTATTCAAAAATATATTCTGCACAAAAGTTACAAGAAATAAGGGTAAAACAAATTATCAGAGTATACCCAAATAAATTCCCAAACAAATAAATTCCCAAAAAATCCCACTAATAGGCATAATTTTGCTGAAAAATGAAAATTCAACACAAATAGAGTGTCTTCTCATAATTAACAGTTACACAAGACCATGAAGCTAATTATGACACATGTAAAAAAAAGATCTTATGACAAAAAACACAAGATGTCTTATACAGATTGTTATTATAAATAGGTAAAGCTGCAATTAAATATCATTGCTTATACTGTTTGCTGATATTATAAATAGTTTTGATTTACATTTTTTAAATATTGACCAATAAATGCAGTTTGAATTTCTCATGCCATTTTCTTCCTACTCTACTCTAAGATTGAATTTTGCATCATTTTTCTACAATGATGTAAATCTGAAATTTCCTTTTTTCAATAAAAGGAAATTTTACCGTGACAGCATTTTTTTCCAAATGACTATCATACCACGTGGATAGAAATATACAACAGCCAATGGAAGCGTAACATCATTGGTGATGAATCAGTTCTTGGGTAAAGTTGATGATGCCCCAAGCCTCATTATGCAACAGTACTCCGAACTTATGCAATAGGAGGGACTGAGTGATAACCGCATAAGTCGAAGTATAATTTTATACATAAATACATAAAAAAAATTTTGAGTTGGGGCCAAAGACAAAAAAAATAATAATTCAGAAAAAAAATGCTTTGTAAAATTTTAAACACAAATACAAAATTGAAAATCAAAGTTATTTTGATGTAGAAGGCTTCATAAAATCTAACACAGTAGTCTGCCGGCTCAGACTTTTTTCTCCTGCAAAATTTCCTCATAGCTTGCTAATTTTTTTTATTTCTTGTTTTGATGAAAAAATATGCTCTTTGTAAGTATCCATATTTCTTAAAATGTGTAACTTATTTTCAATGAAACTGAGGTCTTCAGTCAAATTCCCAATTGTCATTCAATCTTCTGATTGAACTGGGCCTACAGACTCAAGTCTTTTTATGTCCTTGTTCATGCAAGAAATATATCCTACAGGATCATTTTGACAGTTGGATAACTCTAAAACAATTTGAGAGCTATTGACAATGAACCTTGAAATTTTGAAAAATGGTAAAGTGACTAAGATGGCACCTGAACTAGCATCCACTCTCTAAACTCTATGAAGCTTTGACAAAATTAATATGCATCAGCCCCTCTACATGGCAGGTCTTTAGTGGCATCCAGACCCCACAACTTGACTAACTTTCCTGATGCATTAACAAGCATTTAATGCAGTTAGGCTAATTAAACGAACCAACCAAAAACTTTAAGCATTGCAAAGAGCTAAGTCAAATGGGGATTATTTTTTTCATTCTTGTAGAATTTCATATTGGGCTTAATTAAAAATGGTGTCATATATAATTTTAAACAATAATTTCTTCCCACAATAAATGAATCTAACACACAAATACAACAGCAAAACTCAAGTACAGTCTAACCCTGATTTACAAAAACCCTATTTAATGAATTTTTCTCTTTTTCTGATTAAATGAAAGCAAAAAAAAAACCCTGTTTAACAAATAAAACCTATTAACAAACAAATGAATCAACAAATTATTTCAACAGCTAAAAATGTTTTAATTAGGGTTTTTTTTTTTTTTTTTTTGGAAAATATATATTTGTTTTCAGGAACAGAAAAAGGTTCAGATGACCTAGGAAACCTAGGATGACCTAGGATGAAAGGTTCAGGTGTAACCTATTGTGAGAGTTTAAATAGGATAAGATAGGATCTCATCCCACTCCACAATGCAGTGGATTTTAAGATTTTAATGATTATGTTACATTTTATGATGGACTGCTTATCTATGCAATTGAAGTTCAGGTAACTGTTTATTTATAGAGTCAATGAATAGTGAATCTGATGTAGAAATTCATAATGAAACTCCTATAAAAACTGTTACATTTTCTAATGCTTTACATTGTTTGGAAACTGAAAACATAACTTATGCAGCAGGATGTAACTGATGCAGAACTTTCTTCTCCACATAAAGGGAAGAAAAAGATCCGAAAAAGAACTTTGAGTCAGGAATCAAAAAGATTGTCAAAAACCAATTAGTCAGTATTTTAAAATTTCCAATTAACTGGTGCGTAATAATTCTCTAATAGTACTTTTAAATGTTGAAAAGAAAGTGTGTAATTTCAAACTATGGATATTTTTTTTTGTAGATACTTATAACAGAATTTCCAAAGGGTAAATGCAAAAAAATTTGTATTTTGTTTGGATCCTGTGATGAAACAAATAACCCTGAATTAACGAACAAAAAATTTGGTCCTGATGAATTCGTTAAATAGGGGCCTGACAGTAAAATTCAAAACATAAAATGAAGAAATAAAAATAACTTACTTTGACAGAGAGTACATAATAAGTCTCTGGTTTGAAAGAAGCAATTCTGTCATGTCTTTCAACACAGAATCCTAAAGTGGGAGTTTGACATGGACCATAGGAAATTAAGGCACTATCTAAGTTGCCATATTTGTTCTGTAGAAACAATAATAGTTTCATAAGAAATAAAACAAGACAACAAATAATATAAGACAATTTATATAAGAAATTATCTGAAATCTGTATCATAGCAAATAGAGTTCTGTATAAATTAAATCTTAATATCTTTTACATACGAGGGTCAGTCATTAAGTAAGTCACAAATGCATATGGCATGATTCAAAGCAGTTACAGTTATCTCCAAAGAATGGTGATAGATGGCAGCCGCATATATTTTTTATGATATTCAATTCATATTGAGTAGGTAGCCTTTACACGCAAATGCAATGCAGTTTCAAAAATGGCGATGGTGCTGAATAATTGTATGATACAAGAGCAGCTTGCTGTGGTCCAATTTTTGAGAGCCAATGGACTTGAATAAAAAAAAATATTCATAAAGAAATGTTACCCGTTTATGGAAAGAAGTGTTTATCACGTAAAGCAGTGCACACAATTGGGTAAAGAAATTTTCGCAGGGCCGTTCCAAAATTGTTGATGAAGATTGAAGCATCTGTCCAATTTTGACTGTGACAAAATCAACTGAGCACCAAGTGGAAGAATTGATTTGGACTGATCAAAGAGTGATAATTGACAGCATTGCAATGCCAATAAGATGTTCTCATGGTTTAACATAATGCATAATTGCTTGATTTTTCAAAAAGTAGGTCCCCTGGCAACTGACCAAGGAACACAAAAATGAATCAAATTAGTATTTGCTTTCATTTGTTTGGTCCTAAGAAACATCTTGGAGGCAAACAATCTGTAGATGATGAAGACATTTATCTTGAAAGTCCTACTGTAGATGACACAGAAACCCAAAGAATTCTATGCAGCTGGAATTGGGGCTCTGAAAAAGTGATGGAATAAGTGCATCAACCTTGCTGGGGATTATATGGAATATGGAAAAAATGTTTCCAAGTGATTATCATGTTCAATTTTTTTTAATTATCTTTAGTGACTTACTTAATGACTTTCCCTTGTATAAATGCATACCTGCTAACTTTTGAAAATGGCAAAGCATAAAATAACAAATGATTCACATTTCAAGCAAATTCTTAAAATAACACAAACAACATTTTAAATTTCATAAGACATATCATAATATACTAATACTTAATATAATGAGAATAAAATAACACAACAAAGATATTTTGATGAGTTATTTAGAAAAAAACTACTTTTTTGTATCTTTATTTATAAAAATTTATACACTAAGGTAAATATAAAGACAAGTATTTAGTTACACACAAGAAATTAATGACTTAAAAATAAAAATGCTTTTATAACAAAAGTAGTGAAATAATTCTATTTTAAATTATACATACAAGAATTAACAATCAAATTAGAAGCTGACATCAATATTACGACCAACTGATAACCAACGAGTATATGTAACAGTAACATTTTTAGGCTTCTTTACAGCACAAACTTTGAAATCCTTATAGATAGTAGAGTATATCTACAAGCATTTCATCAACTTTAAAAGTAAAGAAGCAGCACCCTTTTCTGATGCTGAATGCATCAAATAACATGAGCAACTCATAATTAAATTTTCATTTTTTTTTTCTTTAACCCTTTCATGGACCTTTTATTTTTCTTTTGAATTCCTCCCAGTTTTTTATGTTTTATTAACAATTAGGCAATAGCATTTAAGGAAAAGCATTTTATTTTGCTGAATTTTATTTTTACATTTAAATTTCAGGGGTCGGAAGTATCCTTCCCACGGAACCATTTACAGTCATAAAGAAAATTAAATTTAACGAAGCATGTTCCAATGCACAAGGGTACATCACATTCTGCACAGATGCAGCGGGTCCTCTTTTCTTTTCCTTTTGTGCTACATTTCCTACATTGTCTATAGTTGGAAACCATCTTTGGCATATGATTTCTAACACTGGCTAAGTGCACATCATCCGGAACTGCACACTTCTTTGCTTGGAAGCTAGCAGGATGTCTTTCCCTTTTTTCTTGAGGAATATCCATCTATTAGCTGACGAGCTAATGCTATACGGAATGTTGGCTGGTCTAAATTTCTGTTTCTTTTGTTCACTTGCCACAGTATGAAACTATTTATGAAGCCAAGGTCAATAAGAAAATAAAAGATACGATGCAACATTTTACAGATCTTCTTTCTATTTGGTATCTTTCTTTTCTTAATATTAGATAGCTACTGACACAAAATGTACAGAAATATACGAAATAAGAAAGTTTTATTACAATAAAAACAGTGTTTTACTCACATTTGCAGTAGAATCATTGAGCAGTACAAATGTCACATCAAAACAGATGTAGTAGGACCAATCCCACATAAAGCTTTCAAACATTCGAAACCAAAATTGCCACCAATTCCATTCAGTCGATTGAACACTAGATGGCAGCACAAAATTGAAGCAGTGTTCCCACTGTTCTAATAGCAGCGTCAATATATTATAATGGGAATTGTGCTTCCCGGAGGTGTATTTTGCAGGATCTTGTAGGTGGGAAGTAATCTTCCCACGGCCCACGAAAGGGTTAAATAAGTACAAAAATCTATTTTCCCTTTGCATCACTGTAGAATCATCTGCCATAAATGAAACTAAATGTTCAGAGGATAGTCCACATTTTTTAAATTCTTCCATAATGAGTTGGCTAATATTTTTTTCAAGTTGCAAAAAAATCTGTAGAATTAGACAGTTTTCACAATCAAAGTAAATGACCACAATCCAATATAATTTGTAGTTTGTATCATTACTATCATCAAATGGTGCTAAAACGCCTGTTTCAAGCATTTAGCATTCTTACCAACTAGAAGCTACTTCACTAATTACAGTAGCTGCTTTAGTCCTTTCGCATCCACATTGCTCAGCAATGTCAAACTTTGGAGGTATTTTCCAAAAAGAGGACAGGCATAATCAGATGCAGTCAAAGGTACTCATTACCTTTTGACAAGCATTAGCAAAGTGTAGGATAGTCCACGAGGAATTTTTACTTCTGGAATGAATTATCAATGCTGTTTCCTACAAAGAAGTTTTTGCATGCCTGTGCACAGCTATCAAATGGATATAACCAGAAAAGGTTGATTGCTGGAAGCTCCATTGTGACAATGCTCCAGCCTACACTGCCTTTGTTATGATTGACTACCTGGTTTGGATAGGGGTTGCAACCTTGTTGCAGCTACCATAGAACCCTAATTTGAGATTAACATTTTTTTTTCTGTTCCCAAAGCTCAAAAAAAGCCTGAAAGACCACTGTTTTGATGTTTCCGCCATCAAATGGGCTGTCACAGGATAAGTGATAGAGGATCCAGATAGCCTTTGCAGCGTGGGAATACATTAGCAGCTGTGTTTGCCTAAAAACACTATTTGAAGAATTTTAACAACATATATCGATCAGATCAAATTCTTTTAGCAAGAACCAGTCTGATTACAGCAAACAAACCCTGTATTATATGCCATAAAAGTACAAGTACCCCTGACTTCTTTCTAACTATACTTCAAGCCAATATTATTGTAAATCTTATTTTTAAATTTGAAATAAATATTTTGACTCTTAAAATGCCTCATTCTTAGATTTAGAGTATTGCCTAAAAACCATGTTTTGCTAGTTGCAAAATTAATTTCACACAAAGATATTGATTTGAATAGTAAATGTCCCAAAAATGAACACTAACCATTGCAATTTTTTTTATCATCTTTAAAAGTATGCAATGTGTTTAAACTAGTCACTTAAAAAAATTATCACACTTAATGATAAATACTTAAAAGCCATTCTTGAGGTTTCTTTCTTAATAGCAAAAGATAAAACGCCTCAAACTATCGACAAAACATTTTTATATCTTCAAGATGGTATTTATGTATAGTTATCTTTAAGATGGCATAAACCATCTTAAAGATAATTGCTAAATAATTTCTGGCAGAAAAAAATTGTTGAAATTCAACGAGGGTTGTGATGGGATGGAGTTAATATGCAAGAAATATAAAAGGTTTAGAGCAATGCATCTTCCATAGCAAGACTACACTGTTCTAAATATCAATTGTTCAATTTGTCTATCTTTTGTGAAACCGAAGAATTTAAGTACATTAAGGTTGAAATTAAAAATTAAGGAACTAATTTGATATGGGAGTGCTACATTGCAAGCAGTGCTTGTGGCCAAGTGATATGGAATCCAAGATAACAGCCTTGCTGTAACAAATTGTCACAAAAATAATTTTAAAAAACAGTTTAGACAGTGGCTAATATTTTGGCAAAAGTATTTGATTTCTGAAAGTTTGAATTTCATAAAAGTTAAGTACTAATTTTACTGTGTATTAATTCAAAATTCATTTAGCATCACATTTTTTAATTACCTGAAATTATTATATTTTTTTTGTCAAAAGGGATAATTTTATTTTATGTAATATTAATAAATGAATTTAAGAAACTCCTTAACATTATAAAGCTGTATAAAAATAAGAATAATAATGAATTTAAATTTTTTTCTTGCTTACACAGTTTTTATTTTAATATGTACAAAGATTTTTGTTGAGAAAATATAAAAAAATTAAAAATTTGATACAAAATGGAAATAAGTATTGTTGAATAAATAAAATATCTTGATGCAATTTTTCTATGAAGGAAAAAAATCAACCTTTTTTAAATTACAAAAACAAACATTAAGGTTAAAATTAAAAATTAAGGAACTAATTTGATATGGGAGTGCTACATTGCAAGCAGTGCTTGTGGCCAAGTGATATGGAATCCAAGATAATGGCCTTGCTGTAACAAATTGTCACGAAAATAATTTTAAAAAACAGTTTAGAAATATAATGAAATATATTTCAAATAAAGAATATAGGAATAGAGATAGAAAATAACCAATATCTATAAGTAAATATCAAAATAATATACTAATTGTATTATGTAACACTAGCTGGTATACCCGTTCTTCGCACGGGTGAACTGAAAAGTTAAACAACACAGATTGAAGGATAAAGAAGTTTTTAATGAGTTAATTTTAAGTGAATTGCAAATTAAACAAAAAAAGCTTTTCACATATCTCAGCTGAAGAAAAAAAAAAAAAAAAAAAAAAATACGTTTGTTAAACTTTAAGTCTGTAGATCTAACAGCTGATAAAAAGGATTTTTTTTATATTTATAACTCCCCGTAAAACTCTTGAGGGTTGATTTTTGAAAACACCTCCCTAAGCTGATCTCTGCTCAGCAAAAGTAACACATTGTTAAAAGTTTTGTGACGCTTAAAATATTGTAAATAATTTATAACTGAAAGTGTCATACATTAATATAACTTTCTGTTGAATTTATTTTATGTTAAAATTGTAATACTCGCAAGCAACGCCGTTTCCTAAATAACAATAGCGATTCAATGGAAAAAAATAACGAAATGTTGACAATAGAGTCAAGTTGGCAAATATCTAGCTACTTTCATAGCTCAAACTTTATTAGAGCTTTGTAAGACCCGCCATGTAGGAGAGTGATGCACGTTAATGCTTTATCTACCGCATTATGATTTACTGAAATTTTTTTCATGCAATATTTTTTTAGGTCACTACATTGAAAATTAAGGGACATACATAAACAGAATACTCCACTTAGGGAAATTTAATCAGTTAGAGCTAAAAATTAATTAAATATATTCCACTGTAAAATTAATTATATACACCATTCACTTAAAATAAAGAGTCAAATCGTTTTCTAAGGTCTCCATAAACATAAGACACTTAAATTTTGACATTAACTATTTTTGGGGGACAAAAATGATAATCTTTGCAATCCGCTGAAAACGCTGGCAGCTGAAAATGTAATATCTGCTACAAAACTATTTGCCCCTTCCCCGCTAAAATACTCATCATAGAACACGTGCTGTAATATATCTTGGAAGAGTGGATTTCAAAGAATATTACAGCTAAGTATTGGTAGAATATTCCTGCTAAATTGGTGTGGCATGGTAGTTCGGAGAAGGGGGTGCCAGCTCAGGTGTCGTCCACGTCACTTGACCATGGTTCAAAATTATGTGGTCCGTCGCCAAAAGCCCTCATGTAGCTGAACAGTGCGACGTTAATATTCACTCACTGAAAAAAATACAGTACAGTAGTTATAACTATTTTTATACTTAAAAATGCAATATCTGCCTATTCAATTAAAATTATAGCATTATAATTAATTACTAACCACACAAACAAATTTTGAAAATTTGTCCAAATGATGTAGTGTGAAAGAGTTTATTCAGACAGACAACAAATGCGTCTTATATGCATATAGATTTGTTTGAATTCTTGTGTATTATTACTTTTGTAAGCTTCATGACATACTTTATGGTGTACCAGTATTTTAAAGCTGACTGAGCCACAGCAACATTTAGCTGGGTATAGCTAGTTATAACATAAAATTAAATCTTAAAAAGATATCAAAAATAAAAGACGACTCAATATTTTGAATAAATCAGTATAAACATTGTCATACAAACACAATATATATATATTGTAAAATATTTATTTTGCTATTTGCATTTCAGACAGACATCAAACAAAATTTTAAAAATTGTCAAAAACAGATTAAAAAAACATATTTAAGAAAAATACCACTGATTAATTTTGCCAAAGACATCGCAATGCGCAAAAAAATATTTGCAGTACATAATAACCAAAAAAAAAAAAAAATTGTAAGTACTAAAATATAAAAAAAAACAAAAATTATATAATGAATTAATTAAGGATTATTGGAGGGAAAGATAAAACAGGCTAAGATAATACTCATAATATTAATTTCATAATGGTAGGCTACTCATTTTTGGCATGATTTTGAAATCACGGCAATGATTGATTGATTTAATATTAACGTCGCACTGTTCAGCTACACGAGGGCTTTTGGCGACGGACCACGTAATTTTGAACCATGGTCAAGTGACGTGGACGACACCTGAGCTGGCACCCCCCTCTCCTAACTACCACACCACACCAACGGGAGGACGTTTCAGCTCTCGACAGATTTAACGTGCATCGCTGCCCTACACGGCGGGTCTTTAGTGGTACTGGGATCGAACTCGTGACCAGGCAAGCCACGATCCAATACCTATACCACTCGGCTACCGCGGCCACTGAAATCACGCCAAATTGGTATGTTACGGCCAGTCTAATGTTATAGCAATGCACAGAATTAAAGGTACTTACGTATTATTGCAACCTATTGGTGACATTATACAAAATGAAGCACATGATTGCCAATTCAACGCATACAAAGTTGGGATTGCCAAAGTGGCGAGTTGTATTGCACGTTGCCGACTGTGCAAAAATATGCAAGTACTATAAAAATTATCCAAAGTATATATATCCCGAGCATAAAAATAAATTGAAAAATGAAGTACAATACTAACATTAACTGACATAAAAAGAACTGAACTAACTTTATCAATGCAAAAGCATAATTTGAAAAAATAAGGTACTTACATATAACCCCAACCTTTTGGCGACATTATATGAAACAAAGCACATGATTCCCAATTCAGCATATATATGACATGCGAAATCAGGGTTGCCAACTTGGAAAGTTACTTTGAATGTTGGCGATTGTTAGGATAGTACATAGGTGCCAAAAATAATTTATCTTACCACTACCTGCTTCCTCAACATACTCATTTTTGGCATGATTCTGAAATCACGCCAAATTGGTATGTTGCGGCCAGTCTAATGTTATAGTAATGTACAGAATTAGAGGTACTTATGTATTATCGCAAACTATTGGTGACATTATACAAAATGAAGCACATGATTGCTAATTCAACTCACACAAAGTTGGAATTGCCAAAGTGGCGAGTTGTCTTGAACGTTGGCGATTGTGCAATAATACACAAGTACTACAAAAATTATCCAAAGTATATATATCATGAGCATAAAAATAAATTGAAAAATGAAGTACAATACTAATATTAACCGACATAAAAAGAACTGAACTAACTTTATCAATGCAAAAGCATAATTTGAAAAAATAAGGTACTTACATGTAACAGCAACCTATTGGCGATGTATGAAACGAAGCACAACTCAAAATTCAACATATATATATGACATGTAAAATCGGGGTTGCCAACTTGGCAAGTTATTTTGAATGTTGGCGATTGTCAGGATAGTACATAAGTTCCAAAAATAATTTATCTTATGACCACCTGCTTCCTCAACAGGTATTTAAGCCATTTGTCATTCTCTGATGCCTATTCAGTTTGATATGTAATTACTAACCAACACTGCTTTTGCTTGGTCAGTATGATTACCCAAGTATGATTTTCTGCATGGAAATTTTATGCACTGAAGCCAATAGTATACCCTTAACGGTTAAAATAAAGACACATGAAATTGCAAAGAACCATATTATTGGATCAAGTGTAGTATAGGGGGCTACTTGGCGCAGTTCTTTATTTTGGTTACTGAAAGTGGTCTCAAAGGTACTTTTTTCGGTATTATTTATTTTAGAATGAATTCGATATCTCACCATGACATTTAGATAAAAATCGAAAAATCCGAAGAAAAATCGCCAAATCCAAAATGGCCCCCCCTATACTACATTTGAACCGAACTGAAATATAACCCTTATCAATGAGAAGTTTTAGTTTGTCAAAATTATAATCTTTGCATTCTAAAGAAATAAATATATAAGTTGTAATTTGCAAGCAAAATCACACACATAAACATCCCGCGATAATACCTAAATGTTGCCAAAACAACAAAACAAAATTTTAGTTGTTGAAAGAATAATCCTTAAAAAAATTATTTATTCCAAAAATAATCCTAATTAAATATCAAAGAATAGAAAAATTGAATAAATATTCCAACCGATAAACATAGCTACAGTAAAAATATGTAATAATCTTGAAAAACTGCATGTAAAGTATAAATTGTCCACTTAGTGAGAAACGTGACTGCATATGACGTCATAACACTGAAAAATCACTTAAAAATTAAATTTTAAAAAATTTGGAAGGAATTATGAACGCCAAACCTGTTTAAGAATCTTTCTCGTGTAATTTTGTGTACGTGTACCAAGTTTCACGTTATTTGGGTGTCTGGATCTCGAGTTATGAGGGAACAGACAAACAGACAACAAATGCATCTTATATATATAGATAATAAATAATTAATATATATAATAAGGTACTTACGTATTATAGCAACCTATTGCCGACATTATATGAAAGGAAGCACATGGATGCCAATTCAGTGTGTGACACATAGGAAATCAGGGTTGCCAATTTGGCGAGTTACTAATAGAGTTGGCGATTGTTGCAATAATATGAAAGTACCAATAATAATATAATAAAAATTATGCATAATAATACTGGTATTATATAATTATATTATACATAAAATAATTACAAAACATATTACAATTGATAATAGTTGATAACTTGCAATACTCTAAAAACTGTGAGTTCCTTTTAACCCTTTATGTACCACATTATGATTTATTGCAGTTTTTTTCATAGAATAATTTTTTTGGATCATTACATTGAAAATTAAAGGATATACATAAACAAAATACTCAACTTTGGAAAATTTAATCCGTTACAGCTAATTAATTAATTAAAGATATTCAACTGTAAAATTAATTATATACACTGTTCACATAAAATAAATAGTCAAATCATTTTCTAATGTCTTCATTAACATACGGAAAAAAATAAGAAACTTAAATTTTGACATTAACTATTTTTTCAGGACAAAAATGATAATCTTCGCAATCCACTGAAAACGCTGTAAGCTGAAAACGCAATTTCTGCTCTAAACTATTTGCCTTCCCTGATAAAATACTCATCATAGAACCTGTGCTGCCATATACGTTGGAAGAGTGGATTTCAAAGAATATTCCTGCTAAGTATCGTCAAAATATTCGTAAAAATGGTTATTCTATGTAACTTTAAAGTGAGTGAAAACACTTTAAATATGGTACTTATAAGTTCCGTCGGTACATAAAGAGGGTTAATGAATTTCATTGAACATGGAACATTTAAAAATACATATATGAAAGTAAAATAAAGTAGAATCGTGCAATTTGCAGCAATAATTAAAAGCATAGCCCTTGTATTCTTTAAAAAAACATCCTGATACTCACCAATAATATTACAAATATCCATAATCAAAAATAGCACAAAATACAACAGAAGACTGAAGCAGTAGCTTGAAGAATTATTGCAATGAAAATGGTTCAATTTTTATTAAAATTCGAATTAAAATTGTCTGAAATTAAAAGGGTTTCCATGGAGAAAAAACAATGCAAATTAACTATAATATACATCCTCATGGCACACACAACCACATTACCACATAAAAATATCAAGTTAACCATATTGTAGTATTATGGCCCATCTTGGCGAATATAAACAACTTGGCGCATAGCACTCCGATATCAAATTAGCACGTTAACTTTTTATAATTGCAAAGTTTTCATACCTGAAAAAACTTTGTTTGAAATCTGGTAAATGCACACCCAATCCTAAGATCAAGTTCTTGACGAGCATCCACAGATAATGATTCATTTTCATTGGGCTCAACAAGTTGTTTCATGGCTTGTCTTATATCTTTCTCAGTAATTGCACTGAAGCGAGCACGATAGATGAACTGAAACAAATGATAAATATATTCAAGTAATTAAAACTGAAATTATGATTCAAAAATTTGTATATCTATAATTTGTGATACACTATAAAATTGAAAGGTCATTTCTACTCCTGACCATGCTTGCTTCTGCACGTGGGATGACCACAGTTTTCATTTTACCACGTTTTTCTTTGAATGAAAGAGATAAGAAAAAAATTATTGCTTTATGAAAAAGTGAATGATTGAAAATATTTCAGTACTATTGTCCAAAATATGAAAATAATTTGTTTGAGAGAAATGGAGATTGTTATTTCATCCGCTTAAAGCATTCACATCGGATTCCCCACTGCTGCATTTTAGAAACGACGATGTTTCTGTTTTTCTTGTAAAAGCAGTTTTAGAAATCACGTTTTCTTCGTAAAAGCATAACAAATGGATTTTCTAATGATTAAAAGGTAAGAAAATAATGATTGTTTTTTTGTATGAATGAAGGATTGATAGAATCTTCGTTTGGATGTCTGAAATTCAGGAAGAATTTTCATTTTAATTTATTTTTGATTTGATGTTTCCTTTGTTGTCCATTTTAGAAACCGGGTTTTTTTCAATGTTTTTCGTCTCTTGACGCCATTTTGAAAAACGTTTTTCTCTTGTTTGTGTTTCTGACGCCATTTTGAGAGAAAAACGCAGTTTCTTCCTTGGCGCCATTTGGCAACAAACTTTTGTTGCCAAAAACAGCAGTGTGCTGTTCTAGGATTTTACCCAAAATACAAAAACATTTTCAAGAATATAAAGCATAACAACTTTAAAAGAGATATAATTTCTTAGACTGATTTAAAGAGGAAACTTTAAAATATAAGTGGATTAACAAAATGCAATTTTACTTGCTCCTGTCTGTTTTGTGGAGGTCTCATAGCATCTCGTACACAATTTATAACTTCAAAACATATATTTTCACCTTCTTTGTCGCAATCCAGCCACAAAACTAGATAGTCACAATTACGAGCCTGAAAATAGGATACACTTTTAGCATGTGTTTTCCAACAGTATTATTCTAAAAAAAGACTTTTAAAGAAATATATAATAATATATAAAACTCACTTCTGTGTGTAGGAACTTCGGAATTTGAAGTTTTGGGTTTGCCTCGCGCTTTTCGGTGGATGCGGAGAATAATTCTGCCTACGTATTGCAAAAAAAAAAAAGCATAGATTAGGCAGTTGATTATTCTATATTCAAACAACTTCATACATTCAAACGGCATATAGAAACATCTTTTCAAACTTTGGAAAAATATTTTTCACAAACATACTTACTGGATCCACTTTGTCCCAGTTATTATATTTAGGTATAAAATCTAGAGACATTACATGGCCACAAACACTAGTAAATTTAAATCGAGCAGGTTGATTCAAAAAATAATCCTCATATTCATATACAGCACAAGCAGAACTTAATCCTTTACGCTGGCGCATATTATTTCTAGAAAGAATTTTAGCTAATGATTGCGCCAAAGATGGCTTTTCTGCAACCATTAAAACAGTCTTCATTTTATAAAAAGTGATAACTCCTTACATGCATTTAGAAAAACACTTTACAAATAAATCTAACGCCGATATTCGGCCTAGCATGGCGTGGAAGAAAGTATGAACGGAGGAGTTGCTCTCAATTCTTTCGTTACACTCAAAGTAAAAAAGCTCGTTTCTCATTGGTGCGCGAGTATTCAGGGTTATGTCTAGTTTGGCAATTTAGCGCCTTGATTAGTTTGGTGATTTATCATAAATACTTAAAACACAATTTTAAAAAAACATATACACATTTATTTATCTATATTTTCCCCCCTCCTTTTTACCGAAAAACTAATATTGTTTTACTACTGAAATTTCATAAATGAAAATTTTTTTGTTTTATCATAAAAAAAATTATAAATAAAGAATTCACATTTCAAGTTTTACTATATGTATTAATTATACTTTTCTTGATAATACTTTAAAAATATAAATGCATTTATATCAAAACGAATCATTATGCAAAGTATAAGGAAGAAAATGTAGATAATAACTATGCAAATTTTACTTTATATGTGTTACTTTACTGATCTTTTTTAAAGTTTTAATGATGAAAAAAATACATATTATATCTCGCTGGAACAAAAAAAAATTCTAATATTCAATTATTAACTTATATGTAAAATATTATTAGTAAACAATATGAAATTATTGAAATAGTTTCTTTTTTATCATTAAACTATTTGTTTGTTATGCATTCAGAACAAATTTCACAACTTAAATCACTTCTTTTCTTTCTTTTTTTTCATTTTAATTTTAAAAATTTAATTGTATATCTTAATATTTCTTTAATTATTTTATAAAAGGAATTTTATAAATAGACACATATTTCTTTCTTACTTTTGCAAAGTATAATTGAATAAAAGGCGTATAAAAAACGTTAAAGTATGCATACAGATATTTACAAATATTTTTATTCGTGTAAAGTTTTAATGCCCTACTTTTTGATAATTAGTGAATGCCTGTTGTTCCAGTTATTAAAAAAAACAAATGTTATTTGAATTATGATTTACTTTATTAGATATAAATTCTTTAAAAGCGAAAAATAGTGTGGGTTTTTAAAAAAAATAAAGACAAAGTACGTTTTTAATTTTATTTATTTGTTTTTCATTCTTAAATACTCTATTTACACTTTTGACCACAAATCCCAATTTCATACATAAAAAATTAATCAATTCAATTTTTTTTTCTGTTGCAACGAACACATTCCCAATCAATCCATATTTTTCATAAGCATCAACTGATAACGTGCTTTTGAAACGAATAGCTGATAAAGCCATATCCAACGAAATCTTGTTCTACCGTTACTATTACTTATGCTACCTGATTGACTGAAACATCAGATCAAAGGCCACAAAATTCATCGTGGTAAGAGTCTAATAGTACGCCTGTCGTTTACCGTAGCTTTGAGCACAATCCAGTTTTAGTATGATCTGGCTCGGTTCCTCCCCAATTCTAAGGAAGAACACTCCAGGAGTGACCAGAGGCCTCCCAACCCTCTTTCCCTTCCACCAACCTAACAAGACGACTTGTGGCTCAACGGCTTTTTTTTTTTTTTTTTTGCAAGATTCTTTTTGGCACTCTTCTTCACTTAAATTCAATATCTTACGACCCATTTTTACAAACTGTACCTTATGTATAAATAAATCTATAACAGCATCACGAAAAACATTTTATACATACATACAGAGAAATATCTTTTTTGACCATAAAGTTATTTTACAGGTCAGCAAATGTATATATTTCATTTATCCAAACCTATCAATAAGCACGTTAAAATTATCAAAGTAATTAAGTTTTTTAAGTAACATTTTGTTCGCTAAAAAAGCCCATAATTTATATAAGGGAAAAATTATTTAAAATGCGCTTTCTCCCATTTTAGTTTAGATGTATTTAATTAACAGAGAATCGATATTAAATCCTCGACACACTTAATATCCGACGTAGAGCGCGCACCGGCGTTTAACTTTCAAGATCAGTTTTTTTAACTTTCAGGTACATTCGCCGTATAACCCTCGTTTTTAGAAAGAACGGGAAGTGCGCGTGTACAATGCTGGTATGTTATTCGAGGTATTTTGAAAAATAGTATATTTTTAGAATCTCTCAGAATCCTTTAATTTTATTAAGTATGTCGTTTCATTCCAAAAGACAATATTCCAATCCATGAAGAAGTCTAATTTTTATTTTTTGTACCCGGCGTATAACCCCTAAATTTCGACCTCATTTTTTGTGTTAAAAGTGCGCGTTCTACGCCGGATTTTACGGTAATTAATCTAGACAGTGTAATAGGATGATACTGTAAACAATTTTCAGTAATTAAAATGTGTAGTTTTTTTAAAAGACTTTGTGAATGTTAGTAGTATATGCCGACATTCTATTCCAAATAGTTTTAAGTAACTGAATCACAAATAGCATGCAATTAAATTAGTTCATATGTTTTTTTGTAAATTACTGTTAGTTCATTCATTCTGTTTGCGGGAAAAAATAAATCAACTTGTGTAGTTAGTGAGTGAATGAATATTGACGCCACTCTATTAAGTACTCGAGGGCTTTTGTCAACGTACCTCGAAATTTAGAACCATGATCAAGCGACGAGGACGACACCTGAGCTGGTACCCCTCTCCTAACTTCCACGCCACACCAACGGGGGGACGTTTGAGCTTCGACAGATTTTCCGTACATCACCCCCTACACGGCGAATATTCTGCGGTATTGAACTCGAATTCATGACCCGCCAGCCACGAGTTCGTTACCTTGACCACTAGGCTACCACGGCCACATAAACTTGCGTAAATATGGATAATAATTATATATCGGAAATTGATATACAATGAAGTACGCTAAACGCGAAAACGTTTAAGACAAAATACCGGTTAACACGAAATAATGCAAAGGTCCCGACAAAGTACTATGTATTTGTATACATTTTTTCTCCTAACACGAAACAAAAATCGCTTAACACGAAAAGAAGGAGAATGAGGATATTGAAGCAGAACCGTTGAGTAAATTTCTGCATTATTGGACTGTCCAATACTATATTATCGGAAGAAATCGTTGCAATTGATGATGGTAATGTGTGTACATCCCCAATTATGGCAGACAAAGACATTTTGGAGTTCGTTCAAAGCTTAAAAAATATCATTGATGCACATTCCAACAATGAAAATGAAATGAATAATTCAGTTCCTGTTCCCACGTCATTCGAAATGAGGAACATTATAAAAAGTTTGCGCAATTATTTAGACGAATATTCCAATCATAAAATGAATAATAATACGAACGACATCGAACTATTTGTTAACTATTTAATGCTAAAAAAGACTATACGAAGGAAAATGCCAGGCTATTTTCTAAAAAAATCAATAAATGTTTCGTTTTTCAAAAAACTTGAAAATTTTGTGTTAAATTTCATTAAGTTTTTGTTTCATTGAATTTTATTAAATACATGTACATATATCGATATCTATGTAAATAAAATGTACTTTTTGAATTAAATTTTTCTTTCTTTTGAAGATATATTTTTTCCCCCTTTGCAATATCCTTTAACGCGAAAAAATATTTCAGTCCCTGCATTTTCGTGTTATATATAAACGATTTTCATTGTACTTCTGAAAACATCTCTTCTAGTCTTTTATTTGGTGAAACATTAACATTGACTTCAGACATTGTACACAGCATTTACAATTATCCAAAAGTAAAGTATACTAATTTTTGTTTGAAAATTAGTTAAATTCTTAAAATAAACTAGCTTTTGACTAACACGTATGTTTATTTATTTATTTTTTTGTTCTCAGTTAATTTTTAAAGTCTATTTTTTTATATATGGAAAATTTTATATTTATTCATGAAGTATAAAGTTCTAAGAAAAGTTGTTCTATATTGAACCAAAACACCAGTGAAAATTTGATTCTTGGGGGAAAAAACAATTGAGAATTATCGATTCATTACTTTTATTTTCATCTTTATGAAAGAAAATTTATTAAATTTCAATACATATATTGGTTTATTTAACTTTAAATGAATTCTAATATAATGACTAAAATCAATTGAATGAAATCTATGACTGATATTTATTTGCAATTTGTTTCAATTTATTAATCATATTTTGTAGAAAGTATAATAAAAAAAAAGTGTGCGCTCTTATGACCACACGATAGATGTGATAGCTTCAACTTTTGCGATGTTATTTCAGAGATTAGTTAAACAAAAAACAAGGGGATATTTTAGTATGGTTATATAAAATTATTTTATTCTTATATTTATACTCCTAAAGTAATATTTTTTGCGAAATATATTAGTGAATTAATTGTATTCTAAAAAGGAAACAATAGGTTTATGGTAGCTGAAATAGAGTAAAAATACTTTAGTTTAAAATTATTTAAATATCTAAAAAAAACTCCGCCAAGCGTTGTTCCGTACTTTGTTGTGCTTTCATTTGGATCATTTGACAAAATTAAATTGAATTTTTATTTTAACAAATCTACTAAAGGCTTTGATTCGACTTTTGAAAAATCTGCATTAAAATCCCCACTTAAAATAATTGGCAATTTGTTCAGAAGAGTTGATCCGGCTTCAGAGTATAGGCAAATAAATTTTTGTCAATGAATTCGATAATTTTCTCTACTCTCTGATTTGGTGAAATATAAATAGTAGCCATTAGAATTATTTATCCATTTTCTGCTCTACATTTCGCTGCACAAATTTCTCTGATACATGACTTATTAAACCCAAATGATTCGGTAGTATTGTTACCATTGTTACGAGCGTTACAAACCCGAGCGTAACACAATGCTCGGCTTTTTTTTTTAAAACACATCATTCAAGCAAAACGAACCTAAAGAAGTTATCACTTCAAAAATATTAAGAAAATAAGCATTTAAAATTTTATTTTTAAAAGAATTTTTTGTTCCAAAATGCATGTATATAACTTATAATTTTTAAACATGGATTATTATTATTACTCCATTACAAGGGCGTAGCTACCACCGTATGGGGCCTCCAAGAAATTTTGATACAGAACCCACTAGGCCAGTGCTCCGATACTCTTTTCGTATGAATCTGGGCTAGGTTTATATACTCCACCGAGAAAATAAACCATTTGCATTGTATGAAAAGCCGCCAGTATTTGCATAAAAATAATTTGGCTCTGCAACCCTGATATCTTCATTCCTCTTCGAGAACAATCATCCTCTCCTTATTCACTTGTAGACCACAACAAATACAAGTAGTTACAGTTACAGAAGAATAAACATATCAGTAATTTCATTCATCAAATTTGGTGATACAAAAGATATGTGCTTCGATTGAATCTATTTCATAGAAAAAAAAATTGCCATAATATTTTTATAAAATTTTTTAGGGAAAACTTTACTTCTGGAGGGTGAAGATTTTCCAAAACGTGCCAAAATCACAGAATTCAACGAGTCATCCAAAAGAGTTTCATATTTCTAGTTACGGCTACATGCATTGATGTAAAGGAGCTTTAGATTTGGATGCTGTGCAATTCTCATTCTTCCGTTATGCATAAGAATGGTACGAAATATAATTACAGCTTATGAGTGAGAGCTTATTACCATCGTACAATAAAGACTGTTGCAATGGCGACATTCTCAAACTGTGGGGGTGCGAGCATATCGAAAAATCAAAAATAAAACGTTACCTAAAAATATTGTTAGTTTACTGAAAGGAAGCAAAACAAAATACATTCTGACATAATAAAAAATAAAATACGCATTTACAATGATATAATACACTTATAACTGTATCAGTACTGCACAATGTATTTGATAATTAATTTGACTGCACCAAGTTAAGAACAAGTTTATTAGTGTGCTTGTCATATAAAGTTATATAAAAAAATAATACTTATCTTGATCATTTTTACGGTTTATAATTAAATTCGTATTGCAGCTTTAAGTCAAAGTATATTTTTATAGAATTCAATAGATTGTTATTGTTTCGATGGGGGTGAAGAAAGTTTGACTGAAAATTGGGTCGCAAATATTAAAAGTTTGAGAAGCACTGTTGTAAGGAAAAGTTCTTATTAGATAATTGTTTAAGTGAGGCGCCGATGCAAGCATAGCTTATAGGACCAGTAAAATGGTTGTATATAACGAGGAATTTTTTTATAATTCTTCGAATTTCAATACTCAGTACAAAAACATTATTATTTGGGGAAAAATTCCAAATTTTAAAATTAAATAAATGAATAATAACAAATGAAATTGAGTTAATTTGTATAAAAATGCAAGCCCTCCTTATTTGAACCACTCATGATCACTTCAAATGTATTTTAAAAGACTATTTCTGAAAATATGTGATTTTCCACATTAATTTTGCAGTCAACTATGGATAATAGACTCAACAAATCGAAGTATTTCACATTCTTCTTAGTAAAACACTGTATCATTATTCAATTTGTGGCATTTTTGATTGATTGCAATTATTTAGAGTGTAGCCAATTATTCACAAAGTGCCGAGGATATTAACTCAAGCACAAATAATCTTGTTACCATTTGTTGCCATCTAGGAAAACTGGAATTATACTTTCTTTTGCTTAATTCCTCTTATTTGATACTCTTCACATGCATAATCAATGTCTACAGTTTTTACTGCATTTGATATGGCAAATAACGATGAAATTTTGTTTCTTTGAAACTGTTTTGTTTTTAATATTTCTGATTCGTAAGTATGTAAGTTTATTGTTTTTGAAACTAATTTTATATCGCTGTATTACCGATTTTTCTGGCAAAAAATTGCAAAATTTGTCAAGTTTGGATGATAACATTGCAATA
Organism: Trichonephila clavipes; assembly: GCA_019973935.1. Classification (NCBI taxonomy): domain Eukaryota; kingdom Metazoa; phylum Arthropoda; class Arachnida; order Araneae; family Nephilidae; genus Trichonephila; species Trichonephila clavipes. The sequence continues at coordinate 392,906 of BMAU01019548.1, read as the reverse complement.
ACACTAGATTGTCCGTAAAAGTCTATTTGACACGATTTCAAAATCACTCAAAAAACGAGTAGAATTCTGATATCAAATTAATTCCTTATTTCTGAGGAAAGTTAAAAAAAAGTACAGTATTTAAATAAAACTCGGTACTTTTATGTAATATCGCAACAATTATTGATAACTCGCCAAGTTGGCAACAGCGATTTCTTATATGTCGTACGCGCTGAATAGACAACCATCTGCTTCGTTTCATATAGTGTCGCCAATAGGTTGCGATAATACGTAAGTCTAAAACTCATTAAAAAAATCTTATCAGACTAAATAATGAAATGAAAATATAAATAAACTTTTGAAAACGTTTAAATTATTTCATCATTCCATTCTGGCAAAATTTTACAAAGAACATATTTTTTATTATAAATAACATCCATGGAGTAAAACCTTAATTCAATTCACACTTTTGATGATAGAGGAAAGAAAAATGACACCGAGAGAGAGAGAGAGAGAGAATTGCCCCAATGGCTCGTATTTCTATATCGGATTTGTTTCCAATCTGGCGACAATTCGGCAACTTGGTGATGAATAAATGTGTGCATTATAATAAGACTCAAATAAAAAAAAAGAAACAAAATATTTTTCTTTAATTTTTTTTTCTTATTAGAAAATTAAAACTATAGTACACACTCACAAATAAATAATATTATTTTCCTTCCTTTTGGCAATAATTTCTGGTTTTCATCGGTTTTGACTAGCAATGAGTATACATCAGTGTTTCTCAAAGTGTGGGGCGCGCCCCCCTGGGGGGGCGCGGACGTATCGAAAATTTAAAGATTTTTTTAAAAAAAATAACCGGAAAGAGAAGTAAAACAAAATGCTTTCTTCCATAATAAAAAAAAAATACACACAACAACACTGACATAATTTATGTTTATTATCTGGCTTTTTCCGTCATCAAATAGCTATCTTTGATCCCAAAACCAAATTAAAGAAAAAAAACATTTTTGTTTTATTTGCTGTATTTCCTCAATGAGAGATTTTTTTATTACGTTTTAACATAAAATATTACTCGTTAAAAGAAAAAACGAAACCCAGACCCTGAGAAAAATTCTAAGAAGATAAACAATTCACCACTGTAATTATTATTGAAATACTGTACATTAGTTGTAGAAAAAGAAAAGGAAGTCATGATTCACTTTTCAGCCAGGCTGCATAGTACGTTTGTTAATCATTTGATTGACCTTCAATCTTATGGTATGGTTATTATCAATATTAGTTCCCTCCCATCTTTTATGCGTTTGCTTTTCGCTTAGGGAAATTGTAAACAATTGAGTTTTGCGATATTTGGAAAAGAATTGATTGGTTTAATATTTCTGTAGGACAGTGTTTCTCAAACTGTGGGGCGCGCCCCCCTGGGGGACGCGATAACCTTACAAGGGGGGCGTGAACATATCGAAAATAAAATATTTAAAAATATTTAATTTACTGGAATGAATTAAAACAAAATGCTTTCAGACATAATAAAAAATGCACTTTTACTCTGATATAATTTATAGGCGCGCGCGTGCGACATTAAGTCATCAAAAATAAAAACTTCTTCAATATCTAATTAGCTATCTTTGGTCCTATAACCAAACAAAAAAACTTTTAATTGATTTGCTGTAATCCCATGATAAGAGATTTTTTTATTACGCTTCCTTTTTAATCCTAACATACTACTCATTCAGAGAAAACAGATCCCGGACCCAGAATCGAAAAAATTTAGGAACATAAAAATTCATCACTGTCATTATTTTTGAAATACTGCACATTATAGCTGTAATCTGTTTGACCTTCTAAGTTATTGGTACAGTTAGTTATGACCCCTCTCTTATGTGCTTGTTTCTCATTTAGGGAAGTTGTAAGTAATGTATTTCTCTGTTGCGCTTTTTTCCATGAAAAGAGCTTTATGATATTTGGAAACCCACGGAGAGTATATATATATATTTAAGAGTATTCTAAAATATATAAAGCACTACGAAAAACGTTTTACAAAATTTTTTATTAGTAACATATCTATTATCATAATGAATACACTTTTTACCCGGAAATGGTCACGCGGGACACACAGATTACGAAATCGTTGATTCTGGCAAAACTGTTTATTCGTTACCAAAGAAAAATTGAAAAGTCCTTGAAAGTAGGTAAGTATATTTTCTCGTAATTAAATTATTCAGTGGAATTACGATTTTTATTATGTACTATAAAAATAATTATAAAAAAAGGATTAGGGTGACTCAATAACCCCGCTGGACCATTAGTATCGAGTGCGCGCCTGCTCCAGGGTTAAAACATGTTGAAGTCTTTTCGCTTTAAATATTAAAAATAATAATACAATTATTCTTCATCTGAATTTTATATTATTGTTCATTATTCAACATCAATTCTAAATGATAATTCTGTAAGGCTTAAAATTATAGTTCGCTTTAAACTAATTATACTTTGAGCAATCATTTAAAAAAATCATTTTACATTTTTGTAAACATTGCCACGCACTTGGCTTTACTCTCCTTACAAAATTCAGCGATTATTTCAATAATGTTTTATTTTCTTATAAATGAACTCGTGCAAGCGGGTACTTCAACCGGTGGTATGCTTTTAATGTATCAGTGCTCCATAATAGTTTATAACTAATTAATTAATATTAAATTAAGAACAAGTTTAATAAGTATTAACGACTTCCATGGGCTTGTCTTGCAAAACAAAGTTTTTATAAGGAATGCTTATGATTAGAAATTGACCCTCTGAGTTCTTTTTCTATATTTAGCAGATATCTATATTTTGTCTTCTAAGCAGCCACCGTATTTTGCAATATGTTCAATTTAAAAATTAGAGAAAGGAAAAATAACACATATAATAATTATCTTATTATTTTATTTATTTATTACTTAAAAGTAGTGTACAAAATTTAATACTTATGTTACTAATTTGTATGGTTTATAATTAAGATCGCCTTTTGTAGCTTTAGCATCAAAGTTCATTATTATTGCATTCAGTATATTATTAATGTATAAGGGGGGCGCGATAAAAATTGTGATCGAAAAGGGGGGCGCCAGTATTGAAAGTTTGAGAAGCACTGCTGTAGGATAATTGAAAAGTGTCTGATTTGCGTCCTTTATTATGGTCTTGTACTTTTGAATCATTTTAGTTCAGTTTTATTGGATTTTTTCTCAAATCATCAAAGAATTGAATAGTCATTGAAAGAAGGTAAGTATACTTTCTATAAATTAAAATATTCACTAGAATTCCGATTTGTATCGTGTACAGTAAAAATAATTTAAACAAATGATTGGGGTGACTGAGTCCCCCCGCACTACCATTAATGTTAGTATCGAGTTCGCGCCTGCTCCCGGGTTAAAACATTTTGAAGTCTTCTCGCTTTAAATGTTAAAAAGTAACACAATTATTCTTCATCGGAATTTTATAATATTTTTCATAATTTAACATTAATTCTAAATGCTAATTGTGTGAGGTTTAAAAATTACAGTTCTTTAAACAGTTATTTACAATTATAGCATTTATCTAAAAAAAATCATTTTACATTTTTGTATACAATGTCGTGCACACAGTTTTACTCTCCTTACAGTTCAGCTATTATATCAAGAATAATGTTTTATTTTTTTAAAAAATGAACTCGTGCGAAGAGTCGGTGTTTCAGCCAGTATACGTTTGATGTATCAGTACTGAAGAAGGTATTTTATAAAAAATTTCTTTTTACTGAATTTGGCCGCGGTAGCCGAGTGGTATAGGTATCGGATCGCGGCTTGCCTTGTCACGAGTTCGAGCCCAGTACCACTAAAGACCCGCCGTGAAGGGCAGTGATGCACGTTAAATCTGTTGAGAGTTGAAACGTTTTCCCGTTGGTGGGTGTGGTAGTTAGGAGAGAGGGGTGCCAGCTCAGGTGTCATCCACGTCACTTGACCATGGTTCAAAATTACGTGGTCCGTCGTCAAAAAACCCTCGCGCAGCTGAACAGTGCGACGTTAATATTCAATCAATCAATCTTATTACTAAATTAAGAACAAGTTTAATAATTATTAGGGACTTCCACGGACTTGTCTTGTAGAGGAAAGTTTTTCAAAGGAAGGTTTAATATCAGAAAATGACACTTAAAGAGTTATTTTTCTATATTTAGCTGAGATCTATATTTTGTCTTCAAGGCATCCACTGCAGAAAATCCGGTTTGAAAAAGGTAGGATGTTGAAAATGGTAATAGTATACGAAGTGCTTTTGTTTTCAGTACACATAATTCCTCATCCACCTCTACCCCAAATTCAAAGAGCGATTTATTACAAAATTGCCTTTTAATTTTTCACTGGATGTGAAATCTATGAAGATTTCTTCTTCGGAAGTTAAGAGCCCTTCTGGAGTATCTTGAAATAGATCCCTAATCCACTCGTAACTTGCTACCAAGCTGTCCTCATCCAGAAAATACTTTTTAAAATTCTTTGCCAACATAGCTGAATGATTTTACATGTTTTAAAAACAACTTTCACATGTTGTTCTACAGATTTGTAAGTTTTAACACATATCGAGCTGGGGCTTTTTTCCCATCATTTACTTCAGTAGTGGTAAATCCAAAATTTAAGTATTTTTGAGAAGATCGCCTTGATTTAATTTTCGGAACCATGCTCGTTCGTCTGTGTAGTTGTTGATTCTTTATTATGGTCGAATGTTTGCTTACGACTTAAAAATGTATGTATGATATTGTTTTAATCTACTGCCGTAAATACTTAATTACCGTGAATTACAATTAACGTGGAAATTAAAAAAAATGTACACTCAAGCTAGATTCGGTAGCTATAGGAGTATCAAGTCGACCAAAACTGACTGGAATCGTACGAGGAAAAGCATTTTTACATGTTTAGCGCAGACGTCCGATAGGTTGCCCAGACTCACGCAAACGTACCCTATAATGCCAGATGTGATGGATATGATAGAGAGCGAGATTGACTAGACTATTTTTCTAATGACATTTGTACTTTGAGAAATGAATGCCGAAGGAAATAAATCTTTAACTAAATACATCATTTTGCGATCTGTTCCAATTTAAAAATTAGAGAAAGAAAAATAACATAATTCTAAGTAATATATATATTTTAAGTAATTTTCTTAATATATATATATATATATATATATATATATATATATATATATATATATTACTTAAAAAGTTACATATACACAAAATTTAATATGCTTATCGTATTAATTTGTACGGTTTATAATTAAGATCGTATTGTAACTTTAGCGTCTCTCTCTCAAAGTGCATTTTTATTGCAGTAAATACATTATTGTTGTACAGGGGGGCGAGACAAAAATTATGATTGAAAATTGGGTCGCCAGTATTGAAAGTTTGAGAAACACTGCTTTTAATGTATGAGTGGTGCACAGAGTATTTTTATGACTAATTAATTAATACTAAATTAAGAACAAGTTTAATAATTATTAGCTACTTCCATGGGCTTGTCTTACAGAGCAAAGTTTTTGAAAGGAGTTTTAAGATAAGAAATTGACCCTCTGAGTTCATTTTCTATATTTAGCTGATATCTATATTTTGTCTTCTAAGCAACCACCGCATTTTGTAATATGTTCCAATTTAAAAATCAGAGAAAGGAAAAATAACTTAGTAATTATCCTATTACTTAACTTTTTTGCTTAAAACTAACATATACAAAATTTAATACTTATGTCATGAATTTGTACGGTTTATAATAAATATTGTTGCTTTATCTTAAAAGTGCATTATTATTGCATTCAGTAAATTATTATGTATAGGGGGGGCGCGATAAAAATTGTGATTGAAAAGGGGGGCGCCAGTATTGAAAGTTTGAGAAGCACTGGATACATACCTTTCTAGAAATCTTTTTGAAAGTAATTTTGGCAATTATAGGGAACTATTTTGATAACACTACGCTTCGTGCCAAGTTGTTGTTGATATTCGCCAATTTGGGCGATAAATTTATAAAATTGTTACCTTGATTTTTAACGTTTGGCACTGTTGTTGCCATCGTTATTACATCTATTACATCTAATATTTATTGGTTTGCTTTTATGACAGTGACTCTATTATTTTCAAACGATTTTAATTGTATTCTTTTTCACATATTTAATAACTAGCCGTTACCCACCCGCTTCACTGGGTATTTCACGATGTTGTATACATATATACTGTTTACATATATATTAACTATTGATATATAGCATTAAGAATTCGATTGTATTGAAAAATATATTTATAGCTGTTACACTCTTGTCCCTTGATATAAAAAGAACATAAATTATAATATCTAATTTCTATTTATATCTAAAATAGAAGGAGAAAGATATTTTTCGCTCACTTAACCTAATAATCAAGTGGATTTCCACCAAAGCAACTTTCAGTGGATCTCTACTCCATAAAATAAACATGTGTGCTAAATTTCAAGTCTAAATCTAACAGAGCAAAAACGGAATTTTTATCATCAATACCTCGTTGATGATAAAAATTCCGTTGATACCTCGGAATTTTTATCACCCACTCTTAGTGGATTCCAATTCAACAAAAGATACATGCAAACCAAATTTTATTATTGTAGTCTTAGCAGTTCGAAAACGGGAATTTTGTCTATCAATACACTCAATAACTCTCCCCGCTTCCCCCTGGAATTGATTTCCGTAAAATCCATTCTTAGTGAACTCTATTCAACTAAAGAAAAGTGCTCAAAAAAATTTCAAGTAAATGAGTTGAATTCAAAAACAGGAATTTTTCTATAACACGCCTTAATCCCTCGCAACCCCACTCCTTTGGGGGTCCGTTTTCACAAAAATCTTTGTAAAAAGAACTTAATTCCATGAACGGAACATATCTTCTAATTTTCAAGCAGGTGGTTCTATTAGTTGAAAAGCGGAAATATTTATCTATTACGCCCCTTAATCCCCCTCAGTGACCCTTGGGGATCAATTTCCCCCAAAACTATTTTGTAGCGGAACTCTACACCATGAAAGGAATTCGCTTACCAAATTTTAAGACTGTACGTCTAATAGTTTAAAAATGGAAATAATTATCTATAACGCCCCTTAAGCCCCCGCAACGCCACTGAGGAAACGATATTCACAAAACCGATCTTACGGCATATCTCTACACAGTGAATGGAATCTGCTTACTCAATTTCAAGATTTTACGTCTAATGGTTTAAAAAAGGAGTTAATTGCCTATAACGCCCCTTAATTCTGCACAACGCCACTTGGGAGTCGACTTTCACAAAACCCATTCTATAGGGGATCTGTACTCTATGAAAGGAATCCGCTTACCAAATTTCAAGACTGTACGTCTAATAGGTTAAAAATGGAAATAATTATCTATAACACCCCTTAAGCCCCCGCAACGCCACTTAGGAAGTGATTTTCACAAAGTTCATCTTATGACAGATCTCTACTGAGTGAATGGAATCTGCTGACTCAATTTCAAGATTTTACGTCTAATAGTTTAAAAAAGGAATTAATTGTTTATATAACACCCCTTAATTCTCCACAACGCCACTTGGGGTCGATTTTCACAAAACTCATTTTGCAGCGGATCTGTACTCTATGAAAGGAATCCGCTTACTAAATTTCAAGACTGTACGTCTGATAGTTTAAAAATGGAAATAGTTATGTATAACGCCCCTTAAGCGCCCTCAACGCCCCTTCGAGGTCGATTTTTGTAACAATTATTATGTAGGGAATCTCTACTTTATGAAAGAAATCTGAGTACCAAGTTTCACGACTGTACATCTAATAGTTTAGAATTGGAAATAATTATCTATAACGCCCCTTGTGGGGTTCGAACTTTGCAAAATCCGTTCTTAGCTGACGTCTACTCCTTGAAGGGAACCTACCTACCAAATTTCAAGTCTGTAGGTTTAATAGTTCCGGAGATATCGTGATTAGTCAGTGAGTCGCTTTTCTCCTTTATATATATATAGATTTCCACTCTGCGTTGTCTAGATTGTAGCATTCGTATTCAGTGGTTTATTCCATCATTATTGGTGAGTATCATAGTTTTTTTTTTCTTCTTATTTTTCCTTTTGTGTAAAAAATATGAGGGTTTGCTCTTTCGATTTTTATGAACCAAAAAGATTAGTGAATCCACATTTTTGATTATTTTGTTTTCAAAGAGTAGTTCGGGTTCTTTTTCTCTCATTATTTCGCTCATTTCTTCATTCATAATATGTTATAAGTTTGGTATCGAATGAAAACACATAAAACACTTGTTTACAGATAGGACAAGAAATTTGACAGCTGCATGATCTATACGGATATTAGGGCCATAATTCTTTTTTCATTGGCAGCAAATTGCTAATTTCCATTTCAGTTTTAATTAATGAAATGTTTAAACATTACTCATTCGATTAAATGCATAGAAAACTTGTAATTTTTTCACAATTTGTTGTTGATTCGCGTAACTATGTGCCTATTGTGTTAATCGATTTTGTTGGATGTCAACACAGAGGGAAAGAATACAGCTGACGAAATTAAAAAGGAAAAAAAAATACATTTTCTCTTATTTCATCAATTTTATTTCTTTTGTAAAATCAATGTAATCTAGCAGTTATTGTGTGACAGGTCGAATGTTCAGGGCTAGGTCGCTATTTTGGACTGTTGGGTGCGATTTCAAAACTACTCCATAAAAGCGTTGTGTACTGATGACAAATCAGTTCCAAATATAGTGACCGATTATAAATTAAGTCTCTAAATTTTCCATTGAATCTTTTTTGTCGGGAGATGAAAGAATTATTAAGAGACGCTTTTTTAAAAATTTGCAGTTTTCAAAAATTCAAATCCGCAGTAAAATAACATTTGTTTTAGGACTCTTGCATTTTATTTTCGCTCAGCTCTTCAAAATATATGTATTTAAACTTTGAAAAGACTGAAATATTTTTTCGGGTATTCGTTTGTTATCCATTTTGTAATAAATTTTTAATAGATGAGAAGATATCAAAAGCTTCTCTCAAAATAAAATAATTTAGTCTGAAAATGCGAAGAAAAACATTTTTTCGTATCAACTTTATGCCCTTCGCGACCTTTGATGAATTTCAACAATTTTTAATAATTGTCCCTCTCTCTAGGATGGTACTGAATACTTAAAAAATTGGAAAGATAATCGAAGGTTGAAACGTAATAGTCCATTCTCCCAGGCACTTGAACAAAACCTGAGTTTTAATGTGAAGCACCACTGCCTGACTTCCTTTATCAACTCTGTCTTTGGACTACAGGGGGTCACGTTCCATTTTAATTTAATGTCCAATGTCAGTAAAACGTCTGACCAATCCCAACATTTAAACAATTGGCTCTGATTAATGAGATTCCACTGGCTGCAGTCAAGATCTATACTGATTGCAATAAGGGAGAGACAAACACTACTGGCAGTGGCGTTTCAATTGAACTATCTGGTCACATCATCAAAATTTAGAGAAAAGATGCTGACCACGCTTCTGTCTTCAGAACGGAGCAATTAGCTATCATGTGTGGTCTTTCATTAATTAACAAGACTAAGCATTTTCTGAAATTTGGATCCTGACGGACAGCCGATCCTCCATCCAACACGTATCGAAGTGGCCATCTATCAGCGCCATCACCAAAAGGAGAATTCTACGCCTTTTTAAACAGCTTTCGGATCGGCACCCTATCCATCTACAGTGGGTCCCTTCTCATATCGGATGAAGTAGCGGATAACCTTGCGAAGGCGGCTGCCAGTGATCCTGAGGATCCGGATAACTAAATGGCCTTACGTCGACAGAGATCTACTCCAGGGCTAAAGAATTAATATGTAGAACCTGAGTTGTCCCTCCTGTACACCCATGGTATTTTCAGAGACACCCTGGATCCGCAATATCATTCAAGGGCTCCAGATTTTATCAAACGGCATTCTCGCGATTTTCCACTGGTCACTTGAGGTGCATGAATTTTGAAGGTAGCAAAAGAAGCTTCCCAATTTGCACCAAATGTGACACCAATCCTTTTTCTCCTCAGCACATTCTGTAACGTCTGGGGTTTTTCTGTGAGGAGTCTATTGCTTCCCCCCTTCTGTTCTTGGACTTTCTGCAGATTTATGGGCTCACGAATCTGGTCTAGTTCCACTAGACCAGCGATACTGAACCTGCGGCTCACCGAGCCTTTTTAAGTGGCCGGTCATGGCCCATTGCTCTCTAAGAAATTTACTTATTTTATAACATTGTATTAAAAATTTGGAGGGAAATTCTTTGTCAAGAAATCAAGTACATCAATTTTGTTTTTTGCTGTCGGTGTCGTACGGGTACGAACTGGAGGTACAACAGTGGAGTAGCAATAATTTTATGGGTGGAACCAATTCTTAACTATCTTTCATATCTTGCAAGCGAAAAATATTCGAAGAAAATATATCGTTTCAAGACGATTGGGAGGTTGACTATTTTGTGGTGAAAAACAAACATGGATCAGTAATTATTTGATTTGTCACGAAAGTGCTGTGTACTTAAAAAATACCAATAAACAGGAATCATTCAATGCCACTTTTCCTCGAAGATCTCTTTCAAGATTTAATAAATATGCTTTCTCTTGAATAATCGTTGCAACAACAACAAAGTGTTTCGTCAGTGGTAATATCACAGCGGTAGCAAAGATATCCCATGAAGTTAGTTACATTATTGGTAATCATATGAAACCGTTTATTGATGCAGAAATTATGAAAGAGTGTTTCTCTTGCTTCTAATTTAGTGTTAGTGACAAAAATAAAAAAAATATAAAAAATAATTTTAAAAAAGCAAAACAGGAGTTATAATATTTTGATCAATCTTCCATATTTCTAATTTTCAATGTTATCTTGGTTTTTAAGGATTTTCCCCCCCAATTATCCTCATGTTGCGGCCCGCGTGAAATAACTAACATATGTATGCGGCCCGCGTGAAATAGCTGACATATGTATGCGGCCCGCGTGAAATAGCTGACATATGTATGCGGCCCAGCAGAAAAAAAGGTTGAGTACCCCTGCATTAGACCAAATGGGGATTAGTGCCACCCCCACCCCCACCAGGTCAAACAGGTTGCCATAACTTGTAAAATATTTGACGATTAATTTCTAGTACGCAGTTAGTTTTTGGCTAAATTGCTGGCATCCGATTATACGTAAATACCCAAAAATGTATGAATAACAGAAAATTTAATGTTTAGTTGAATTTTACATAAAAATGTATTAATTATTTTTTGCTTTTTAACATCGAATTAATAATGTTTTTGAGAATGGGGTATTTTGTTTTGTTCTACCAACATAATTAACACTGTTTTATACTAAATTTTTTTAAAAGTCGCATTTTCATATTCACTTCTACAATTAATCTCATATTTGTTCGAAATGATTTCAGTGTGGAGAAAATGATGAAATCTTTCAATACATTATGTATTATGTTATCGATCATTTTCGCCAAATTAAAGGAAGTCGCCAAATACCGTGATAAGGGAAAATCTTTTTCGTACATGTTCAAACACAAGACTCATAATAATGATTGCATTTCGCGACGTCTTTTGAATTGACGAAATTGGTCGACGATAAAGAAACAAAAGTATCAATTTTTTTAAGTTCTGAAAAATAACAAAGAAATACTATATAAATAATTAGGTTGGGATCTTAACGGATTCAGTGATTCCGTTGATATTTTTAAGTTGTTATGCATAATAATTTTGCACTAAGCATCAAAACTTTGCGTTCTTATTGATACAAGATATTTATAAACGTCCGCAAGCAATTATGCTAATCTTGTTCAACAAAAAGTAATAAAAGTCTATTTTATTTTCCTTTTTCGCTGGGCCATTTTTTTCACCTACGTTAGCTTTTTAGATCCAGTGCAGTCAGATTTTGATTCGCTCCAAATTTTGATTCAAATATACCAGTATTCCAAAAAGATAAATATTTTCAACATAAATTTGATAAATGTTGATTTTTCTAGCTAATATCAATATCTTAAGTAAAAATATTGATAATATTAAGTTCTTTTTTTTCAGGTAAATAAATTTAATTTTTCAAAAATAAATACGTATACATTAAATCTATGAGCTTTAAGCCAATATAATATTGGTAAAAAGTATAAGAACTACCGTTTCTTTCATGAAGTAGAAAACTTTTGTTAAATTTGCATATTCTTTTTTTTTATTGAAAACAATTATAAAATCCCCGTCGTGCACCACAAAGTATCACACGGGGCTTACAGAAGTAAATAATAAACACACATTCAAGGGAAATAAAAAAATTTTAAAAAAAATGAGGTTAAGAAGAATTACAAACATTTACAACAAATTCACAGAAATTTTTGAAACCACTTCTGGTGGAAAGAAGTTTGTGAAAATTCGGTGTCCAATTAATGTTAAGTCTCTTGAACGGCAGTCTTATGATCTTTCTCTCTCTGACATACTTGGAACACAGATGGATTACATGTTCTACATTTTCCTCGTCACCAATATCACAGTCACAGGAAGATGAAGGAACTAAATTAAATTTGTTCAAGTAGCTTTTGAAATTACCATGACCAGTGAGAAATTGGGTTATTTTGTAGTTAGTGTAAAAAAATGATAGCATAGTAGTCTCTTATTAATGGTGGGAAAAAATTTCTTTGCTATGCTCTCTTTATTTATCCTAGAGCAGAAAAATGACTCTATCAGAACAAGCTTCGAAACACAATTTTCTATTTTCTGATTTCGTTACGCTTTTTGAATGATGCTAAAACAAACTTGTAAGAGGTTCTATTCGGGCTTCCGCTAATCCTCTTGGGGAAAATGATCTTTTTAACCACTTGCCAGTTTTGACCGTACACCGTACGTTCACTAGTTTTTTCCAATTCTTGATTTGCCCGTACGTCGTACGTTCAGATTTATTTCTCCGATTTCATTTCTGCTTTGCCCGTATTTTTATCTCTCTAGTAATTCTAAAGTATAATTGAAGAATTTGTTTATAGATGGTGATAGTTGCCCACTGTATTGAGTTGAAAAACCAGTTTTAAGTGGTTTGTGAGTGGTTTTGGGATGGAATATTAGAAAGGCGGGAAAATTTATTCACATCATTAGCTAGCGTTTTTGTGAGCGTGATTTTGAAAGACTTTTTGCACTGTATTAGACTAATATTGGAATTTATATCCTGCAATAATGGATGAATCGGAAATAATTCCGATTAATGATTATGATTCGGATCTTGAATCTGAAACAGATTCTGAAATATCTATAAACGATTCGGGAAGTATTGACATTTTCTCAGACGATTTTGACTTTGATATTAGTGACGATGAAAACGATGACCTTATCCAAGCAAGAAACTTTTATGAAATCGATTGTAATAATCCTTCTGCCCCTCCTCCGAGATTTGCATTCACTAATACGCCTGAAATTCATTTAGATTTTGATGCAAGCTCTGGTAAAATGCAATATTATGAAGCATTGATAGATAATAATTTGATTGATTTGATTTTTCACGAAACAAATCGTTATGCTGAACAAACTATTGGGAGCAGCATTCCTCGCAGGCATTCCAGAAGTAAGAAATGGGAGCCAACATCAAAAGAAGAAATGCATGTTTTTATAGCTCTAATTATTCTTCAAGGCATCGTCAAAAAACCAACAAATGAACAATATTGGAGCAAAAGACATTCCATATCGACTCCCTTTTTCTCCAAAGTCATGTCCTATCGGCGTTTCAATCTAATTTACCGTTTCTTGCATTTTTCCGATAATGAAACATTTGTTACTGAAACACAAGAGTGCCCAAAATTATCAAAAATTTGGCCAGTACTAAAATATTTGACCATTCATTTCAAGGAAGTAGTTACACCCGATAGAGATGTTACTATTGATGAAAGTCTGATGTTATTCAAAGGAAGGCTTGGTTGGAAACAATATATGCCTCTGAAACGGTCACGATTTGGAATAAAAAGTTATATGCTGTGTGAATCCAAATCAGGGTATGTGTGGTCATTGATTATATACACTGGAAAAGGTACTCGATTTGATGAAAAATACAAGCATATGTGTATGTCTTCACAAGTTGTAATGACTCTCATGGAACCACTCCTAAATAAGGGACATTGTCTCACCACAGATAATTTTTATTCCTCTCCGGAATTGGCAGATATTCTCATTCAAAGTTTGACTGATATGTACGGCACACTAAAACCCAGAAGAAAGGATGTTCCTAAAGAACTGCTATCTAAAAAAATTGACAAAGGTCAAATGATTGCCTATGATTGTCTATGATTGCAAATGATTGTCGTTATGAAATGGATGGACAAGAAGGCAGTGTGCCTTATTTCAACAATACATAATCCTGAAATGGTTCAAGTACAGAGTCATAAAAATGAGATAAGAAGAAAACCTAAAGCAGTTATGGAATATAACAACACAATGGGTGGTGTAGATCGATTGGACCAACATCTTACAAATTACACTTTGATAAAGAAAAGGGGAAAGAAGTATTACAAAAAATATTATTTCATCTACTGGACATATGTTTGTGGAATAGTTTTGTGTTGTACAAAAAAATGGTGGAAAAGACTCTCATTTGCAGTTTAGAATGGACATTGTTGATTGCCTGATAGAAAGATATGGAGAAGTGTCAGGAAAGAAAGGCCGTCCTGGAACTTCAACCCAATCCAATGAGATTGACTGAAAGGCACTTCTTGGAAGTAATTACACCAAGTGAAAAGAAGCTGAGACTTGCAAGAAAGTGTTATGTTTGTTCGCTGAAGAAAAATGACAACGGAAAAAGAATTAGAAAAGAAACACGATACTTTTGCCCGGACTGTGATGTTGGACTGGGCTTGACACCTTGTTTCAAACTGTATCATACCAAATTGGATCTGTAATCATAAAGAACTGTTACAATAAAGGAAATATATACTGGTAAGTTTGAAAATGTTTTTAATTATTTTTCATTTTTTACATATACCTGTAAAGTGCGCTTTCTCGTACATCGTTAGTGCTTGAAAAAAGCAATAATTTGGGAATAACCTATGAACATTTAAAAGCACTCTAAGTAGTTCATTTTCGTAATTACAACGATTTTACTTGTAATTATCGTTTTATAAAAAAGAAAAATATTATTAACTGCAATAAAAAAAATTGACATTTTTTTGAACGATTTTGGAAAATAAATGAAATTGTTAAGTGGTTAACTGTGGTTTTAGTTGAAACCCACTTTCAGTAGAGAGGACTTGATTTAATGTAAATGCAAGCTTCTATTTAAGTGCTAGTCGTGGAGTAGGCGAGATGATGATTGAAAATTAATTCTAAGTGGAAAGCATAGAGTGAGCGACCGGTGATCACACTTAGTATTTTTAATTCCAGGAGGAAGGATTAAGAGAAAGGGAAGTCTTCCCTTTACGGCCGGCGATTAAGCAAGTTTTGTAGCGAGAGCATTCTGGAGAATAGATAAGTGATTATATTTATATAATAAAATTATAAGTTTTATTTCTCCTCGAATTTAGTTGTGAGAGGCTCCGACCTCTCTCTCGGGTACCTAGATGTGTGGGAGGAAGGGAAGAAACACTCGACATGATCCAATTAATCTATTTATTTCCACACAAAGAACAGACATAATTTCAACTAATAATAGTAAGAGAATGTCTCAATGTTTACCGCGAAAGTGGAACAACGACGGTAAAATGCGAACGATTGGGAGACTATCAAACTTGATCCTTACCTTAATAAAGGATCAAACCTATCATCCGATTTAATCTAATCAATCTTAGTGAACAATCGTCCCTTTAAAGTTTCCTCCTCATAAGAATCAAATCACTCTAATTCTGATATTATACCTTCAGTAGCAATCTCACCTGACTCGAGTATATCTTCTCTCTTACTCTCTTCCAAACAAGAAAACCTCAACTATATATAGTACATTAATTTAAATATCACGATTCTCTTCTTCCGAAGGGTTGGTTGTGAATAACGCGAATTGATAGCCCAAAGATTCCACAAGAGGATTAATTGGAAAAACGCGTATAGATCCGTCACATAGATATCAGTGTGCATTCCCATTAATCCTGATAAATTCTCCTAAGTGTTACAGGCTAAATAAAAGTGGTTAACTTGAGAAATGTCTGTTTCTTACTCGAACCTTCTTACACCCGCGGTTGAAGGATTGTGCGAAACTCGTCTTATCTACTTTGAAAAATGCTAAATTTTAGCTTTTGCGCAGAATGAGGATTCAGTCGTCAAGGAATATCGAAAAAAAATTAAAGGATCTAAAATTGTATTTTATTATTTTCCAAATAATATGGAATGTATTGAATGAAAAGACGAATTGGAATACTAGAAATTCTAATACATCGACAAAAAAAAAATGATTGTATGATTTTGCTAGAAAATAGAAATTTAAAAAAAAAAAGTTAGAATTCGAACTTACCATATTCCACACGAACAGTTCCTAATATCTGCCTTGGAAAGTCAACATCCCGAACTCGTATAAATCAATATAACAGAAGACTTGGCAAAAATATTTTTCCGTTTGCTTACATTTTTCCGTTTTGTTTTACTAGTGAAAACAATCATCCCATGAAATCAGTTTCTGTTGTTTAGATAGATTAATTCTTCTTTTTCTGGACCTTAAGCATAAATCCATCACTTTAAAAATAAAAATAATACCGTTGAGAATGAGAAACTTTTAAGATATCCGACTACGTTCGGAACTGTGATTTTAGAAAAGCACATAAATGGATAATTTTCATGATATTTAGTGTCACTCAGATTAGAATACATGCATAAAATCGTTTTAAGGACATTTTGACAAAAAAAATTATTTAAATATAATACTTTGGCAAAAAATTAACTTAGAATAATCTTTTTTCCAAATGTTTTCCTTTTGTGAAAAATGGTTCTATTATAATAATATTTTGCTTGTATATAGCTCAGACCTCTTTACAGAGGCCCAACTAGAAGTTTTGAAAAATTCACATTATTTTCAGAGTTACCACCAATTGAAATAATTATTGGCGTTTTTTTTCTTAAAATTGCTCCCCTCTGTTGTAAAATATGAATAAACCCACTTCTAAGTTATATATTTCAAAAATTCTAGTTGAGCCTCTGTAGAGAGGTCTGAGCTATATACAGGCAAAATATTATTATAATAGAAACATTTTTCACTAAAGGAGAACATTTGGAAAAAAGATTATTCTAAGTTAATTTTTTGCCAAAATATTGTATTTAAATAAATTTTTTTGTCAAAATGTCCTTAAAACAATTTTATCAATATATTCTAATCTAAGTGACACTAAGTATTAATTGTATTTTTGTTCAAATTTTCTTTCTGTCGCTTGATGGAAAGCTAAACTTAAATATTTGTGAAGGTATCCAATTACTATTCTTTCAAACTTAAGCAATAGTTATTTTAAGATATCCGTACACCTTCAAAACGTCATTTTCGTCAAATTTTTCGATTTTTTAATTTAAATGTTATTTGAAAATAAGAACTTTTTCTTTAAAATGGTGTTTAAATTTTGTTTCTATCTTATTTAGAACTTAAGTTATGGGGATTTGAGTTTCATTCGATAGCACCTTTTTGAACCCGGAAGTACAAGTCTGCATTGTGAAGTAGAAAAAATGTTTGTTGACATTTTTATTTTTCAAAGTATCGTTTAAATATGCAATAGTAAGAAATTTAAACTTTTTAAAATATGAATTTGAGTTTTCAGAATTATCAAGAATATAATTGGCAACAGGTTTTTAGTTATATTTTTATCTAGAATCTGGCAAGAAAATAGAGTGCTTTACTGTTTGTTTACATTTGTTTATGATTGCGTAGCTCTTTATAAGCTTTTGTTTAATCCTTTTTTATAGCAGAAAATTTTAATTTTTGTCATTTAAAATGGGTAATGCTAAACGTAGAGTTAGTGCAAAGAGAAAACGCCAATTTCTAGGTAATGGATCTACCATTAAACATTCAAAAAATAGCAGCGCAACATCTACCAACGCCAGTTCTTCAAAAATTAAAATACCTGCTGCCTTTGATGAAGAAATAGCAGAATATCAACGTAAACCACTTACTGGTAACAGAATAATTGATATGGAAGTCCTTTTAAATTTGTTTTTACGACTTTGCTGCCCAAGATGTTTCGAAGATGTATCCTGCTTTCAAGATGTATCCTGCTTTCTGAGGATTCCACATATGGTTTGTGCTCAAATTTTGTTATCAGGTGTAAACATTGTGACTTTTACTCAGGGTTTTCTAGTTCAAAGAAAACTTTAAACTGTCCTGAAGTAAATACAAGATTTGTGTATGGTATGAGACAAATTGGGAAAGGTTTTTCTGCTGGGTTTAAATTATGTGGTACGTTAAATTTACCCAGGCTCAGTAAAACTGCGTACACTAATCATGAGAATAAACTCATGTCCGTGATTTCAGAAGTTAGTGAACTATCAATGCAAAAAGCAGCTTCTGAACTGTTAGTGCTACATCCTACTAAAAATAAAATTGTTGAATGTGGCATTTCAGTTGATGGAACGTGGCAGCGTAGAGGTTACTCTTCCATGAATGGGTGTGTCGCAGCTTTGTCAGTTGACACTGGTAAAGTAGTAGACATTGAAATATATAATGTCGTCAAATTGTCCCACCTGCAGAAAGATTTCTAAAATGCCTAGAAGCATTGAGTCGGAAACTTTTGCAGCAGATCACGTGTGCCATAGCAATTTTCAAGGTTCTGCGTTAAAAATGGAAGCTGTTGGTGCTACGAGAATCTTCCAACGTTCTATTGTCAAACGAGGCCTTAAATATGCACATTATTATGGTGACGGGGACTCTAAGGGCTTTATCAGTGTCAAAGATACTTATGGGAAGGATAGCGTCACAAAATATGAATGCATTGGTCATGTTCAAAAGAGAGTAGGTGCGAGATTGCGCAAACTAAAGTCTAAAAATAAAAATCTGTCTGGTAAAGGCAAACTCACCGACTCTTTTTGATTGACCGATTGCAAAACTATTATGGGATTGCTGTTCGTAGCAATGTTGGAAACCTATCCGGTCTTCAGCAAAATGTTATTGCAGCTTTGTTTCATTGCTCATCAAGTCTCGAGAAACCGATGCATGGGCAGTGTCCCATCGGAAAAGATAGTTGGTGCTACTACCAGCGAGCACTGTCTTGTGGCAAAAAGCCAAACGAAAAATATAAAGGCTTATCAAATGAAGTACTAAACACAATCAAGCCTACATATTTAGAGTTGTGTACCAAAGAACTGCTTACTAAATGCCTGCATGGCAAAACACAAAATTCAAACGAGTGTTTAAATGGCGTTATATGGCAGAGAGTACCCAAGGAAGTTTTCGTGTGCCTCAAAATTTTAAAATCTGGTGCATTGGATGCTGTGATCCAATTTAATGATGGATACAAGGGTTGTGTTGAAATTTTTAAAAAAACTTAATATAACTCCTGGTTATTTTACTTTAAAAGCATACAAACAACTTGACATCAATAGAATTAACGACGCAGATTCAACACCAAATGTAAAGCAGCGTAGAAAAGTTTTAAGAGCTACAAGGAAAAAAAACAATGTTTTAGAGAGTAAAGAAGGTGTTATTTATAAATCAGGAACATTTTAAGTATATCAAATTGTGTTTAATATTAAAATTTGCAGTTCAAAGTTTATTTCTGATTTATCTCAAAATGAATTTGTTTAACGTATTGACATCTGACAACGTAAATATCAGAAAAAGTTGTGAACCAAATTAGTTCAAATTTTATAAATATATATGTATTTGTTTTATAGATTTAAAGAACTCCTACTACTTTCATAATTATATAGTTGATATGTTTTTAGTAACTAAGGTATATATCATGCTCGTAATAATTTTTTAATGATTTTTCAATGTTCTTTTACTCGAAACTTGATAAAAATTGTAATAAATCGATTATCATCAGGAAAATAGTACCAGCCCTAAAAAATGTTATAATGATCATCATCAAATTTACAGAAAAGGGATATTTTTGTTTACATTTGAGTTATGTGCGTTATTCTAATAATCAATTTAATTACTATTTACACTATGCTTTACTCCCTAAAATTTTTTATGTACTACAAGTAACATATTAAATGTATTTTTCATAGTTTTAAGTTATATTTCATCAGTAAAAAATATTTTAATAGCAAATATTACAGTTTTTAAAAAAAATTTCTTCGAAAGTGTACGGATACCTTAAATGCTGGTGTTCATTTACAGATACATCAAAGAGTGCAAAATGTGGGAATAAAGCGAATGCTAAAGAAGTGATCATGGAAGGCTCAAAAAATGTCCCCGTCTTGTTGCTCACTGGAAAGCTCAACCGCGATGTCCGTCTACCTTGTAATTATTGGTAATTATACTATATAAATTCTTTCACGAGCTAATTCAACTTTTAAGGAAATTGATTGATGTTGCATTACCACTAGTCCTCCAAGCTTTACTTCACTCTCTTCTTCGAACTGAAGTGAAAAGGGTTTTTTTCATTTTGACGTGAAGCGAGGGTGAGAAAAAGTACGAGCGAAAGCTGAGATGGTGACCCGTTTTATTTCGACCGGTGTAAAATTATTTAGAAAAATATCCAAATAGCATTTAATAATCATTATACGTATGTGCTACTGTAAAAGAATAAAATCAAAGGATGTAAGTACTTTCCGATAAATGTCGACAAAAACCAAATATGTTGGTGAAAGATAAATTATTATGAATTATACATTAGGACCATCGTCGTTATACGTTACGAGATGTCGGAAAGCTAAGATCTTATTTTTTTTTGACAATTTGAAATTTTTACATTTTCAAATTAAGATTAGATTTTAACCTTTCTAAAAATACCTTACTTTAACCTCTGGGGTAATTAGAAGCCCTTAAAATCTATTTTTAAATAACCATTAAAACTCGGCCATGCCCATTTGAATGGCGAAAAATGTAAACAAAGTACTTCGTTTTTGCTTAAAAGTTGAACGTCTGATATAAAACGAAGCAATTTTATCTTTCATTGTAAATTGAGCCTTTTATTTTTTTTATTTCCCAGCCGATTAGAAGTCTCACTGTATACATTAAAATCAATTTATCTCAAAATGTAAATTTTGTTGTTCGATGTACTTTTTCTGAGAAACTACTGTTCACAGGTATGTAAATTTTTTATGATATATTTATGATGATGGCTAATATATATTAAAATGAGCTTTTTGTGAAAAACTCAAAAATATATTTTTTACAAATTTTTTTATGTGAAAAATGGGTTAAATTTCACTATGTTTGATAAAATACTTTATAAAATACTGAGAAATTCAAAATTAGCTAAAAGCTAATTTCAGTATAATGAGAAAGATGTACTTAAATGGTATGAAAAATTTCAATCATGTACACATAACAGATTTTGAGGAAAGGTACAACCAATTTAACATTATCGGTATAGAGGCTTCCTACTTCTCTTAAGAAGCATCGGTAAGCTGTGGTGGGGGGTCGAAAAGACTACATGAACTCGGCGTTTGTGTAGTATGGATGTTGAATGTTTTTAATAAAGCTTTTTTTTCCATGATTAAAGCACAAATTCTCGGAGTGGATTTGTTTTTAATAAATCTCTTCCCACTCTTTGTTAAAAATAAAGCATTTAATTGATTTATAACATACAAAAATGGTACCCTAGAGCAACTTTATACCAACAATCGTCAGTAATCTCTAAAGACAGATATAGATGAGATTTCTTCTAAAGAAATGTTCGCTGAGAAAAACAACTTCCACCAATTCGAAAAGAGCTATACATGCTGTAATTTCATAACGATGTATTTCATCACCAAATACTGTTGTAGTAACAAAGTCTCATAACAATTTAAGTTGTTGCAATAAATAAAATTACATGGCATTAATCTCATAATGTATTATTAGTACCAATTGGAAGAAGAAAATTGTAGGTCTTATCATTGATTCCTTTATTTAGCATTATTTCAGAACAATACACATAAACTTTAAATGTCAAGGAATAGTAGCATGGAAATATCCGGATGGTAGTAGCATCGTCAAAGAAGCATGTAAGCTGGCAGTGCATCGTTAGGGCTTGCATTGTTACTCAAGTGATTCACTTGAAAAGTTTTCTGGCATGATTATGGTCACACAACGGGAATTAATATGCTATGAATATACGAAAGGCTATTTAAAGCTAGACGTGTGGGACGTTCCATTTAAAAAACTGTTAGAAAACTCATCATTCCTCGATCTGCAGTGTCATAATTGTGCTGAGAATATGTAACTTAAACATTTCATTCCATCACATGCAATCTAGAGGCCAATCTCTCCTATTTAATGACCAGCGATTTCTCAGAAGAACAGTCAGGGTTATCATGCAGGCGTAAAATTACAGCAACAATCTCTATGTGAGACGGACGACATAAATGTCCTTGAGGACAATGCAATGAAAGTTGGTATTGATGGAATGTGGCAGAGCAAAAGCTAGGGGTTTGAGTCCTTTTACCAACAACACGCCATCGATTGCAACACCTCTGCTGGGCTTGTCTGATTCTAGATTATCAAAAAACATTTCCTTGGTTATATGATTCCAGTTAATAATAGCTGATGGTAGGGTGCACGGTGCATAAACCACGATAACGTCGTCAACCCAAATTGTCAACAAGTGACTCCATAATAGAGTGGGCTGATTTTTACATGTCCCGGACTGGTGGACCAATCATTGATTAGAATCAGTTACTTGAAAATTACTTTCTGCCTTCATGTGGATTTCATATACCCAATCAAAGTTGAAGTTTTTAAAGAAGACAATGTACTATGTCAACATAGGTAAATCATTTCTGAAAGTTTCTGGACATTTCCAATAAAGAATTTGGCCTATTAGAGAGAGAGAGAGAGAAATAAAACTAATATTTATAATTTTCCCTAGAAAAAGGTTATAGATAACAGAACTATTCATTGTTGCGTAGAAAATAATATTTGTAATTCTATTGAGGTTCTGTTTGTATTGTGGGGGGAATGAATTGCAAGTACAGTTAATGTTCACGAACAAAATAGTGATCAGTTTATTTAAAAGGCTAAATTCTTTTGAATATTCACATTCGATCATTAATAGCACCGAGTGCAGTAAACGTACTGTGTCTATAATATCGCAAATAACTCGATGCTGCTGACGCTTGTAAGTATACCGATGCTCTTATTATTATCAATCGTACTAATTTTAATAATTCTAATAAATAAAGCCGTTATTCAATAGAGTTGAATTTTTACATTTATAGTCAGCTATATTATTAATAATTTTTTCAGCAATATTTGAAGCTTGAGGAACACTGCTTTACAATCTACATTTAAAAAATAAAATGTACATTTTCTTGCGAGATGTATCTGATTCAAAGGTAAGTTACAAAAATCTCACATTAGACATTGTTAAATCAAAATTTAATTATTTCATATTTTTGTAGTAATGAAAAGATTGGAATAAGTGGTCGTAAATGGCGTAAGAAAAACTTGCATGGGAATGTGAGCGATGTAGTATTAGATATGCATGATAATCCAAGCAAAAACCGAATTTTCGTCAACTCAGACCACAGCCTCTTCATCAAAAAGGTCCAAAAAGAAGATGGCGGTTACTACTTTTGCTACGACATCGAGGACATTCATGGAAAAGCCAAGATGGACATTTTACTTGATGGTAAGAGAATCTATTAGAAATTCAAATAAATTCAGGCTTTTTTAGTTGTCGTATGTTTCTTCCTCTAAGCTTGCGAAATTAGCTGTCCATTATTTCAATACATGGCATGGAACGTTTAATAACGTCATTCAATTCCTACTATTAGCTCACACTCTCTATTTATTTATTTATTTTGGTGGAATTTTCAATCGTTAATAAAATACATTTTAAAGCGCTCAATTGAGCTGAAATTTTAAAAACGTGATTTTATTTTGGATGACAATACAATAATTTAATTATAATTAATAAAAATTAAGTGATTAAAACTAATTATTTAAAGAATTACAAATATAGCCATGTTGGCATCCTTTCTGGCGACTTAGAGACCCTTTTGGTGACTTGGGTCAAAACTTGAAAAGGTTTTTTTTCTCACATTTTAAAGCATTCACTTGAACTGAAATTTTATATACACGATTGTTTTGGATGACGATACGATACTTTAATGATAATGAATAAAAATGAATTACCACTTAATGTTGTAATTCTGTCATACGTGTATACATATTTATGTTAATTGTAACTATTTAATAAAAAGTAGCTAAAATAAAATTTTTCTTTGTTGATCTAAGTAGGAATTTACTTAAAATTATTTTTATTACTTGTTTTAGTAATTAATTCACTTAAACTGATTTTAAAATGCTTAGATATACGTTTTGTTGAACAAACTAAATTTTACTATCGATTCTAATCAAAAATAGTTTTTTTGTATTGTTTTAACGCGGATTCGTGAGTTTGTTTATTAAAACTATGCTGCAACGAATTTAATGTTATGTGCATTAAGTATTTTTGAGAATGATAAGGCACTTTTTATTTGAAAATAATGGCGTTTCTAGCAAATTTCAAATCAGCTTTGAAAATTAAAGTGCAAAAGCGATTTCAGTGGTGATGGTGAAAATCATATTAAGTTTGAATTCTCACTTAATAAAGCACTAAGTGGTTAATCATACCCTACTAGTTGTGCATGTGTGGAAGGAATTATTTTATGAAAAAAACTCAGTTTTAATAAGCTTATTTTTTTATTTATATAAGAGATTTCATAAAAAAAAATTTTATGCAATTACCTTGATTTTCGAAAGATTTAAAAATCAGAACAGGTATAAGAATCCAAAGAATTGAAAAAGCACAATTAATACCTTCTACGTTATTCTAAATCTCTCATACATTAATCCTTACGTCAAATAATATCACAAAATACTTATTTGCAGAAAAACCTTCTGGAAAATCTAAATTGATTTTATGATAGACCAATCACACACACACTTATATTTTGAATTATTTAAAAAAAACACAGTGGCGCAACAGCCCCTGAGAGTAAAGGCCTACTGTGCCCATCTCAGTTTTTATGCGTACTGAGGTGCATGAGCAGATGTTCTGGTCAGGGGGTCAGTCTGTCGCGAAACCCACAGTGTTTAGTTCCCAAGCAAGCTTGGTAATTTATCGATCCCCTACAGGGATGAAAGGTTGAGTCAACCTGGTCCAGCCTGGGTTTTGATCCCCCGACCTATGGCGTGGAAGCGTGAAACGCTACCATTCAGCCACTGGGCTTCTTTGAATTCTTTAATCCTATAGGAATTCTGTTTTTCTCTTCAAACTAAGAAATAAACTCCTTAAGATTTACATTATATTCGAGAATTTAAAAGGCCCGACTCAGAAACTTTTAATCTTTAGACTAAGCAGAGAAAAAAATATTTATAATCCCTATTTGTGTAATGAAATTACTAAAGTTTCTTACAATTAAAACCCCTCATGCTTAGGATTAAGATGCATATATGATAGCAGTAAGAAAAAAGGCAAATAGGAGAAGTTCCATACAAAACGTTTTATTGAGAATTTCCATGGAGCTAAAAATATAGGAAAAATAAAGCCATATTTCTCATAGGATCAATTTAGGCTGTAACCTGAATGTACGGGACTCAGAATTTTCTAAACCAGGGGTGGTCAACCCAAATGACCTTGCAGGTCACTTCGGGAAAACATTATCACTTGCGAGCCACATATAAAAATATACATCTTTATATTAGATTTAGACCCATTACAAGCATTTATTGGAGTGAATATTTAAAAAGGAATGTATTATTATTATTGTTGGCAATATTTTTTCTGTATACAAACATAGATAATAATAATGCAATGATTAAATAAGCCTAGTAATAAACACGCGATAAAGCCACAAGAATCAAGCGTTATGCTGTGGGGATCACTGCAATGCAACACTGCTCCGTTCTAAGTTTGTATAAAAATAGAAGCAACGTAATAAAATACAAACAGTTATGGAATATACTTGTAACAAAACACAACACTAAAAAAATAATGTTGCACAAAATAATTGGATTGTGTAAAGTTGTAATGAATCTCGCGGGCCTCAAAATTATTCAAGGCAGCCCGCGGGTTGGCCAACCCCTGTCCTAAACTATCCTTTAACTCTTTCCTTTTCTATTTTAGTTGTCTATCGAACTACTCTGGTATCTAAGAAAATAAGTAAGTTTCAACCTGCTTTTATTTATTCATGTTACAATCTCAGAATATCGTAGAAATTTCATCGTACTGTTTTACTTCAGATGATCTCGAGACAGAAGTTGCTAAATGGTCGAAGCCTTGCGAAAAGTTAAGTAAGTTTGCTTTCTTAAAACATAGTTTTCTAACGGTCTACAGCAGTGACATTCAAACTATATTCCACGGAATTCTGGGATTCCACAAGGCATACCCAGGGGTTCCACAAGTCACAATAACAAAAATTAAAAAGAAATTTATGAAGTTTGTATAATTGCAAGGGAATCTAAAGCTCCTCTTATTCATTAAAACTGAACATTTTTTATATATAATAACTTTATTTTGCAACCATTTTTAAGGGCACATGGTACGATTTACACAATTTTTTTTTTATTGATTTTCCTAATTTTTTTGTTTGTCTCCTATGTGTATGAATGATGTAAAACCTATTTTGTGCTCAAGATTTCATAAAAAGTTAACCATTTAATTTTTCAAAGGAAGAACTTGAAACTAATGAAG
This sequence comes from Trichonephila clavipes, assembly GCA_019973935.1. Taxonomy (NCBI): domain Eukaryota; kingdom Metazoa; phylum Arthropoda; class Arachnida; order Araneae; family Nephilidae; genus Trichonephila; species Trichonephila clavipes. Next base: position 366,210 of record BMAU01019548.1, on the reverse strand, counting down.
TGGTTTTAAAATTCTTCTCCTCCTACAAAAATTTACGTACTGATGCGATGCTATTTTAACTTCGTTTAAATTTTATATCTTTGAACCCAGTTTCCTAATTTCACATCGCATCATGACTTAAGTTAAAATTAAACACTAATCTTCTATAGACAAATTACTGTACACTAAATCCGATCGTTTAGTGGTAAACAATTATATTTATTGATTAACATACTGAAAACAACGTTAAAATTTACAAGGGTGGTACTTATCTGAGAGGAAAGGAGTGGACGAGGGGTTGACCCCGGGCAGGGAGTTCTCTTTCTAGACGGGAGGTTTTTCTGGCAGACGTAAGAGGGAAAAGGCCCCGAGAATTCACGCGCCAACCCTTTTAAAGGTCAACCGTACCACTCGGAAAAACACCCGCCTCGAAATTCTGGCGGTAAATTTTACTATTCCGATTGGCCAACAAGCTGTGCACGATACAGCTTTGCCCGCCATAGAGTCCGTTGACCTGAGGCACATCCCAAATTCCTTAGAATCCCGTTTCCTGTAAACAGGGCAAATATAAAAACTGCAATTGTATCTCGGGGACCGGCGGCCTCCCATCAGTACATTACTCACAAGTACTTCAAACAACGTATAACAATAATTGGTATGGGTTTTGTGAAATCATGATTGGTATTTGTGCAATTCTTCTTTTTATGGATACTTATTGAAAATTCCTTAAAAAATGTGTAAGTTTTAAATTCAATTACTTTATAAAAAATTAGAATTGCTTTGATTGAAAAATGCATACCAACTTTTGTTCCATGTACAAGTGAAACAAATTTCCAAGTATTAAGCACAATAGAAAAAAGCCCTAGCACTTTAAATGAAGACACACTAGTTATTTTATCTTTCTGAGATAAGTAAGTTTAAAGTTTTGATTTGCCATTGGGATGTGAATAAAAACAAACGTAAAAGTTATCACAACTCTACGTTTTTTAAACTTTTTGTGAGTTTATAGAAAAGTATACAAAAAATAGTTTAGGCTAAAAAAATTAGATTTTATATATTGACCGATTTTCATCGATTGAATCGTACTTTGTCCCCATAAACTTTTATTATAAGATAATAAAAGAATATTAAAACGCGTGCGCGTTTTATCTTTATATATATACGTCCTACTAGATTGTGAATATTCTATTGTTTTCTCGGGTTCCATAATATAATTTTATACTCGTTAGTCTGCACAATATCTTGCAAAATAAATGGTTTTCTAATAGAAATTACAATTCTTTTGCATTTGTAAAACCCCTATAATGAAAGAGAAGAAACAATTTAGCAACGTATCGGCAGATTCTATGTCAAAATCTAAATTTAAACAAGAACAACTCCTAAATTTTATGCTGCAAATTCATGCAAAGTGCACGGTATTTGTCAGGCAGCTATAAACATTTTGATGTTCAGAACATTGTAGTTAAGGCAAAAATATTTCTCAACGTGAGTGGCTATAAAAACAAAGTATAAAAACAAATTAAATTCGGAATATGTGATGTAATTGCATTTAGTATCAAAAGACCTATACTTGGACAGTTTGCGTGAAAAAAAAGGAAGCGCATATCCCAGTTACTAAATATAAGACACGTGACACTTGGATCATAAATTAATATTATTAATGAGTAAATTATATTGAAAAATCAGATTAGAGTTTTTTAATAACAAATGCAATATTTTTTAATTGCTTTTACATAAAGTATCTATCACATGTTGATCTGCTTTAAATATTATTTCGAGATATAATCTGTTGTTGCTGTGTTGTTGTTCATGCCACCTGTCTGACATAGTCAGATCGAGGTCCACGAAATTCATCGGGGGAATGGGCTAGATGTACGTCTGTCGTTGGACTTAGCCTTAAGCACCATACTGGTGACAGAACGATTTAGCCCGGAGAAATTCCCGAAGGGACGATGGAACATTACGATTGATGGCATCACCATCTATCTCCACCTCCACAATTTAGGCATGGAACTGACGTGGAGGGAAATTTTCTCCAGTTCCCTGCACTCGTGATTTAGCCCACAAGACTTTCGTACCCACTGATTTAGCGAGAACGTACTCCGTGTGTACTCGGAGTTTATTTGGCGGTACGGGCATCGAACCCAGACCTTCCGATCCGGAGTCCGGTGCTTTCCGAGGTATATTCTAAGTATGTCCGTGGAATGGAATTCCCCGAAAACGTTTTCCAGTACTATGGTTTCCACGAAAGTACCTTCAAGTTCTAAGGGTTCCGTGAGTTGAAAAAGTTTGAAGATCACTGGTCTACAGTAGGGGTGGACACACTTTATCAGGGTACGGGCTACTTCTAATTTTTTCAAGGTGTTGTGGTCCATCCAGTGTTAGTGGTGCACACAAGAGGGGGGGGGAAGGATCCACAGGTCCGGACCCACCCTCATAGCCCCTGATTTTTTCTCCGATTAATTATAATCCCATGTATATAGTACGTAAAATGTAATTAAGTATTTTTTATTAATGAATGTTAATTATTTATTTAGTAATTTATTTTTTGCTGTTTTTTGTTTCCTATAATTGACACAATCAAAGAAATATGTTTGGCTACGTATTGGAGTAGGATACGAGAATGGAAAACCTTCTAGAAAAATTCTTGTGTGCTTCCCTGACCCATGCCGCAGGTGTGGTGAGGTAAGGAAGAGGGGTTATTTTGATAACTTCATCATAAATACGTACTGTAACAACACATTTGAAACCGAGTTTAAAGCAAAGATGCAAGCATAATAATAATAGCCACAAAAAAGAATAATATCAAATGATTATGAAACAATTCAAAATACATTAAGGAACAAAACATTTTTATCTAAAGTTAATTTTCGTTGTTATAGTCAGTAGAAGGCTTATATTCTGCGTACTGTCAGCCAATCTTGAATTTTCTGTATAGAATTTCTAACTGCTGAAATCTTCAGACGGTCGCCCCAAAATGTTAAGGGGGTCCACCGGTCGATCGCGATCGACTTAATCCTTATTCCGGGTCTACAGCGTAACTTTACCGCGGCTCGAAATTTGCGGATGTGGGAGGATTCGAGGAAGAAGCAGACATTTTCTTCGAATAACTAATTTTATTTAACTTTTAACACTTTACGAAATGCACTTTAATAACTAAACCTTGGGAACAATAAGAAATCTTAGCCCGAATTTAGATAACTAAATTATGGAAGGTACGTATCTGGCTTAAATCTATTTGTATGATCCGGCTTGCCACCTGCTAGCTCGTTCAACTGCTATGTGGATGCCTTTCACTATTCCGGTGGATTCTCCTTCTATAATAAATTTTAAGATGAGCGGTCACCAGTCGCTGTCTAATAAACCTTAGAAATCAGCTTGTGATCACTCTTAACCATTACCCCACCTACTCAACGACTGGCACTTAAGTAGAAGTTACATTTGCATGAACCAAGTCATCTTTAAGGAAAGTGGTTTTTGAACTAATATCACAGTTAAAGAATATTTTCCCCAAAAGAATTAGTACAAGTTCGAATAGAATCCTTTACAAAACTGGTTAAATAATTGCTTTAAAATTTATTTGCTGCTGAAGCAAAGATTACTTACGCTAAAAATATTAATTATTGCATTTAAGAGATTTTATTTGTATAACCAATTTATTTGCTTATGAAATTGCTATATTATTGCTACATAAATATAAATAAGTATTAATACAAGAATCTCACACGAAAGTTTGGTTAAGAAAAGTAGTAAATAAGAAAAGTCGCGAGATATATATATTGTGCTTATAAAAACACTCTTCTAACAGTTTGGGGGGTTCATTCCCTTCTTCAAATTGCTGGTTCGATTAAATAGTTCATAATAAAAACAAGAATCAGAATATTTTTTTTAAAAAAACAAAGCAAATTAAATAAATAATAGTTTTAAGTATTAGTGCTTACATTATCCACATTAATCAAAGATCAGAATAGTCGTGCTGTACGAAATGAGATTTTTTTAAAAGCTAAGTACTAACTTTTAGCTAACGAAGCGATGTTCAATAATCAGACAGAAAGTGAACAGAACGAAGTTTCTTGGATTTACTCTTTCTCACGACATACACATATCAACCTTTCGTGGGCGTTACTCTTCCTCTTATCGCCCTCTTACAACACTTACGAAAATTCCTCCGTCCAGGGAGTCTCGAACTGCTACAGCACGGTTATATCCAAGATTGAAATGCACAGTCCAGTCAAAAATAGTTACCTCATAAATGAGCCCAATGACATTCCCGGGAATACAAAAAGTGTAGAACTCTTACGATTTCCGGAGGAGGGGGGGGGGGCAACTTTTTACCATGGTACTAGTTGGCATCCTTTTTGTGATGAATCTCTATGAGAGAATTTTTCTGTTGACTTAGAATTCGAATTTGATATGTTTTTTAGACACATAATAGAAAAAGCTGTTGATTATACTTATGTATTTCATTAGACTTTAGTCTGTAAAGATTTTTTTCAATGTTCTTACGTGCAAATATGTGTTCTTGTTTGTTATGTCCTAGGGGGCCAGACCCCCTCCCCTCAAAAGCCCTTGATCTTTTTTCCTATTAATTATAATTATAAGCAAATAGAATGTAAAATTTAACTAAGTATTTGTTATTAATGATTAATTTTAATAATTAAAGCTAATTATTTATTCAATAATTAGTTTTTTACTGTGTTTTGTTCCCGAAAATCGACAAAATCAAAAGGAGCATGATACGAGAATGATGGATTTTCGACCCTGGACCCCCTCCCCCCTTGAAAAATTCCTGTGTGCACTACTGCCTAGTTTTAATTAAAAAGTTCAGTTCATTTCGAATTGATTATTTGCACCATATTTTGAACACTGAACTACCGAAACAAAGAACGACAAATCAGTCACCCTTATATTACACCCTCAACTTGTTCTTCGTCAATGAACACAATGAATTTTCTTTTGTGAAATTATCTTTTCTTCATTATCGAAAAAAGACAAAAACTGCTTCATCTAAGTATTCTACACTTTTTTTTCTTTATATTTTTCCTTCACACTCATTACAAATACTTTTTGTAAACTGAAAAAGTATTCGACTTATCAAATGTTTCGAATTATTGAAGTTCGAATTAAAAAAGTTCGACTGTATATTGGTCACTGAAATTTTTGCATGCAAAAAGGAACATTAAATGACATTTACCTGTAGTACGATTATTTTACGTTGCTATGATAAACTCAGAATATGTATAATTGTGATTTATAAAAAAAAATTCTGATATAAATGAATAGATTAAAATACATAAAGTTATTGTTTTTATTCCGATGCCTTTTTTCTAATAATCATGCCATTTTATTTTGAATTTCGGTTGTTTCTCAATCTCATAAGAAATTAATTCATTCTAAATTATAAATTTCACTCACAGTTTAGTTATCACAAATATTTTTGTTTTTAAATTTATTCCATATATATATATATATATATATATATATATATATATATATATATATATATATATATATATATATATATATATATATATATATATATTTATACCTATATAAACCTTAAGGATTCCATGCAATCAGAATTTTCAAATACCTTTGAAATTTATGGGGTTCCGTTGCACTCTTACAAAGTGTTGCAAATTATATGTGAAAGACTTTTATAGCATTCAAAATATGGCTTTCGAACTGAAAAACTTTAAAATCCGCTCTATTAAAATTCGTAGGTAAACAACGTATCTATGTAGGAATATAGCCCAATTTTCTCACGAACCACAAGGCGCAGAAACTCACCGAAGGTACCAAAATTTCGGGAATGATCCGAGATATCCGTTTTGACCATTTATATTCCGATATTCCAATTAGTTAAAAAGATATTAATTAAAAACCTTAAAACGCATAGTTATACACGGGGCGCCATCTGCAGAGAATCGAAAAGATCATTTTAAAAATTTTTTAGTGGAATGAAAAAGGTTGAAATTAATTCTTTGTTAATTAAAAAGTACATCCACTATGAAATTAAAATAAAATATCAAAATGTTTTATTAGAATGTGTTTGTAAGTATATATGCATGTAAATATATATCTAGACTTTCCCCCATACTGTTTTTTTATAACTTACATATATATATTTATATGTTTAATCAAACAGTTAAACGTTCAGTAAAAAGCAATTGTTTCAATAGTTATCTGTAAATTTTTCTTTTATTATTTACTTATAGAAATTTGATTTTAATAAATATGTATATGTTTTTAAAATGTTTATTTCTATTATTTAATTACTAAAGGAATTCTTTGTTAATTAAAAAGTACATCGTCTATTATTTGTATGAAGTTTGAAAGCATTAACTTAAAAATGAAGCCCGAAAATTCTTTTTTAACTTTAACGAAAAACGAAATGAGAAATTGAAAAAATCTTCCGATATTTTAAAGGTATTTTTACTGTTCTACCGAATGAGAGCGTAACTTGGCTGGTTAAAGCACTGCTTTATAAGACAGCAGTTTCCAGGTTCGAAACTGAAGAGGAAGAAACTATCAATTTCGCATTACACTACTTCTTAAATTTAAAAATTTTTTAATGGAATGAAAAAGGTTAAAATTAAAATAATATATCAAAATGTTTTTATCAGATCGGTTATATTTTTAAAGTTTTTTTCAGTACATGTATATATAAATATATATATATAGGCTTTCCCCCATACTGTTTTTTTTTTTTTTTTTTTTTTTTATCTATATATATAAAGGAGAAAAGCGACTCACTCACTCACTCACTGACTAATTACGATATCTCCGGAACTATTAAACCTACAGACTTGAAGTTTGGTATGTAGGTTCCCTTTATGGAGTAGACGTCAGCTAAGAACGGATTTTGCAAAGTTCGAATCCCAAGGGACGTTACGGGGGTTTAAGGGGCGTTATAGATACTTATTTACATTGTTAAATTATTAGATGTACAGTCTTGAAAAACTTAGTACACAGATTTCTTTCATAAAGTAGAGATTCCTTACAAAATGATTTTTACGAAAATCGACCTGCAAGGGGCGTCGAGGGCGCTTAAGGGGCGTTATACATAATTATTTCCATTTTTAACCTATTAGACGTACAGTCTTGAAATTTGGTAAGCGGATTCCTTTCATAGAGTACAGATCCCCTACAGAATGGGTTTTGTGCAATTCGACTCCCAAGTGGCGTTGTAGAGAATTAAGTGGCGTTATAGGAAATTAACTCCTTTTTTAAACTATTAGACGTAAGATCTTGAAATTGAGTAAGCAGATTCCATTCACTGAGCAGAGATCTGTCATAAAATGGGCTTTGTGAAAATCGTTTCCTCAGTGGCGTTGCGGGGGCTTAAGGGGCGTTATAGATAATTATTTCCATTTTTAAACTATTAGACATACAGTCTGGAAATTTGGTAAGTGGATTCCTTTCATAGATTACAGATCCGCTGCAAAATGGGTTTTGTGAAAATCGACCCCAAGTGGCGTTGTGGAGAATTGAAGGGGTGTTATAAACAATTAATTCCTTTTTTAAACTATTAGACGTAAAATCTCGAAATTTAGTAAGCTGATTCCCTTCATTAAGTAGAGATCCGCTATAAGATGGGTTTTGTGAAAATCGTTTCCTAAGTGGCGTTGCGGGGGCTTAAGGGGCGTTAGACATAATTATTTTCATTTTTTAACTATTAGACGTACAGTCTTAAAATTTGGTAAGCGAATTCCTTTCATGGTGTAGAGATCCGCTACAAAGTAGTTTTGGGGAAAATTGATCTCCAAGGGTCACTGAGGGGGATTAAGGGGCGTAATAGATAAATATTTCCGCTTTTCAATTAATAGAACCACCTGCTTGAAAATTAGAAGGTATGTTCCATTCATGGAATAAAGTACCTTTTACAAAGATTTTTGGGAAAATGGACCCCCAAAGGAGTGGAGTTGCGAGGGATTAAGGCGTGTTATAGAAAAATTCCTGTTTTTGAATTCAACTCATTTACTTGAAATTTGTTGAGTACTTTTCTTTAGTTGGATAGAGTTCCACTAAGAATGGATTTTACGGAAATCAACTCCAGGGGTAAGCGGGGAAAGTTATTGGGGCGTATTGATAGACAAAATTCCGGTTTTTGAACTGCTAAGACTATAATAATAAAATTTGGTTTGCATGCTTCTTTTGTTGGATAGGAATCCGCTAAGAATGCTATCAACGAGGTATTGATGATAAAAATTCCGTTTTTGCTGTGTTAGATTTAGACTTGAAATTTAGCACGCATATTTATTTTATGCACTGAAAGTTGCGTTGGTGGAAATCCACTTGATTATTAGGTTAAGTGAGAGAAAAAAAAATCTTTCTACTTCTATTTTAGATATAAATAGAAATATTGAATATTATAATTTATTTTCTTTTTATATCAAGGGGCGAGAGTGTAACAGCTATAAATATATTTTTCAAAACAATCGAATTCTTAATGCTAGATATCAATAATTAATATATATGTAAACAGTATACATATATACAACATCGTGAAATACCCAGTGAAGCGGGTGGGTAACGGCTAGTATATTTGTATGCTTAATCAAACGTTCAGAAAAAAGCAATCGTTTCAATAGTTATGTGTTAATTTTTCTTTCATTTATTACTTATAGAAATTTGATTTTAATAAATATATATATATATGTTTTTAAGGATTATTTTTATTGTTTCATTGCGAAAGGATAAGCTAACGATTGATTGATTCATGAAAATCTGAAATTTATTTTATTATTTTAGATTCTTAGAAGCTAACTATTATTAAAAAATTATGAGCATTTTTTGTTTTACTCTTAGCATCAGAATCGTTTTTATAAGTCATGCATCGAAATTTGAAGCTATATCTTATCTGTGAGGAGGGGAAGATAGAACAATAATTTTACACTAAAAAAACCATGTTTGGGTTATAGAAAGGGAAAAGAAACCTGTCTTAAATCAAAAATAAGTGAAATGGAATAAATTTAGAAAAAGGGAAATTTTTTGACATAATTTTAGAAATCACTAACATTGTGCGCTTAGAAACACACACACAGAAATGCTGGTGTCACGAGGAAAAGAGAAAGCTCGAGCAACGCTGGGCTAAGCGGTGGAAGGGGGAAAGTCATTCTGAAAATGAGAATTAGAAGTTCTGATTTTGTGAAAGAAAGGGAAAATTTATAACGGTAGAGACAGCCCGTGCAACGCCGGGCCATGCAGCTATTTCGAAAAAGGGAAATTTTTGACACAATTTTAGAAATCACTCACATCACTCTCACACTCAGAAATGCTGGTGTCATGAGGAAAAGAGAAAGCGCCCGCACAACGCCGGGCCATGCAGCTAGTTATAATATTAAAATACGTTTGTCTTATATTTTTTTTATTTTTTAACTGTTTCGAAAGAAATTTTAGATGCATCATTTACAACTAAATTTAGAGAATGGGCAGAACAGGAGATAGAGAGTGCCCTCGAATTATATTCAATAATTTTTTGTTGCGATCTTTTGTGCTTTCCTCTCATATTAGCATCCTTATGGCCTCATTAATCCAATAAATTTAGTTACAACGATTTTAAATGTTCATTTATGAATTCAAACAGACCCTGTCCAGTAGTGTCGTTGACAGATTGAAATGCTAAAAAATGTTCTTCAATTTGGGCATTATTGGTTTCCTCGATCTTATAAACAAATCGAATTACAACAGTCAATTGTTCGGTATGACTGACATCAGGTGTAGTACCCAGATTAAGTGAGTAATATTTTGAGGATTTTTAATCATATACAATAAATATTTTTAATCCCTTCTGATAATGCTTATAATTTCATTCCGAATTTGATTCCCTAAGTAATGAATCTCCTTTTGAGGTATTTGAATTTTGTGGAGATGTTTAGCGATTATTGGATCAAATTTTGCTATGATTTCAACCAACTTTAAAAAATTTCCATCATCACTATGATGCAACTCTTTCGAAGAACCTCCTCTAAATGCAAGGCATTGCCGGGCTAAATATTGAATTAAATAAATAAGCCGTTCAATAACCGATTACCGTTAAACCTTTTCTGCATCATAAAGTCTTTGTTTAACTGCATCAATGGTACATCAATTACGCAAAGAAATTTTGAGTTCACTGCATTTTGAACTATGTTTAAGGCGAGATGAACTACTTTCATGTGTTTTCAAAATGTGAGTTAAATGTGCCCAAACATTACATCTATCTTTAATAAGCTGTGAATGTTTCTCACTGAATAGTTTACATGGGAAGCAAAAAACTGCGTTTCGGAAATTTGAATAAACTAAATAATTTCTAAATACTTTTTCTCCATTCGGTAATGTTCTATAATAGAACGATTCTGAAAACTTTCTGCCAGAATTATCTCTCGCAAAATGATTGGTTATCAAGCGGGGAGGGTTATTTTCAATTAAATAATCTCTAAATTATAGAAATTGTATCACACACAGGCCAGGTAGCTGAATTGTTAAATTCAGTCAAAATCTTCGTTTTGAGATATTACGTTATTACCAGGCAAATTTTCTACGTCAACATCTATGTTTTCTTTTGGTATAATCATGGTTCCTTTTTAGTCATATTCTGTGATGAATTTACATTTTGAGATAAATTTTCACTATAAAATTCCAAGCCAGATGTTGATGTTGATGGTCCTGGTTCAACCGCTTGTCCGTCTTATCCTATTGTGTTAGGAATTCTGATTCTTACCTTTTTGGGGCTAAAAAGGTAAACTGGAACCCACAACAGGTATCTGGTTTACCTCACAAAGTGTAACTAAACCTAAAATAAAAAGATTGAATAAATTTGCATGTAATAATAGTAATAAAATTTTTCAGAAATGACAGCTACTTGAGAGGGTCGAGCGAGCCCATGTCTGAGTTGCCAAATATACCAAGAAAAAATACTACTAAACACACAAAACAAAGAAAAAATAGAAAATAAAAAATAGCAAAATGCACATGTGCCCTTAAAGTGATGAAAATATACAGTGAACCACAAAAGTGTTCCTACACTTGCAATTTCCAATAAAATCTAATGTTTTCGACTAATAAAAATTAATATATTGACATCGTAATTTTTTAATGACATCTACAATTTATTCTTAATAGAATGACATAATCAATTTTTTAAAAATAGTATAACTATTTTTTTTAAAAAGTTAAATATCAAAAAGCTACTAAAAATTACGCCACTAAAGTCTTCGTACATTTCTAACAAAAATCTCAACATAGCTTTAAATATTATATTTCTTTCTTAATTTAATACTTAGTTGGATATCTTTTAGTGTCCACAACAACTTTAAAACGGTATAGATTTAACTAATTTTTTGTAACTTGTGCATCGATTTTCGACCATTCTTCCATGATTATTGTTTTTACTTCACATTATGTATTTATATGTCATGTTTTTTTTAATTAATAATCTCTCCAAATTTGTTTTACTGGGCTAAATAAAGTGATCGAGGAGGTGTTTCAGAATTTGGGCAGAAGTTGTAGAGATACCAGCGGCGTACGTTGAGAACAGTGCGCTTGGCGTCATGATCCTGTTATCATCTCTAAATCTTCTTCTAAATTGACAAAAAATGATAAGAAAAAACTGTTCCGGATATTTGACGCTCCGGATAATAAACATTCTACTGATTTCATAAATCATTCAACAAAAAGAAAAAAAATCCAAAGTTTGTGTGATGCAGAAATGAAGTTATTAAAATGAATTTTAATGTAACGCTAACACACATACACATATGCTTTAGATCAGGGGCCGGCAACCTTGCTGCTCTGGTGTGCAAAACCATTCGACTAGTATAATTCAGGGTAGGCATTACTTGAGACAATTCGATTCCTACGGCAATGCTTGCAGAGTTAGGGAATGTAGGTGTACCGTTTCGCAATATCATAATTTGTGACTTTCAATTTATCACGATTCTCAACCAGGAGTGGGACTACTACAGTATCAATGATCCCAAACTACAGGGCCCCGAAATATATAAGCAAAAGAATTGTAACATATTAAGGGTCTCCCCCCCCCAAAAAAAAAGGGCACCCACTAAATTTTAATACATGGGCCACACATGACTAGCTATGTCAGTGTTCTGAACGTACAGGTGTTAAACAACCTCTTTAAAGACTTAAAATATTTTTTTCATATGAGAAAAGATTGACTCACACATAGATATGTAGAACCAGCAGCTAATTCAAACCTTTTTTATAGGGGATTTATGTTATAAGAAAACGTGGACGAAAGCCCCGAGGAGTAATTCTATGATAATAATTAAAAATCTGTTGATCTATGTGGGTTTGTTAACCCCCTCCAAATCTGGCATACATGCCAAAGGTTACCGACGCCTGCTTCAGATATTATGAAGAATAAACTTCAAATAAATAAAATTCATTTACTATTTCATGGAGCTAGTTGGAAAGTTTGAATTATTGTATAGAGCTAGAATTGTAAGACAAATAGTGCAGAAAAACTATTGAGATGAAAGATTTTATAAATTCAAAATGTGTATTTAAGAGAGTGAGGAGGAACACATTCATTTTAGTAGTTCATCTTACACCCCATGTCACGGGAGAACCTTAATGACGACAACAATAACATAAAATAAATAAATGCTCAGTGTTTTTTTCACCGCAAGGTCAAAATAGTGTCTTTTCCCCTAAATTGTTTCATGAGTAAGACTAAGTTATGAAGAAGTGAAAAAGGTTTCAAATGTTCTAAATATCACGTGACCAAAAAAAATCCTTCTGTGAAAATTACTTTCATATCTATTTCATTTTATAATCTTTAAACAGTTACTCCTGTTCATTGAAAAAAAATGCAGATAGATCAATTTCTTGAATGTAAAACATGCGAGTACACTGTCTGACCATGAAGAGTTTTAATACAAAGACTGAATTTTAAAAGAAATTTTTTTTTCATATTCGGTGTGAATAATTTTTCAGTATTATGCTCTATTTTAGCGATCTATTTTTAAGAACATATCCAAATGTCGCTGTTGCCTTGTGGTTGTAGTCACAAACTCATAGCCGGAGTGTCGTGCGTTCGAGTCCTGGTGCCACGGAAGATCCATCGTATAGAGGGGACCGATACATGTGTCTAGCACAGTACTTCTCAAACTTTCAATGTTTGCGACCCAATTTTCAGTCATAATTTTCTTCGCGCCCCTCCCCATACAAGAACAATAAGACTATACTTTGATGCTGAAGTTACAATAGGACTTTAATTATAAACCGTACAAATTATCAAGATATTCTCTATATGACAGGCACCAGAAAATTAAGCTTGTTTTAATTTAATATTAATAAATTAGCTGTCAAAAACATTATGTAGTTACTGATACATTTATAAGAATCGTATATCATTGTAAATATGTATTTAATTTTTACCATATCAAAATGTTTTTTTTCAGTATATTAACATTCATTTTAAATCTTTTATATTCGACTTTTCAAAATGTTTGTCCCCAACACACATCTCACATAGGCATATCACACCCCTCTAAGGCGATGTGACCTATATTTTGAGAAACAGGGGTCTAGGCCAGTGCTCCCGCCTTTTCAATCACAATTTTTATCGCCCCCCCTTATACATTAACAATGTACTGAATGCAATAATAATGCACTTTTTTTTACTCAAAAGCAATAATCTTAATTATAAACCGTACAAATTCATGACATAAGTATTAAATTTTGCATATGTTGCTTTTCAGCAACAAAAAAAAGTAATAGGATAATTATTATGTTATTTTTCCTTTCTCTAATTTTTAAATTGGAACACATTGCAAAATGCGGTGGCTGCTTAGAAGACAAAATATAGATATAGGCTTTTTTTTAGAAAGAACTCAGTGGGTCAATTTCTAATCATATATATAAGCATTCCTTTGAAAAATTTGCTCTGTAAGACAAGCCTATGGAAGTCACTAATACTTATTAAACTTGTTCTTAATTTAACATTAATTAATTAGTTATAAAATACTCTGTGCAGCACTGATACATTAAAAGTATACCGGCTGAAGTACCCGCTATTTGCACGATTTCATTTATAAGAAAATAAAACATTATTGATATAATCGCTGAATTTTAAGGAGAGTTCAGCCAAGTGCGCGACAATGTTTACAAAAATGTAAAATTATTTTTTTAAATCATTGCTCAAATTATAATTAGTTTTGAGTGAACTGTAATTTTAAGCCTCACAGAATTAGCATTTAGAATTGATGTTGAATAATGAACAATAATATAAAATTCCGATGAAAAATAATTGCATTATTTTTAATATTTAAAGTGAAAAGACTTCAACATGTTTTAACCCTGGAGCAGTCACGCACTCGATACTAATGTTCGAGCGGGGTTATTGAGTCACCCCAATCATTTTTTATAATTATTTTTATAGTACACAATAAAAATAGTAATTCCAGTGAACAATTTATAATTAAGAGAAAATATACTCACATTCTTTCAAGGACACAAAAAATTTTTCGGAAAAAAGTTATCACACCGGGAACTTAGTCAAAACAAGTACCTTAAGAGTGTAAAAAAACGTTTGTCACTCCCAAAAAAGAGGGAGATATGTGACAAATATATTTTAGTTCACACGTTAAGACTCTCAAACAGGAGGATAGTGTCAGAGCCATTGGTAACAATTAAACAGTTTTGCCAGAATTAACCGATTTCGTGCACTCTGTGCTCGGCGTGACAGCTCCGGATTAAAAGTGTATTTATTACAATATGGATGTTCAAAAAAAATTATGTAAAATGTTTTTCATTATGCTTTATATGTTTGGGAATAACTCATAGAAATAAATCTTGGCCAAGTAATCTTTCAAAGAGCTCTCTGTGCTTTTCCAAAAATCATAAAAATATTTTACAAGGAAAAAATCGCAGCAGAAATAGTTTATGTACAACTTCCCTAAATGAAAAAACAAATACGTAAGAGCAGGGACGTAACTAACCGTACAAGTAAGCTCGAAGGTCAAACCGCAGCAAATACATTCTGCTGCCTACAGCTGATGACAATAATATAACAGTGATGGATTTTTATCTTCCTAAAATTTTTTTTTGATTATGGGTCTGGGTTTTGTTTTTTCTCATTTTGGTTTGAAAAGAAACCGTAATAAAAAAAATCTCTCATCATGGGATTACAGCAAATCAAATAAAAGGTTTTTTATTTGGTTACAGTATCAAAGATAGCTAAAATGAGGTTTTGAAGTAGAAGCTTTTATTTTTTATGACGTAATATCTCAGATGATATATATAAATTATATCAGTGTAAATGTGTATTTTTTTATTACGTCAGAACATAAGATGTTCTTTTTTTTGTGTGTACTGTTATTAGTTATAAATTATTTTTTGTGATATTTGCACTCTACAATAAAACTTGCAAATAAAACAAAGAAACTCTTGAGTGTTTTCTTTCTTTTTTTAAAATGTCTACTTCCGGTATTAAAACCGGCATCCCGATATATTAAGATCTAAAAAATTCCGGTTTGGTCCGATATTGCAATCCCTAATTTCGACTATATATATGTTTACTAGCTGTATGGTCCGGCGTTGCACGGACTTATATAAGTAAAAGCTTCAGTAAAATATTCTTTTTCGAAAATTCTTTGCGCTGCAGTTTTAAGAAATATCGTGTATTTTTCAGAGTAAAAAAATGCATTGATAAAATAAACATAAAGCATGACAAATGAAATTGATAAAAGTGTCGTATTTTATTTTTCTTAACATTTAAAACAACATTTTTTTTAAAAAATTAAAGATAATCCTTTTTATTATATTTTTCAAAAATAATATGTGATTAATTATGTTATGTTTATTATTTTACATATGTGTGTAAAATGAATTTACCTGGAGTTGCATGGGCTTTCTCTGCTTTTATAAATTTTCCCTTTCCTTCACAAAATCAGCTCTTCCAACACTCTTTTTCAAAATGACCCCCCTTCCACCGCTTAGTCCGGCGTTGCTCGGGCTTTCTCTTTTCCGCATGATACCAGTGCTAGAACAATAAGAGAAAATAAAAAAGAAATTCCAAAATTTTTGAATTTAAAGAATACATAAGTTTTCTATATGTTTAGTTTTAAAAAGATACAGATTAAAAAAAAATAAATAAGACCCAGTATTCATTCACGACGAGATGAAAGGAGTGCACATAAACGACGTACTGAATGCACTCATAAAAAGAATAGAAAAACTTAACTGAAGTGTGCAAATGTAATAAACATATTCTATATTTCCTACTTTTCTTCCTTTTTTTACTTTTGTATACAAATTTTACGGAGAAAACAGAATGCAAACACCCTTGGATATGAGATACCCTGTGCGAGAACTTTCGGTCGTTTTTTTCGCGAGAGTTACGCCGGGTTAAAAAGTACTTCAAGATGAAGTTGTGTTATATATAAATAAACTTCTGTTTTAAAATGAGTGAGGTGAATTTCAGATATTTTTGTTTTTGCAAACTTGATTGAGAACGTGAATCCATTCTGCTTACACATTTAATGGCATTTATTCGAATCTAAGACGCCATCGATTCTAACCAAATTCTCAGCAAAATTTTGCGAAACTATGAAAAACAATGTAAAATTGTTTATTGATATCCAGCTTTACGAAATTAAAATAAATTAAGAATGAGAAATAACAAGAAGTGAATAATTAGATATTTTGTCAGTTTTTTTTCTTTTTTAAATACATATCTGAATCTGTAATTGCTCTAAATATCCCATTCAACAAATTTTTTCCCTTCAATTCTAAGCCGCACCCGATTTCCAGTAGCATTAACATTGGGTAAAAAAGTGCATCTTAGATTCGAATAACCTTGACCAGATTTAAACGAATAGTGGACATGAAAAACATATTTGAGTAAATACAGTGATTTTGATTTCAATATTTTATTGAGAACACAGTTGAAAGCAGGGCCGCCGCGGGGGGGTGGCGAAATTTATAGTACTAATAGTTTTTTTAATTGAATGTTACTTAAATAAAAGTTCTTGATTATACGCTTGCAATTTTTCATGTTTTACATTTTCTGAGTCATAAAATGAGATTTTATTTTATTTCAATTTTACTTTACTTTTGTTTTCGTTTGTGTAAAACAAAATTTGATTGCCAATACAAACAATAAAAACATGCGCTACCACACGGAACGTGTTAAAAATCTAAGAATTTGTAACATGTAACAACAAGAATTGGGAATGTTTTGCATCGGCATATATTTATTCTTTAGTATTGAGAAGCTGTTGTGGCTCAACGCCGTTGTTTAGTTTTTTGTTTTTGCTACATTTTTGAAATGGGACAACCCAAAATTGCCATTCAAAATTGTTTTTGTATTCTCAATTTAAATACAGTGTTCGTACACTTGCAATTTCCAATAAAATTTAATGTTTTTGACTAATAAAAATTAATATATTGAAATCGTAATTTTTTAATGATATCTGCAACTCTTCTTAATAGAATGACATAATCAATTTTTTAAAGATAGCATAACGATTTTTTTTTAAATTAGTAATCAAAAAGCTACTAAAAAATTACGCCACAAAAGTCTTCGTACACTTAACAAAAATCTCAACATAGCTTTAAATATTGTATTTCTTTCTTAAAATTTAGTACTTAGTAGGATATCTTTTAGTGTCCACAACAACTTTCAAACGTCTTGGTACAGATTTAATCAATTTTTTGTAATTTCTGTATCGATTTTCGACCCTTCTTCCATGACTATTGTTTTTACTTCCCATTATGTGTTTATATGTCATGTTTTCTTTTTTAAAAAATTAAAATTTCTTCAAATATGACGACTTTAATGACAATATGAAGACTTTAATGACGACCACAGGGAGGAGATTACCGACTTTGTGCAACCGATCACAGGATTTCAAGAATACAATGAAGATATAGAAACCCGGATGGCATGCGACGCAGAAGACTGTGGATTTCAAATGCTAAATGATAACTATAGTGCGACTTCCGTGCAAGAAGAATCCGACCCTGTCGACGATGAAACGGATGAAGAAGAGGATAACAACAACAACGAAAGTAGCAATGGTCCATCAAATGCTGACGCGTTTTCTGCGTTAGAGACAGCTATGGAGTGGTACGAACAACAATAAGAGTGCTGTCCTACTCAACTACTGCTGCTCAAGAGCGTCAGAGACCTTGTAGTGAAAACACGAAGGTGTACAATGGTACAGCGAAAAATAAGTGATTATTTTCCACAACAAAGGTGAAATTGTGACATTTTGCACCTATTTTGCTTTTTCTTCAAGCATGTTTCCCGCATGTAATGATTTTCAATATTCGTATTGTGTCCGGTTTCATATACTGCATGGATCGCATTCGGTGTTCGGTTATCCGAACAATCGCGTATCCGAACGGTGCCCGGTCCCAATTGATTTCGATAAACGACGTTCTACTGTAGGTCGTTTTTTGCATTACAAATCCCAATACTTTTCTCTCCCTAGAAAGTATTCCTGAAGTGTCGTCATTCGAATGTTATCCGGAGTGGAGTGCATGGAGCAAATGCGACAAGTGCGACCAAATTGGGCAGAGGAAACGGGTCGGGGAATGTCGCCTGCAGAGATTCGTGAAGGCTAAGATGGAGGTAAGCAAGAATTCTACACTTACCTGGGAAGCAGTCTTTTGAATGACTGAAGGTTAATGAAAATGACGTGTATTGACCTCAAGTCAGATTCTTCCAGCCTTTTGTGGTCCACATGTATATTAGAATATTAGCAAAAAGATCGTGACCTTAAATTTTTGTGACTCTCAAACCCCTGGTCAACTTACAACGATTCCTTCGGGGTATGACTAGGTGAGTTCGAGGGCCACGCCCGACATGTATCATGAGTAGGCGCGTCTAAAGGCATGGGTCTATTGGCCCCGATCCTAGGACCCAATTGGACATGCATTGGATTTGAACTGGATACGAATCACTAGGTCGGATTACCTTATTATGGCAACTACTTTAATACTAGATAAACGCTTAGGTCTAGTAAAGTATTGCTATCGAGCTACTAGAATTTCACTTTGACATTCAAAATATCATCTGACTTTTACAAATACGTATAAACTTCACTCTATATACAATAATTCATCTACATATCTACTGAAAAAAGACAGTTAAAAATTTTCGATACAACTTTAAAGTAAATAACCTCAAATCAGAGAGAGAGAGTTTTGAAAGGGAAACCTTTTGCGATATCGTCCAGTGTTACCCAACCTTTTTAATCGTTTGATAATGCTGAAGGGAGAGAGGGAGGGGGAGACTTGATTGTATAGATTTTAGATTGTTTTGACTTAATAATTTAATTGTTTTTAAATGTACCCTCTCAATAAAATACAATTACACCAAAAAATGAATATCAATTGATTTCACATGGAATATAAAGTGATTTCTGTGCAAATTTGAACAAACACGAGAGAAATACACCATAAATAAAATAGGAATAATTTAATGTTCCTTGGGAGGCCCAGTACCATTTGATCCACGGACCAGCACCGGTCCTCGGCCGTGGGTTGGGGACCACTTATATAGTTAATTATTAAGAGGTATTATGGACATAGCTAGAAATATATTTTTCTTCGATGAACCACTAACGTCGTAAAAAGCAGGGATTTGGAATCAGTGAAATGGACACTGTAGGGTATCTGACTCGGAGATGTCCTTAAAGTAACCGAGTTTTAACAGTTTGTTGTATCATTGTATTGCCAACTGCACCTCATATTTCTTATACAGACTCAGTATGATACGCCATAACCTACGAAAAATAAGGTGGTCTTGCCGCTGGGAAGTGTCCTGTGGCCTCAAGGAATTCGATCTTTTTGAGGCAGTATGTTTCCTCGACCACTGTTGCCAGCAATGATGCACAATAGATACATTCCTGTCAAGTATTTCTACAATATCGTGGAAAGAAATTCAACCTTTCAGCTTACTGAGTTTAATCTGCGATCTGGTTTAAACTCAATGGTTTCTTTGTCTTCTTAAAGGCCTGTGAGAGATTCGTTCCAATCTCTTGCCCGCCTAGAGGCGTGGGAGGAAGGAATGAAACACTAGCCATATTCAAAAACAATCTGTTTATTGATCTCACAAAATAGCAACACTGATTCAATTAATTTCAACGAAAAGAGATGTTCTCAATATAAACAATATGTGGATTAACAGCGAGATGCACGAATTATGAGAAGACTTTCAATATCGACCCTCTTGTAGGATCAAATCTATTGTCCCAATTATCTTAACACTATTAAACTTTAGTGACCAATCATCACTTTAATTCTTTCACCTATCAAATATTTGAAATACTCTATAAAATGTTATAATACCAGATCAGTAGCAATCTATCCTATCTCCTCACTCTTTCTCTCTCCTTCTCTCCAGTTAGCTTGAAAACTTAGACTATATAAAGCAAACTAAACTTAAATATCACGGTTTCTTCATCAAAGGCTTGGTTGTTAATAAACGCGAATTGATATCCCAAAGATTTCCCAAGAGGATTGATTGAAAGTACGCAAACAGATCCGTCACAGGCTTTTTTTGACTAACATCAACCCATTACATCAAATCTCAATGATAAATAACGCTCAACAACTTAACAACGAGTATTTAAAGCAAACCTGGTTTGCATATTCTTAGTGGCGCTACTAGCACTACACTTATGCGTCTATAGTGAAATTTAAATAGATTTCCCCTCTTTCAGCTGTATAAACACGCTTACCAAATTTAGGTCACTTATTACAACTCCCTGGTGTTGGGGTTTTTTACATCAGTGTCTTGAGCCAACTGTAGTTACTACAATGAATAATTAATAATTTTCAAGGAAAGAACCGCAATGTAGTATTTAGTCATAAGTTTACAATGAGTTCTAAAATTTAATACGGTAAACAGTGAAATGAAGGTTTTTTATTCAAATGATAATAAAACTCTTTTCGCGTTCTTTAATTGTAATTCGCTTAACCCGGAAGAACGCGCTAAATTTGCTGATGTAAGTGGGTGAGATTTTTCTCACATTTACAAAGTTTGCCAATACTCAGTGGCCTACACAACAGTGGCGTAGCATGAGGGGGCCATACGAAAAGGGGCGGTGGCAAGCACCACAAAATTTAAATTAAAAAAGTATTTCAAACTCCTAATCACGTCCGCCGGACGAAACTGACGGAAACGAGTGAAAGCTTTAATACACGCATAGATGCAGGAAGTTTATTAGTCGCTATGCAATCGCATTCGTTTTTATGTTACTTAGGAAACCGGTACTGTGTGAAGTCAATCATGCTCCCCCCAAAGCACAGAGGGACTAAATATCCATCAATGTACTAAAAAAAAGTGTGCTTTACAGACCATATTAGAAGCAAAACCAGAGGAATTCGTGGATGACGCTTTAATATATGCTAAAAGTTTATGTGAAGAGCTTGAAAATTCTTTTGAACCCCCAAGACGAATCAGGAGAAAGCATATATTTAGCGATCAGTTATCGTACGAAGATGACTTGAGGCGAACAATGTTTTCTTCAATAGACAGAGTAAGTGCTGAAATTCGAGAAAGATTCCAACAGTTGCAGAATCTAGCGCAAAAATTTGCTTTTTTAAGGGTTGAAATGATATAATGGACGAACTGAACTTGGATCAAGCTCCTCAAAACATTAATAAAGAGTTGAGCGTGTACGTCTACAAGCCTTCGTATCTGCAACAGAACTAGGATGTAAAAAAGAACTCATTAGGTCCGGCTCTCTGGGTTTATTAAAACATATTATTGAGTCCAAGCTTGAAGATGTCTTACTAAACATTGTCATAATGTTGAGAATTTTTTTTAACATCTGCCATCAGTTATGCCAGTTGCGAGAGAAGATTCTCTAAGTTAAAATTAATCAAAAATTATTTCAGATCGACTATGTCCATTAAGGCTAACAAATTTAGCTATTCTGGCATTGAACATGACATACATATTGATACTAACAGTTGCATAAAAGATTTTGCTATGAAAAAAACCCGAAAAGTGCATTTTTAGTCAATAAAAAAATTTAAACCTGCTATTTTTTTTTACTTTTACTAATTTTCTTAACTAATTATTAAAATAGAGAGGCGACAAATTTCCGTCGCCCCAAGGCGGCGAAAGCCCTCGCTACGCCACTGAGTAAACATGAATTTATTCAAATGATAATAAAACTCTTTTCGCGGTCTTTAATTATAATTCGTCTAACCTGGCAGAACGCGCTAAATTTGCCGATGTACGCGAGTGAGATTTTTTTCTCATTTACAAAATTTGCCACTACACAAACTTCTAGTATACATAAGAGGGGTTAATATACGTAGGCGTAATGTCTATGCTAAAAATTAAAATGTTTATCTGAGTTGTCGTGGTGCCTCCTCCTCGTGTCTGTTGATGTGAAGATCTTGATCCTTATTAGGAATCCTGGGAGGGGGGATCCAAACGCAGGCTGAATGGAGAAACCATTGAATCAAATTCGAAATGATTACCAGCAAGAAATTGAAATAATTTACTCTTATTAAATCAAACACGAGAAATGACTACGCGATATGCAGACAAGACAAGTTAAAGAGAGAGAGAGAGGGCATGAATAAATTATATACTTTTCTGAAAGAAATGCAACACCTCTTGGACTTGTAAATTTAAATCTGCCATAATTTTGAATTTCGAAAGTTGATATGACAAAATGACTTTGATATGAATAAATGGGGCGATATCATCCACAATCATCTACAATTCCACCACATTTTTCTATCTCGCCAACTATTTACAAAATATTTGGTAGTGACGTTTGTTTTGAGGTATTGTTCTAGCTTAAAGTGCCAATTTGGATGGACAGAAGAAAATCCGAGTTAGATGGAATAGATCTAACGGATAGCCTATTGTTATGTTGAATCTCCAAACCCACTCTTGTGTACGCCACATTAGGGTGGGGTTTGGACTTTTTTGGAAGGGTTGGTGGGCTATGTTAAGAACAGCGGTTAACCGAAGATCAGCTTTACTGTTTTATTATTTACCATGTGAATTAGAAGAGTATCATCACTCTAATCAAATTTATGTATTAATCACAGAAATATTTCACGTTTTGAGAGAAAATCTCTGCAGCTACACTTCTTCCGAGTTTTCATAGATAAGGTAGCTTTCTAAATATCAATTGTTGAGAACGTGTTCTCTGCTAGACACCCGAAGGAAAAGTCATCAAATCAAACTTCCCAGTCGTCGGAATCGGTTGCCACTCCTACCTACTCGACCAAGTGCCAAGAGCCAAAACGATACTCAGTAGGATGCCGAACCTAGTGCTGCTTGACAAGTGCAAGGTAAAATGCGGTAAGTTGTTTCCCCTCCACACTTTTAATGGTCTCCTAAAACCTGATTATCAAGCTCCGAGGGTCCCGTGTTCGGGAGACTCGACATTACAAAAGGATAGCCGCCGTAACACAAGGAAATAACTGCAGAATGAGTAATCAAAAGAAATATTTTATTGTCTCTATTCAGGAGTTACGAGGAAGATCAATTACTACTTCAGTAATCTAAATTAACTTGTCTGAAATGTTAGAAGACATTCAGAACTCCTACAAAACGACAGCAGCTCCTTTGTTTGTAAGACAAATCCGACGTCAATGATATCTATCCGATAAAATGGAATTCACTGTCAAAGCCTGAGTTTGACACAAAATTACTAATTGGTAGAGGAATCTAATTCTCAAATAGGAATTCATTAATGCTTATCGTTGACTTTTCAACAAACTAACGACTATGAGCCATCTCTCCTGACCCTCTTTTTCTCCCTTTCATTCACTTGGCGCAGCTTGGTCAAAGTTGGCCCTTGCGCCATTAAAATTCACAATCATCATCACCCTTTCATTCACTTATATACCTTAGAACTAATATGTATATTTTATTTCCACTGTAAGGCTCCCTTCACACCAAACGATTCCAAGTCTGTAGCGACCTTTCCAATTCACAGCGATTCTGAATAAACAGAGATTTGCCTTCACACCGTCACGGGTCAATCATTCTTCCATCAGTTGCTGTCTAACATGGATGTTGTTTTTAATGATTCAAGTTTCAAGCTATTAATTTCACAACTATATCCTTATTCATTTATTTTCAAATTGAAATACATAAAACAAAAAATATAAGAACGGTTTTATTTATCCTTTTATATTTTGCCTGTTAGTATCAAGTGTAATTATAGTCTGAAAAGTAGTAACAAATAATAAATATGTATTATAACTATATTATAATGCAATTACTTTTGCAAATAATATATCTAATGTTTTTAAAAGGCATTTCAAATGTGGTTATATACTACAGCTTTTGTAGCATATAACAACTATTTTTTGATTATGTATTTAAAAATGGTTTTCTAATGCATTAATGAATTAAAAATTTTACATGCCATTTACATTTTGTTTGTTTCATATAACAAAATTTGAGATCTATGTAGTAATAAAATGAAATCTTTTTTAAAAAAATTTAAATTATCGACACACAATATTGGTGTTTTATTTTATTTTAGCAATCTTATAAATATTTAATTTTTTTTCTCCCAAATTTAAATAAATTCTTATCAAATTGATCTCTGAAGCTATTTCAAACATCCTTCAGAATATCCCCTCCCCTACCAAAAAAAAGCACCTTTTGCTTTAAAGTAACAAAAAGTAAAGAATAAAGTTTTCAAATTTCTAAAATTGAATAAAACAATACATGCAAAATTAATTTTATTATTTGCACAAAATTAGCAGGGATAAAATACAGCCTACACCAGTGCTTCTCAAACTGTGGGGCGTGCCCCCCTGGGGGGGCGCGAGCATCTTGAAAATATAAAAGGCTTAAAAAATTATTTTTTGGAATGAAGTAAAACAAAATGCTTTCTGACAAAATAAAAAATACACATTTACACTGATATATAAATTATATATATCATCTGGTTTTCCACTTTCAAAAGATTCCACTTCAAACGCTCATTAGCTATCTTTGATCCCAAACCAAATAAAAAAAGATATTTTGTTTTCTTTGCTGTAATCCCGCGATGAGAGATTTTTTACTACGTTTCTTGTAACCTCTAGAATAGTACTTTTGATTATCATCTCTTTGACCTTCAAACTTACTGGTATGCTTAACTCCGTCTACTTTTCTTTTGGGAAAGTTGTAAATAATATTTTTCTGTTGCTTTTTCCCCCCCGTAAATGAGTTTTATGATGTATGGATAAGCATATTGAGCACTTTGAAGGATTAATTGGCCAAGATGTATTTTATGAGATATCTGAAATTGCATTATAAAAAACGTTTTACATAATTATTTTTTTATAACTGACATCGATGTTTTTGTATCGAATACATTTTTTTCATGGGAGCGGTCGCATGAGGCGCTGAATCACTCCAAATTCTGGTAAAACTGTTTATTCGTTAACAATTTCTGGACAGTATCCTCCGATATGACAGTCTTAATGGAAACTAAAATGAATTTGTCACATTTATGCCTCTTTTTTTTGAGAGTGGCAAACGGTTTTTTACAATCAAGGTACTTGTTTTGATCGAGTTCCCTTCACGACCACTTTTGTTCAGAAATATTTTCTATGAATATGCTATACTTTCCCCTACGATTAACGTTGTGGTTTTAATTGCTGTGTTGTACAACTTATTATGGTTTATAAATGTAAATGAGCAGAATATAAAAAAAAAATGGGCATCTGTGATCTCTCTATTGAAGGAAGATGAAACTGATCAAGCAATTGAAGAACCTGATGAAATAATGCATATTAATCGTGATAGCGAAAGTAAATATGACAAAAGTGATAGACATGAAACGTTTGAGTTGAATTGTAATTTTCAAATGCTGCCTAAAGAACTCTATCAAGAAAATTAAGATATCAAGAAAACTAAGAAGCCATAAATGTAACACTTCGCCTTGTCAAAAGACACAAGCAAGAAAAGGTTACACATGCTATTTGTAGATCATCAAAGAATAGAAAAATTACAATAACGTGAGCAAAATATGACAGTTTTGATTGCAAATAACGTTCTTGTATTGTTAGTGAAAAGTGTCTGTGATTTATGTTCTTTATTAAGGTCACGCACATTTGGAACGGTTTCATTAGTTTTATTGGATTTTTTCTCAAATCATCAAAGAAAAATTAAAAAGTCCTTTAAAGTAGGTAAGTACCTTTTCTCTTAGTTAAATTATTCGCTGCAATTGTGATTTTTATCGAGCACAGAAAAAAATAATTATAAAAAAAAAAAAGGATTGGGGTGACTTGGTCAAGTGATCGCGCGACCATTAAGGTTAGTGTGGAGTGGGCGCCTGCTTCCGGGTTAAAACATTTTGAAGGTTTCTCGCTTTAAATATTGCTTTAAATATTCTTCATTGGAATTTAATTTTTCATGCGTTTTCCTTATTTAATATTAATTCTAAAATCATTTTATGTTTTTGTATGCATTGTTGTGCACTTGGTTTTACTCTTCTTACAATTAAGCTATTATATCAAGAATAATGCATTATTTTTTAAAAAAAATAATCGCAGAACGGGTACTTCAGCCAGTCTACTTATAAATGTATCAGTACTGCACAATGTATTTTATAACTAATTTATTAATACTAATTTAAGACGACTTGGTACCCTAAAAATCACAAACCTATCGTTTTTTTTTTATTTTCATTTAATCTTATTCTTTGCATTATTATCTTTCGATTGATATATCACTTGTGCATGTCGGAAAGTTAGAAGTTGAATAAAACTTCATTTGAAAACAAATTAGGTAATTCAGCCACACCCCCTTTTTAGAAAAAAAAGGTAAAAAATGTGTTATGATAAAAAAAATCTATTTTATAAATAGAAATAATAACTATAAAAAAGAATGTGTAGTATTAAAAGCAGAATATTTCCGAGGCAATACAATAATGTAATTTTTCTTCCCTGTGAAATGTGTGCATATAAAATTTTTAAATTAAGGCATTTTATATTAATAATTTTATAATTTCAGTTCTTATTCCTGATATATTTTTCATACAAATGTAATACTTTAATATTATAAGAAGAAAAACAGCTAAAATTTCTGTCGTGACAGAAAAAAAAATTTTTTTTGAAGTTTTTCTTGAGTTTTCTTGTGCAATTAGTACTCTCTAAAAGTTGATCATTTATAAAAATGTGTGGGTTGAAAACATATGAAAATGCAATTATTTTAAAGAAAAACGTATAAGTAATATCTTAAAGTGGTAATTTAAGTTTAATTAAGCTTATATTTTTTTTCCGAATTATAAACTTTAAAGTGGTTTTCTCAGTTTGTGTTTTTCGAAACCTTAGTGCATTCAAAATGCTACTCCTTCGACAATTATTTACCAATCACTTCAATTTTTCCAGCGTGTTAAAAATAAAGCATGTAATAAAATTAGGGATCCGTTTTGCTATAAACTGAATACTTTTTTAAAAAAAAATAAAATGTAAGACATGTTGGCTTTTTCGTTGATTTTAGCTTGTATATCAACATTTTATTTTTTTTTTTTCTCGAAAACGAATGAAAATATTCTAAAATCGATCCCTAAAGTTAAGAACACCCATAAGAATATTATAAAAAATTTCAGGTCAAAAAATTAATTTTTACAAAAGGAGTAGGATTTTTAAAATTTTCCCAATTTTCTTCAAAAAATTTAAATTTTTAAAATTGTGTGAATAATATATGAAAATTTTCATCTGGTAACATTTTCTTGAGTAGAAACATTGTATAAAATGTTAAAATATAATTTTTAAATACGTAAATAAAGAAGTTTGCTCAAAGGGTGCCAAGTCCCCTTAAGAGCAAGTTTAATTATTATTAGTGACTTCCATGGGCTTGTCTTGCAGATCAAAGGTTTTCAAATGAAGGCTTAATATTAGAAATTGACACTCTGAGTTCTTTTTCTATATTTAGCTGAGATCTATATTTTGTCTTCAAAGCAGCCACCGCAGAAAATCCGGTTTCACAAAGGTACGATGTTGAAAACGGTAAAAGTATACGAAATGCTTTTGTTTTCAGTTCAGAAAATTCATCATCTACTTCTGCCCAAAATTGAAAGAGAGTTTTATTACAAAATTGTCTTTTAATTTCGCCACTAGATGTGGAATCTATGAAACTTTCTTCTTCGGTAGTGGAGAATCCTTCTGGGGTATTTTGAAATGGATCTCTCACCCATTCGTAACTTGCTATCAAGTTGTCCTCAGCAAAAAATATTTTTTTAAATTTTTTGCTAACATAGCTAAATGATATTCAATAGTTTTATAAACAACTTCCACATGTTGTTCTTCAGTTTTGTAAGTTTTTACACATTTATCCGCATTTTCAAGCATTTCTAGGTTTTTTTGCTTTAAATTTCGGCTCCATAATTGTAATTTTCTACAAAAAGCATTAATTTTATCACGAGTGTCAAACATATGTACATTTGATCCTTGAAGTTGAAGATTCAATATATTTAATTTCTCAAATATATCGACTAAGTAGCTCAACTTCATCAGAAATAAACCATCTCGAAATTTCTCAGCTTCCGGTAGGTTTTCCTCTTCTAGAAAAATGGTAATTTCATTTCTTAATTCATAAACACGTTGTAAAAATTTCCCGCGTGATAACCATCTTGCTTCACAATAAAATAACAACGATGATTGCACTGCGCCCATGTCTTTGCAAAGTCCAGAAAAGATTCTTGATTTTAGGGGGGTCTCATTTTTATGTAATTTACTACAGTCACAACTGTCATTAGCACAATATTCAGGCCAGGACTAATTTCTTTGGAAGCCAGAGCTTCTCTGTGGATCATACAATGTGTCCAGATGCACAGTGGAGTTTTTGTTTCACAAGTGCTTGTATACTTTTAAATCCTCCTGACATTATGCGAGCACCATCGGTGCATATTCCGACACAATTTTTCCACTCTATATTTGCCTCGTTTATAAAATTATTTAAAATATCAAATAATGCCATTGCTGTTGCTTTAAGTTTTATTGGTTTACAAAAAAGTAGTTCTTTTACCGCTGACATACCATCCCAAAATCGAACATACGCAATGAAATGAGCATCTTTATTGCTATCTGTTGCCTCGTCAAGCCGAATTGAAAACAATTTATCACGCAACTTACCGAAAAGCTGTTGCTCTACATCTTCAGCGATATCATCAATTCGACGGGAAACAGTATCATTTGGTAAGGGTATGGTCTGCAACTCTTTGGCAAAATTGTCTCCAAACATAGTTTCTACAATCTCAATTGCTGCAGGCAAAATAAGCTCTTCGGCAATAGTGTGAGGCTTTTTACATCTGGCTATTTTATATGATACTTTGTAAGAAGTAAGTAAAGCTTTTTCATTCACTGACAAAGTTTTTTTTAAAAATGTTTTTTGTTTTCCGTATGATTTTAATTTTGATTCAAAGAACTCTCGAGGTTTGTTAATGTACTCACCATGAAGCGTTTCGAAATGTCTTTTAAGTTTATTAGGTTTCATACTGTCTGCTGCCAATATTTTTGAGCAAATAACACACAGGGGCTTTTCTTCTCCATTTACTTCAGTAATGGTAAACCCAAAATTCAAGTATTCTTGAGAATATTTCCTTGATTTAATTTTCGGAACTATGCTCGTCTGTGCACTTGTTGATGCTTTATTATCGTCGAATGTTCGCTTATGACTTAAAAATTTATCCAGGATTTTTTTTGTTCCAATTTTCTGCAGTAATACTTAATAGTGTGAATTACAACTAACGCGCAAATTATAAAATGTACATTCAAGATAGATTTGGTAGCTATAGAAGCATCGAATGGACCAAGACTGATTGGAATTGTACGAGGTACAGCATTATTACATGTTTTGCGCAGACGTCCGATAGTTTGACCAGACTCACGCAGACGCTCGCGAGAATTCCAGATGTGATGGATATGAGAGAACGCAACATAAAGTAGACTATTTTTCAATTTCTACTATAAGTTCACTCTCATATATATCTTGTACAAATTTTCAGTCGTTGATAAAATACTTTCTATTCATTCAAGTTCAAATACATTTTTTAAAACTTGTAGTGGGTGACACTTCATGTTAATACAGTTCTTTCAAATTTTAATTCATTAATTAAATTTAAAAAAATGAATAAATAGTAACAAACAAAAATTATAGTCCAAAAGCATTTATAGAAAGGAAAACTTTTCGTGCTGTCCCCTGTAACGCAATGGATAGCGCGCTGGGCTTCTAATCTTAAGGACGGTAGTTCGAATTCCATCCGAGATGGCCTAATTTCTAAGAATGTGTGTGATTTCTTCTGTACTTTACTATTTTCTTACACTAATTAAATTTAATTAATGAATAAATAGTAACGAAAAAAGAATATTCCAATACCCCATATATAGAAAAGAAAAGGAAAAATTGCAAGGAAAATCGCTTTCTCTTTTGTCGCTTAACATTGTGATTCTGTCATATGTATTACATATTTGTATTAATTGAAACTATTTAATAGAAAGTAACTAAAATAAGTTTTTCTTTGTTGGCCTAAGTAGGAATTGACTTAAAATTTATTTTTTATATTACTTGTTCTAATGACATTTGTACTTTTAGAAATGCATGATGGACGAAATAAATTTTTAATTAAATGTCATTTTGCAATCTGTCCCAATTTAAAAATGAGAAAGGAAAAATAACATAACATTATAATTATTACTTAAAAGTAATTTGCTTAAAATATATATTATATAAAAGTAACGTATACAAAATTTAATACTCAAAGTGCATTATTATTGCATTCAGTACATTATTATTGAGGGAGGGGGGTGGCGATGAAAA
Organism: Trichonephila clavipes; assembly: GCA_019973935.1. Lineage (NCBI taxonomy): Eukaryota > Metazoa > Arthropoda > Arachnida > Araneae > Nephilidae > Trichonephila > Trichonephila clavipes. The sequence goes on along the minus strand of BMAU01019548.1, from coordinate 335,474 downwards.
TTATGATTAAAAATTGGGTCGCCAGTAGTGAAAGTTTGAGAAGTTTTTTTTTACTTAATTAATTTATTTATTTTGCAAAAAGTAGTATACAAACTGTAATACTTATGCTATTAATTTGTATGGTTTATAATTAAGATCGCGTATAGTAGCTTTAGCGTCAAAGTGCATTATTATTACATTCAGTACATTATTAATGTATAAGGGGGGCGCGATAAAAATTGTGATTGAAAAGGGGGGCGCCAGTATTGAAAGTTTGAGAAGCACTGGTCTACACACTCGGCGTCAAGAACTAGAGTTAGTATACATAATGAAAAGAATACTATGAATACCAAAAATATAAGCGCCATCTGTTGGCATAAAAACAAACTCATGTTAACCCTAACAAGAAAATCATTATCTTCAAACATCTGAAATCAGTTTCTGAAATAGAAACTGAGCGTATACTAAATTTGTTGCAGTTATAATTACTAATAACATAAAAAACAATAAAAATCATCACTCTATTTGTTTTAATTCACTTTTTCCTTAAGAAATAGCCCCTGGCTGATGGTGAATGAATGAAGAAAATCTGACCTGCCGAATCACGCGTGAATGAGAATGACGGCGGATTGAACCAGTTTCGGTTGGTGTGAATGCGGGAAGCGAATCTTGGCTTATTTGAGCGGGAAATTACGAAGCCGAATCCTGGTCCATCAGAGAAGTTTGCTGGTGAATGAATCGGAGTCGTTTGGTGTGAAGGGAGCCTAAGGAGATGGTAGTTAAACTAACAAGGGAAGGGCACAACTAAGGAAATTTATTTGGGGACGAGACTTGGTGTTATAGTAGTACTCCTTTAGAGTGTTCAACCCTCAATGTAATTACGCCGAATGGCCAGTCAATTCGGAGATAATAGCCTTCGAAATTCATGCTTAGCTTTTATACAATTAAGTTTTAACTTCCTCCATCGTCACAGTGGCTCGATTGGTAAGACGCTTATCTTCAATGCCGGCGGATAGAGTTCGAATCATGCGATCAACTTTTTTTTTTCCAATTCCTTTAATTATTTTATAAAATTAAATAAATTTACTTATGAATGGTTTATTAAATGTTAAATGATATTTTATGTAATTATTTTGTATTCTATAAAGTAAACAAAAAATAGGACCGAAATTTACGTGCGCGCGTTATACGCCAGGTACAAAAATGAGCTTTTAAAAATTAAAAAAGAGATGTGCATAAAAAAAATTTAAGCTTCTATATAAATCGAAATACTGTTTATTTAAAAGAAGGGAAATTTTTTATGAATTTAGAAGGTTGTACTTCTCTCTGCTCTCTCCCTGCTTCTCCTCTGCTCATCTTCTGGACTACTGGGGCATTTCCTTGCGACAGTTGTATGAAGAGCAAGACCTGGTGTGCGACCCTATTACCAAGGCCATCTTGAAAGGACTCTCTTCTAGATAGCTTTACTATTACACGGAAAGGTCAAATGGTGTAGGCTTTCCTGCTCCAAGGGGATTGGAAACAACCCCACAGGTTTCTTCGGGGAAAAAGTGGTGCACGTTATACGCCGAATATACCTTCAAATTAAAAAATACAGCTTGAAAGCATAGATGCGCATTATACGCCGGATTTTACGGTAATTATAAAATAATTAATTTAATATAATAATAATATATTTTATAAATTATTTTATATTATATATAATATTTTATTTATAGTATATTGTATTTCACATTATAAATCTATTTGTAAATAATTTTTATATAAAATATTTGATATTTATTATATATTTTATTATATATATTATTTATTTAATTATAATTTTATAATTATTTATTTAATTATAATTTTATAATTATTTATTTAGTTATCTTAAAATATATTTATTAAAAATAATATAAATATTTATATAATTACAGTAATTTGTTTACTTTATAAAATACAAAATAATCACATAGAATATCATTTAATATTTAATAAACCATTTATAACTAAATTTATTGAATTTAAAAAATAATTAAAGGAATTAAAAAAAAATTTGATCGCGTAATTCGAATCTTATCCGCCAGCGTAGAATGCAGGCGTTCTGCCAACCATACCACTGCGTCGTTGTTGTTGTTGTTCTCGTGTCCATGAATAAACGCAGTAGATATCACTAAATTCCGTCGAAAGTCTTGATCACTGCCTCTGCTATTCTGGGAGCATCAGGGCTGTACAGGAGTTCCCGCAAAGAATCCCTCAGAGGGACCATTCCCATTTTTAGTAACTTTGTTGCGACGGTTGGGCATTCCAAGATGTGATTGGGCGTGAGTTGAAGATCTGGGCAGTGTTTGCATTGAACATATGATCTTGTTTTGTCTGGGTGAATCTTCATGCCCTTAAGGTGTTCAGTTCTCAATCTGGCAATTGTGGATGTTATAATTCGGGGACAGTCAAATTCCGTAACTATGGGATTTTTAAAGTGTGATTCATAATTCTGTGTTTGGCTACTGCGTTAGCATCATCAAGTGTGATGGTGGTGCACTTGTGTTCGATGTCTCTAGCTTCTTTGGCGAGGCTATATATATATATATATATATATATATATATATATATATATATATATATCAGCACATTCATTACCCTCAATGTTGACACGTGCATTGCAGGATACAGAATTTTCTTTTGTTGTGCAGCTGTTCTAGAAGGGTAATAATATCACAGGAGCTGTTAGTCTTTCCGTTTCTTATGGTTTCTATAGCTGATTTAGAGAATCTGAGAAGATTACTAATCCTTCTGTAGAATCAATAACATGTGGGTCTTGTTGATATAATATAAGGGCCTCTCTAATTGCCACGAGTTCACTTGTGAAGTTTGAGGCGATTATGCCTGTGTTAATTTTGTGTCTGTAGTTATTACCATCTGGGAGGAGTAGGATGATTCCGGCACCTCCATTGCTGAGGGATCTGTCTGAGGAACCATCGGTGTAGGCGATTGCAAAGTTATCTTGGGAGAGTATTGCTATCGTTTCCAGTCCTTTTTGTCTGAGAGTTACAGGATCTTTTTTGGAACATGGCTGCAACAATTCCAATTCGAAACAGGTGTTCTTTGGTGGGTTTTTTGGAATGAGGGGCTCCTGAAGGAACTCCAAGGAGGAATGATCCAAATTGAGTTCTTTTCGGATTTCACTATCAAGTTGGAGAGTCGAAGATCTTTTGAGCCTTGTAGAATGCTTCCATTTATCAAAAACTCTTCTAGAGATATGGTCCAAACCATATGAGCGTAGTTTATTAGTGAACTTGATAGTGGCAAGTTTGCGCCTGCTTTCTAGCGAAGGCAGGCCGCATTCTTGTTCGGCCTTTTCATTATTGGTTGATGACACTGCTCCAATAATAGTTTTGGCAGCTCTGTGTTGTACAGAATCAAGTTTACGCTTAACAGAAATAGAGGCCGGAGTCCAAATTGGGGTCGCATATTCTAAAACCGGTCTGATAACAGTGCAGAAAGTGCTTTTTAGGGTTTGAGGTCTATACCACTGCGTCGCTGGAGGAAGTTAAAACTTAATTGTATAAAAGCTAAGCATGAATTTCGAAGGCTATTTTCTCCGAATTGACTGGCCATTTGGCGGAATTGCATTGAGGGTTGAACACCATAAAGGAGTACTACTATTACACCGTCTCGACTCCAAATGAATTTCCTTGTCGTACCCTCCCCTTGTAAATAAAACTTTATAGAATATTACCTTTTGTGAGTTTAAAGACTTCAAGACTCGCGAGATAGTCCGCTACACACTTCGTGACCGGTCAGCTTCATTATTAATCAGAAACATGTAACTTTTTGTCTTCAAAACCGGTTTCACTCGAGACAACTTTTCCAGGCCAGGCAACTCGTTTCCTATCACTGCGCTTCTAGTGGGAAGTGCAGATAATTCCTTTCATATGCGGACACGACTGAAAAGAGAGTGCCGTAGAGAAAAAAAAAGGGAGGGCTGGACTCATCGGTACAATGATTAAAACCGAAACAGTAATTCACCATTTCAATAAACAAGTAAACCACGTATGAAGAACGTAGCTTCCAAAATATCCTTTTAGTTGTATTAGCTAATGGGGAGAAGAGTTGAGGGAGTGGCACACACATACAGCAAGTTGACAACGAGTAAAGGGATCCAGGTGATTTCTATTCAAAGCCAACTCTCGATTCAATCTTTGACCTCTTAATATCAAGTGAGTGAGTGAATATTAACGTCGCACTGTTCAGCTACATGATGGCTTTTGGCGACGGACCACGTTATTTTGAACCATGGTCAAGTGACGTGGACGACACCTGAGCTAGCATCCCCTCTCCTAACTACCACACCACACAAATGGGAGAACGTTTCATCTCTCGACAGAATTATCGAGCATCGCTGCCCTACACGGCGGGTCTTTAGTGGTACTGGGCTCGAACTCATGACATGCCTGCCATGATCCGATACCTTGACTACTAGACTACCGCAGCTCCCCCCTTCTTAATATCAAAGGAAATGGTTAAATAATTATAACTACTAACTATGCCAAATTCGGATCACGAAAATATTTATTGATCTTTCCATTCCTAAAGAAATATATTTTAAGGGCAGGATTCGATTCTTGTAATCTGGATCTTATCCGTAAATTGTCTGACTTCAATAACAAGTCTCTATAACACAGAATAATTCTTCAATCCCTCATCTATCCTTACTCTTCTCTTTATTCCCCACTTTCATTTGGCCTTTTATCTCCTTTTTCATTCACTCTACTTTTACTTAAATGGCAATGTTTATTTATGTGCATTATAATTCGTTAGCAATGCGAAAGGGTTCTCATCAAATATCGCCCTAGTCCAAAGTGTTAGCTGACAGAAATGCAAGAGAGAACCAACTTAGATAAAGATTATAAAATTGTCTAATAGATAGCTCCAATTAGTAAATAGTAACTTTTAGTCGTAAGATTCAGCACCTGAGATTTGAATCTTTGGTGATGTTGCTCTAATCTCAATAATAATTCTATAACGTAAAGTAATTCTTCGAGTTCTGGACTATCCTTTCTCTAATATTTGTCTCATTCTAGACTTCCACATCCTTTTATTCACAACAGTTTTGCTTTAGAACAGTGACCCCCAGCGGTCTATGACGACCTCCAAAAGGTCCGCGAGAGCAAAAAAATAATTTGGGAGTCCTTGAGGTGTAAATGGGGGTCTAAGATAATGGCTCTCATTAAACAATAATCAAGTGGAAACCAAACTTACCTATTTTAATAATTTATTTAATAAATTTAATTAAGTTTTAATTTGAAGTTACAAGGCGTCAGCATAACTTTTATTAAAACAAGGACCTTATTTTAGCGTTTCTTGCCAGAATTAAGCTAAAGCGGTATAATATTGGACTTTTCCAATTTTCCCAGTTTCTCAATTGACACAGACAATCTGCCTGGAAGAATACGTTTTAACCTACTTTCAACATTTAAGTGTCAATTTCTTAGACTTTGAAACTAGGTTTAATAATGCTTTGACTATGGTAATATCACAGTATGGTCGCATTGAAAATAAAGTTAGATTTCAAGTATTAGACACTACTGAAGGTCTAAGAGTAAAGTTTAGAAACGGATGTCAGCAAATTTGTCTTTAAAAAGAAATACCTGTTATTTATCCCAAATTATAAAATATTTTGAGAAAGCTTGTAATTGTGCTTTTCCGATTGAGAAGAAGTTCAGCGCGTTTGCCAATCTCCAAAACAAAAATAAAGAAAGGAATACTATACTGAAGAAAGACTGGACACTATTAACCGAGGAGACATTTGAGGTTAAATCCGACAAGTTTGGTACCAAACGCTGAAAATTTGTTATCGAATCCTCAGATTCATTCCTTCCACTAAAAGCATTTGTTGTTTTTTTCAGTTATTTTATGCATTAATTAAATTTTAATTTATTTAGCATGTGTTTCTTAAGTTTTAAACACTGTACTTCACTACAAATAGAAATTTAAATCTCTTGAAGTAAGTAGCACTAAGCCAGCTTTCAAAAACACATTTAAGTTGACGAATTTACGAAAATTTAATATTGGGTAAAAAGGGGTCTACCAAATACCGAAAAATATGGCAAGGGGTCTATTGTTTGGGAACCTCTGCTTTAGAATAACACCCATTTACCTTCCTTACCAGTGACGCCTTAAAATTTCTTGAGATCCTGGGCCCCTATTCAAAAGTAGACCCCAACTGCGATCCTTTTTAGTTGTCAGTGTATTGAATACGTTGTCAAATTCACATACAAACGATAACCCACATCAAATAAATGTGCATGACTAACCTTCTCACAAACCTCCACCAACTGCCCCTTTTCGAAAAAAATGAGAAATGAAGACGATTGGTGGTAAGCCTAGGAAAAGACACGGATGACCAACATGACGTAATATTGTTGTTTTGTCATTGTTGCCAGTTGGCATATAGTTCGAAATTTCCAGTTTTTCGATGAATAAATCCAGAAATAACATTTCACGATTAAAGTTATTCTGATCATGATCTTACCGAGGTCGAGTCGAGAACGAGACGAAGTATCTCCCCCGCCAGCTGAGTCCCTGGGCCCCTGCCCAGTTGGCTCGTGCCTTAAAAGTCCCTGTACTCAAATCAAGCATAGTGGAAATAAATTATTGTTTAAAAAAAAACTAAAAAACACCATTTTATAGTTAATCGAATTAAGTCGTAAAGTAATCTTTTAGTCGCCAAATCTGGAAATGGGACCCGAAAATGGGAAATGATAGTCCTGATGATCTTGACCAGGACAATGGAACAAAATTATTAAATTATTGTATTGGCATCGGTCCTGGACAAGTGAGCAAAATTTTGAATTAATCTAACCCTTTAAAGTGGGTAAAAATTGAATTCAAAGATTCCGTTACATCCAAGTAAAGCTTATGAAAAGGTGTTTAAACAGCCCAGATCAGGGACGTAGCTACCAATGATACGGGGCCCCAACATGTGTAACTACATTTAACACAAACAGGGCTTTCGTTTTTAAAAAGAGCCCTAAATGAGTTTTGATGCGGGGCTCACTCAGAATTAACTACGCCATTGGCTCAGCTATTGGTTGAAGAAAGTGCGCGTGTGTGTGTTAGAACTCGCAACGATTTCCGTAACTGATTTTTGGTCGTGCATTGATTGAGCATCTGAGCAAATATGAGTAGGTGTAAGTAAATAGGTCTCGGAGAATAAAACATGAATTCTAAAAAATGGAACATCCGTAATTACTTCCGCATTTCTCATTGTTGGTTTAAATTGATACCGATGATAAAGAATCTAAGGCAGCGGTTCTTAAACTCTTTTCTAGAGAAGAACTTCTGAAAGTTTTAATATTTGCGACCCAATATTCAATCATAATTTTCATCGTGCCTCCTTCCAAACAATAAAAATGTATTGAATTCAATAATACTGTACTTTAACGCTAGAACTACAATACGACTTTGCCACCAGCATATATTAACATTTCGCTCAGTCAAAGTGTCCCGGATATATCTCATCCAATCCCTAAGAGAGATGTCTCTTCAAGGTCATTTCCCTGATAAAAGGAAGGGATTTGAACGAGCTGTTTCAGTGAAATGATAGTGTCAAGAATTTAAAAGTGTTTACTTAACAAATAGGGTGCATTATTAAACGTAGAAGTAAGTAATATAACAATAGTCAATGAAATACAAATTATTTATTCGAAACTAATTAAAAAATAATTAGAAAATTATTTTCTAATTATGGCTGGTATTTTTTGACGTGGCGTATAACATCTTTCCCCTCGGTTGCTTAAGAACTTGATTTTAATTTTCATAACAATCGGCTCAAAGGAAAAATAATGATAATTTTTTTGAAAAAATACCACAAAATATGATTCAATGAACAACTCTTCCTTTTCTCACTGAAAAAAATGTTCTAAATATTAATGTTAAAGCTTAAGAATAATATTTTTTATTAAGTTATATAGAATATTAATAGATAATACACAACATATCAATGTAACCCGATATAACATATTAGTTAAAATATGTTATATCGGGTACAATGACTATAATTTTTTATCAATTTGATAGTGATTCAAGTGACAAAGCTTCCTTCAAAATTGGATAAATTAATGAAAGATTCATTTTTGAATAAAATAAGAATAAAAGTGATGAAAAAATTGAAGGAAGGTAAGTGGCAAATTATTTTTTATAACTTCATTTATTTTTTAAATTTGTGTGTGTGTTTTAATTTCTGGATAACATGAAACTTATTTTTAGTATGACATAATATGGGGTAATTACTTAAATTCTTCAGATAAAAAAAATTAATTTTTAGAAAATTTTTTCAGAGAAATTTTTAGAACTGGATAAAAAATATTTTCTAATGTAAAATTGCTAAAAGAATATTAAAATAGAATTTTTACTCAAAAACATTCATTGATAATTATTGTAACAGAAATTGTCAAATCGTTTAAGAAAACTATTAAATATGTCAGTAAAACTTTATGTCTAGCTCAGCAATTAATTGACTAAATTTTTTCTAAGTACACGCACACATATCGTATTTACTCGAATCTAAGCTGCACTTTTTCCCTTGCCAATGATACGGAAAATCGGGTGCGGCTTAGAATCGAAGGGGAAAAAATTCGTTGGAAGGGGCAATAAAGTAATTACAGATTCATGTGTGCATTTAAAAGCTTATACAATACTGGTAATATTCAATTCTTAGTTCTTATTTTAAATATATTTTAATTTCATAAAATTCGATAACGATAAACTATTTTACTCTATGAGAATTGCAATTAATGTTGATAAATCACAAGCAATTGTTTTCAGGAAATGGGGGGTCATCGACCCGCCTTTCCAGCTCCCACTTTTTGATGACAACATCCAGTGGGTTTCGGTGGTGAAATATCTGGTCCTACACATAGATAGCCGTTTAACGTTCAAAAAGCACATTGACTATCTAGCAGAGAAATTCTGGGGTAGAATTCATCTAGCCATCTCCCTCATTGGGAGGAGGTCTCCTCTATCCCTGGATAATAAAGTTATTTTATACAAGCAGAAACTGCGCCCAGTTATTACTTATGGTTCGCCCGTATGGGGAGCCGCAGCCGCCACCCACATGAAAAAGATTCAAGTAATTCAAAACAAGATACTCCGCGTCATGACGAACGCACCTTGGTACGTCCGAAATGACGTGATACACAACGGTCTACATATGGAGCCGATTTCTAATTACATCACTAAACTCTCTAGAAATGTCTTTAAATCTATAGAATCTCATGACAATCCAATTATCAAAGCACAAACACTGTTTACGTATCCTCATCCTAAAATTAAATATGCATACTCTTCAACGAAGTGGAGAAACCCGCTCCGCCCCCCATAACTCAACAAAAAACACTCTTTTCACACTCTTAACAATACAATTTTGCTGCACTGCACTGCATCATTCACTCTGGGTTCTGAGGTGATCTCTCACCGTCTTGATTCACAGCCTTCGGCCGTCCCGTCTTCCTTCCTGCGTTCTTCCCTTCCCCCCGCCGGGCTCTGCTTCGTTAGAACGTTTCGTGCTTTGGGGTACGTCCTCCCTCCCCGTTTTTTGTGGGAGTTTTCATGATTTGTTTAATCTTCTCATCATGGTTTATCTTTTTCTCCCATCCTTCTGGGAATAGGCGCCCGCGATCATCTAATTTTAGTTAGTTATTTTACTCTATTTTTCATTTTTGACAAAAACTTGTTGAGAAATTGAGGCACGGTTTAGAATTTATGGCGGCTTAAATTCGAGTAAATGTGGTATATATGTAATCATAGAATTTTTTTAATTGCAAAACGAGAATATTCTAAAAAATGTTTTACTGCGGGTAAAAAAATTTTAACTTAAGGAAAGTTGAAATCGCGTCGATATTGATGATCAAATTTGCTTTTAAAATTTCAGTTTTATTAAAAAATAGAAATAAATTAAGAATGTGAAATTTACCATCATACACGGTTTGGGAGAAAAAACATATACCGTAAAATCCGGCATATAATGATGCGCACCTCCGTATAATTCTCACCCATACTTTAGAGCTGCAGTTTGTAATTTTAAGATACATTCACCGTATGACGCTCACCCCCTTTTCTACGAAGAAACTTGAAATGGACGTATGCAATTCATTCGAGGTATTATTGCAGGCTTTTGAAAAAATAGTACACTTCTAGGAATACAACCCTTTAAGTTCATAAGAAAAGTGATTTCTTTAAAAAAAAACTATTTTTTTTTATATATGTAGAAGTCTCATTATTTTTCCTCTATGCTCCGCTTTTTTCATTTTTCAAACTATCATTTTTATACCCGGCGTATAACGCGCACCTGTAAATATTTGTGTTAAAAGTGAGCGTTGTACGGTAATAATTTAATGAAATGAGTCACCTCCCAAATGTACAAAGGTCATAAAAAACAATAACAATACAATGTTCAGAACTGGAACTAAAATGTAAACAGGAAGCTTTTAGAGAGAAGCGTAATTTAATGTACGGCGGAACGTTTATTGTCAGGAACTCAAATATCCAGACCAGTTCCTTTTTTGCCATTGTTGTTGTTTGTTAACAACATGAACTGCGTATGGATATGTTTTCGAACAGTGCAATGCTCAACAGTTGTTTCGCGTAAGGTTAAAAGTGACTTTTGGCAGAAAACGCCGAAGAAAGTGTTGCTGCTTTTGCTGAAAAGCTCAATATGAAGGACACCTGCTATATGTTAGCTGTTATTCGAGCGTGGGACTCGCTCGAAAGACAGAGCCTGAAAAATGCATGGAATAAGCTGTGGCCAGATTTAGAAGGCGAAAAAGGCTTCAATGACGACGACAGGGAGGAGATTATAGACTTTGTGCAATCGATCCCAGGATTTCAAGAATACGATGAAGAAAATGTAAAAACCTGGATGACATGCGATGCAGAAAACTGTGGATTTCAAAAGCTAAATGATGATGAGATTGTGACTTCCGTGCAAGAAGAATCCGACCCTGTCGACGATGAAACGGATGAAGAAGAGGATAACAACGAAAGTAGCAAGGGAAATGCTGACGCGTTTTCTGCGTTAGAGACAGCTATGGAGTGGTACGAACAACAATCAGAGTGCTGTCCTACTCAACTACTGCTGCTCAAGAGAACCGGAGACCTTGCAGCGAAAAAACGAAGGTGTACAATGGTACAGCGAAAAATAAGTGATCATTTTCCACAATAAAGGTAAAATTGCGACATTTTGCACCTATTTTGCATTTTCTTCAAGCACGTTTTCCGCATGTGATGATTTTCAATATTCGTATAGTGTCCGGTTTAATGTACTACATGGATCGCATTCGGTTTTCTGCTTTCCGAACAATCGCGTATCCGAACGGTGCCCGGTCCCAATTTATTCGGATAAACGACGTTCTATTGTAATTCTTTTATTAACTCTCAGGGTAAATCGCACAAAATCCTTTTTTCCAGTGAGCGTAAACGTGACTTCCGAAACAAGAAAAGGAACAGAAGGTTCAAGTATCACCCTTTTCTGTCCCGGGTGAGTACATGAAATTTCTATCTCTATTTCAACCAGAAGAATGAGAAGGTATCTCTGAAACTTATCCTACACACTTAATATCCAAGTTGAAGCCGATTAGGGGGATAGAATGCTTTTTCTATGGTACAATTTAATATCTAATTTATTTGGTGAGGAAAACAGTTCCTTAAAATTTTTACGAAAATATTCGACGAGGAACCTCTTTAGCAGATCGTTATAAAAGATTATTTTGTGTGGAATGAAAAACATAGTTCAAGGAACAAATGAAATTTAGAGAAAAGTCAATTTAGCAAAATCGAAGCAATTTGGATAAAAAGAACCTGGCAAGGATCTGAATTTAGAGCGAACTGTTTAAAATAAAAATCAGGATCTTATAATTGTTTTAAAATTTTATCTAATTTGACCCTCTTTTCAGTCATTTCTTGTATTCCTGATAACGATGAAGTTAAAGCAATATTTTAGTATGTCGCTAAAATCCAAAAATTGAAAATTCAGCTCATTGCTGGTGAAAGCAGGCATGAACAGTACAATAAACAAATATATATCATACAGACTTTCTACTATATTACATATTGACCGAAGTACAGAGTGGTCATGGTCTCGAGTTTGTGGCCAGTGATGTTTCCGTCGAGCTACATATGTTCTGTGATGTACCCGGTCTCTTTTCTCTAATTGCTCAGAAAGTACGCCGACAAACATGAGAAAGATCCGTTTGTTTCCCAGGACCGATCCTAGGTTGTCCGCCGCCCGAGTGCCGAGACCTAATGTGCCACCCCCAAGAGAATTTTTCATATATTGATTAATACTTAACGTTGACATTATAAACTCATCTACCTGTATAAAAGTAAAACGTTAATACAAATGCAAATAGATACGAAAATCACTTCTTTCCTCCATTTCATTTCTCTAAATTCTAAGGTTACTATTAAATTGAAAACTTTTAATTTCCCCTATGTCTTAGGTAACCATGTTTCGTAAAGCAACTTTCGCAAAAATAGTTTTTGAGAGGCCTTTGTTAAGCGTCAATTCAAAAGCAAAAAACCTTTTCCATTGCCATCGAATGAGGGATGCGAGTGAACATGCTGTGCGCTGACATTCTGTTTCTCTTAAACTACGCTATGCTATCAGAAATCGGGACTTATTTTGATTTTTCAATAACTATTTAAAATTCGGCATATTTATTCGACTTATTTTATAAGTTTTATTTTCAGATTAGCTGAAAAATTTTGCTTGATTGATAGATATGTGGCAGTCGGCTGCCCCTTGTTTGGGCCGCCCATGTGCGGTGCACGCGCTGCACACATGGTAGGATCGACCACGTCCGAGTCCATACCACTGGATATTCGGATACTTTGGGTCACAGTGATCTTGTGTCATTAATGATTTGTAATCGTAGAAAAAATTACTTGATAATCCCGATTCCTCCTTTCAAGGGCTACCATAGACATGAGCGTAAAGTGGAAATACAAAGAAAGACCCCTAAAAGCGGACAAACTGGAAGATAGGACTCAAGGCCGCATGACCATTGATGCCACGGATGCCCTTCACATCAAAGAACTGAGAGTAACTGACGCGGGAGAATACACGTGCACTCTATATGACGTAGAAATCGGTATCTTGCGACTCAAAGGCAAGAGTTTTTTTTTTAATTCCTACTATTATAGCTCACACTCTATATTTATTTATTTATCTTGGTGGAATTTTCAATCGTTTATTAAATACATTTTAAAGCGTTCAATTGAGCTGAAATTTTATATACATGATTCTTTTGGATGACAATGCAGTAATTTAATTATAATTAATAAAAATTAATGGATTAAAACTAATTATTTAAAGAATTACAAATACAGCCACGTTGGTGACTTGTGTCAAAACTTGAAAAGGTTTTTTTCTCACGTTTTAAGGCATTCAGTTGAGCTGAAATTTTATAGACACGATTGTTTTGGATGACAGTACGACACTTTAATGATAATGAATGAAAATTAATTACCACTTAATGTTGTGATTCTGTCCTATGTGTATACATATTTATATTAATTGTAACTATTTAATAAAAAGTAGCTAAAATAAAATTTTTCTTTGTGTATCTAAGTAGGAATTGACTTAAATTTTTTTTTTTTTCATATTACTTGTTTCTTTCGATACTCATTAACGAAGTGTTAGTATGGTCTCTTGAACTAGTGCCCAGGAATGAGCTTCAGTTTGATCGGTAGAATCGATATAATCAGGTTATATAAACTTTAGTTTTAAGGATTTTTATTTAGTTATGCCTGACTAAAATTTGCTCAACAGTTTTCATTGCATAGGTTTTAATGTTTAGTTGCTTCATTAAATGTAAGTTATATTCTAAGATATCACATCAAGTCTCCAATAGACAATTTGCATAAGATAAAAAATGTTACTGACTTATGAAAACCCATCAAATGAAGATGGAAGCTAGTAGTTGGACTTCCAAACAAAAGTCTTGATCTAAAAAAATAACATTGGCAACAAGTGCGGTTCTTGATCCCTTGGATGAATGATTTATTATTCAAATTATATTCATACTGTTTCTACTTCTACGAATCTCAATTGCAGTTAACTCTGATTCTATATACGTAAAATAAAAGGAATTTTCTGCCATTTTACCTTGATTCACACACACACAATTATCGTGGTGAATGTAGCCGTCGTATGACATATTTATTATTACTACTTGCTAATAAATAATTAAAAAAAACAGTTAAAGGAATAAATTTTGTGTATATGCCATGTCTGTTCCATCAGTAACATTTGCTCTAAAAGTCATGTTCACGAACTGGGTTACAGTAGAACGTCGTTTATCTGAACGTTTATTATCCGGAGCGTCAAATATCCGGACCAGTTTTTTTCCCTCTTGTTTGTCAACTACATGTACTGTATATGAATGCGTTTTCGAAAGGTGTGGAGACTCGCTAGAAAGATAAAGCCTGAAAAATGCATGGAATAATCTGTGGCCAGGTTTAGAAAGCGACTTCAATGACCACCACCGACTTTGTCCAATAGAACCCAGGATTTCAAGAATACAATGAAGATATAGAAACCCGGATGGCATGCGACGCAGAAGACTGTGGATTTCAAATGCTAAATGATAACTATAGTGTGAATTCCGTGCAAGAAGAATCCGACCCTATCGACGAGGGCAACAACGAAAGTAGCAAGGGTCCATCAAAAGCTGAAGCGTTTTCTGCGTTAGAGACAGCCATGGAGTGGTACGAACAACAATAAGAGTGCTGTCCTACTCAACTACTGCTGCTCAAGAGCGTCAGAGACCTTGTAGCGAAAACACGAAGGTGTACAATGGCTCAGCAAAAAATAAATGATTATTTTCCACAATAAAGGTAAAATTGTGACATTTTGCATTTTCTTCAAGCACATTTCCCGCATGTGATGATTTTCAATATTTGTATAGTGACCGGTTTCATATACTGCATGAATCGCATTCGGTTTTCGGTTATCCGAACAATCGCGTATTCGAACGGTGCCCGGTCCCAGTTGATTTCGATAAACGACGTTCTACTGTATTGCTGTCGAGTCTTGGACTCAAGCCACTGAGCTCAATGTCCTCCCTTTAGTGCTGTGTTAGTTAAGAGGGGGATGTTAGCTTAGGTGTCGTTCTCGTCACTTGACAGAGGCTCAAAATTATGAGGTCCATCACCACAAACCCTCGTGTTGCTTCATAGAACGACGTTAATATTATCACTCACTCACTCCTCATGCCCCTGAAGAGTCATCATGTAGAAAGGCTAATCCACATGAAATCTGTCGAAGCATCACGTTGGCCGGCAGTTGAAATTGCAGAAGAATTGAAGAGGTTAATACAACCTCTGTGTGACAATAAAGAGAAAGATCCACTTGCGTCATAGATCGTGAAATTAGTGGGAATCTCCACTAATTTGTAGAAGAATCCATAGGGTCTCGAACTCGCTAAAAATGGTCGCCAACCTA
Source organism: Trichonephila clavipes (assembly GCA_019973935.1). Lineage (NCBI taxonomy): Eukaryota > Metazoa > Arthropoda > Arachnida > Araneae > Nephilidae > Trichonephila > Trichonephila clavipes. The sequence goes on along the minus strand of BMAU01019548.1, from coordinate 320,008 downwards.
ATTGCCAAGTCGCCAAGCCACCTTGGTTGCCAAAATGTTGCCGACTTAGCTCTATCACCAAGATTTCGCCAAGTTCCCACTGAATCGCCATTATAACGTAAGGAACGGTGTTGCTTGCGAATATATTACAATTTTTAACATAAAATAAATACAACATAGAGTATTATAAACGTATTCACATCCAAATATAAATTGTTTATACTATTTTACCCAAGATTCGTAACAATATTTTATTGTGTTTTTGTCCTTGAAAAATGCAACCAAAATCCTAAAGGGTTAAAGCGCGATCTGTAATCGTAATATTGCGTAGTGTTTTTAATATAATTAAAAGCACGACGCTCAGATGTAAGAGAATTGAAAAGAAGTAATTTTAAATGTCAATACATAAGTGTATATAGAGAGATATTCTTAAGCAAATATGTAACCTCTGTCAATAAAGCTCGGTGAATAGTCCTGTAACATTAACGTAGATGAAATATTAACAAAAGTTATCTTACTGTCCTTCAAAATGGATAACTATGCATCGCTGAGATCTGCTATACATGACCTGGAAATTTTGCAAGAAGTCTTCTTTTGAGATGGAGTTCATAAGTCTCGTCACGTTTCGTTGGATGTCAGGAATATCGTCAAATTTCTTTCCTTTCAAAGCGAGTTTGAGTCGTGAGAATAGGAAGAAGTCTGGAGGATTGAGATCAAGCAAGAATGGTGGATGTTCAATTTGCACCACCCCCTTTTTTGCCAGCAACCGTTTGACGATATTGGCTGTGTGAGGGCGAGTATTGTCGTGAACAAAAAATTAGGAGCCTTGTGCGTACAGGGGTCGTACCCTGCTTAAACGTTTAATGAAACGGGTCAAAATTTCAATGTACCTTGCAACCTTCATTGTCCGGCTATCAAGCGCACAGTTAACCGACGATCTTTCGTGATTAACTTCTTCACTTTCTTAATGTTTTCGTCACGGACGGAGGTCACCGATCTTTCGGTACGGAAGTTGTCAGAAACGCTTTCCTAACCTTCTCAAAAACGGGCGAACCACTCATACACACATTTCATGGAAAGTTCTTGATCCTCATGAATACGTGCCAGCATCGAATAAGTCTCTATCGGTGTCTTGCGACCTTAGAACAAATCTTTAAATGGATCGCGCGTTCATTTTTCTGTTGTCAGTTAAGAACCAACACACTAAACAAGCACTTTGTAAAACAAGTCTTACACAGAACACAAACGACGTTCAACCGAACAATGGTAGCGGCAGATGGTCAACACCTGTTGCTACGCATGTACAGCGTTTTGTTTCGCCAGTGTTTCCAGATCGGCAATTCTGACTTCATTCACCAAACTTTATTGTCAGAGGTTGTATAATCTCTATATTATAAAGTATGCATGTTTTTCAATTTCGACTATTAGCTTTACTCTCGCTATATATATTTATTTATATATTTATACATTTATTTATCTTTTTGTAATTTTCATTCGTTAGTAAAATACTTTCTATTCATCCAATCAAGTTCAAATATTAATTAATTAATTTAATTTAATTAATTACCGGTTTTGGTCGCCAAATTAGATTCGTCTCTATTGTAACAATGTAACTGCTAAAACAAAGACAAAAGTTGGCGTCTAAAACCTGTTTTTCAGCCAAACCGGATGTGTATTGTTACAACACACAATGCAGACAAATCATGCTCTTTCTTCAATTCCTACTATCACTTCACTCTCTCCCTATTTACACACACTCATGGACAAAAAAATTAGCGCACCAAGAAATAATTGTGGGATCGTAACGAAACTTGGCATGAAGATATATGTTGGGGGGATATGTAAATGATTAGAAACACAACGTGATCACGCATTACGTATCGCCGGTAGAGGGCGTTTAACGTCGTTCTCCGTGGAGTATAAAACAAATAACCAAGGCTTGTTTGAGTGTGCTGAATTGTTTATAAAGGAAGAGCTGAGGTAAACATGCTATTACGCCGTTTTCGAAGACAATATGAGCAGCTGTCGCAGTTTGAGAGGGGGAGAATCATCGGCATGATGGAAGCTGGGTGGTCAGCTAGGCGAATAGCTCGTCAATTAGGCCGCCAATGTTGTGAGGAAGTTTTGGGACCAGTGGATCCGAGAGATGTCATTTATATGAAGACCAGGTTCAGGACGCCTTCGACAGACAAGTCGTCGAGAAGACCGTCACATCGTAAGAAATGCAAGCGTATAGCCAACTGCTTCATCGGCCGCCATCCAGGCCCAGGTAACACCTTCACTAGGGGCCCTTGTGTCTTCTCGAACCATACGAAGGCACCTGGCTGGCAATCACGGCCTTACCTGCCCTTGACGCCCACTCATCGACTCCTCCGTTTGGAGTGGTGTCGCGAACGAGGAAATGAAGCGGAATGGAACCAGGTCGTCTTATGCGACGAATCCAGATTCAATCATAGTAGTGATGACAATCGTGTTCGTGTGGGGATACCCCGTGGTGAACGCCTCAATCCTGCCTTTGCTTTACAGCGACACACCACTCCCACAGCTGGTGTGGTGATATGGGGTGCCATTGCCTACAATACACGGTCACCCCTAGTATTGATCTGTGGCACCACATGACAGCCCAGCGGTATGCCCATGACATGTTGCAACCACATGTGTTGCCATTAATGCAACGGCCCTCAGGAGCCATTTTTCAACAAGACAATGCTCGGCCTCACACGGCAGGGGTTTCACAAGACTATCCCCGCACTGTTACTACCCTTTCTTGGCCTGTCCGATCCTCAGATTTGTCTCCAATCGAGCTTATCTGGGATCATTGGAACGGGTTTGAACGAACTAGAGGCAAGGTTACAGCAAATATGGAACGAAATGTCTCAAGACATCATACAGAACTTTTATGCCTCAATGCCCAATCGTATCGCATCGTGCATTCGTGCTAGAGGGACTTCAACAGGGTATTAAATCCTCCGTTCTTTTGCTTTTTTCTCTGAAATAAATGATCTTTTTTCTTTGATTTTCTAATCATTTACTTATATCAAAGTAATCATTGCGTATGTAAAATTTCGTTTCATTTTGACGACTCCTTCTTGGTGCGCTAATTTTTTTGTCCAAGAGTGTATATATATATATATATATATATATATATATATATATATATATATACATATATATATATATATATACATATATTATTAAAATTTTCAATCGTAATAAAATACTTTCTATTCATCCATTCAAAGTAGGAATTGACTTAATTTTTTTATATTACTTGTTTTTTTAATTTTTAACAATATATAGACTGGTATATTTTGTAACTATACTTTAACTTTTTTGTTTCAGTGATATCCAGACATGCTGTTTTCGGTAAGTTTTTAAAAATTTAATGTTAAAAAATCTAAGCGATTTCAATTTAAATAAAAGATTCTGAAAAGAAATTTCCAATTTCTCTCTGAGAAAAATAACATTTAATCATTCCTTTAGAAAAATAGCATGTTTACTGAGAAACTTAGTTTCCCGAGAAATAAAATTTTTATTCTTTCCGGCAAAAAAATTGTTTTTGTGTGCTCTGCGTACAATTTTCTTTTTCACTTCATTTTATTGAGAAAGTTCTGGGTATTTCTAGGAAATATTTTTATTCTGAGGAGAACGGGGATTAAATTTTCGGAAAAGCCGATCAATATTTTGATGAGATGTTTTGCGTAAATATTTTGAAGAGCGAGCGAATGTTTAAAGTCTGAAAATAAAATGTAGCATAATATAAAATTTAATTTGCAAAGCAAATAAACAAAAATTGGATGCGGGTTTGAATACACCAAAACCGAATATAGAAGATAATTAAATGTTTTTCTACCAAAGCAAACAAAATTGTATTAAAATAGTTAGCTCTAACGGGAAAAGATGTAACAAAGAACTTATTTGAATTTTTCCCCCGAATTTAGTCATGTCATTTAATATAATTTCTATGATACATTAAATAAGAAAAGCATAAAGAAAAGTTTTGCACAAGCATTTTACCTATTTGTATTAAAAGTATTGTATTTTATAAACTAAAAGATGTATAATTAAAATGCAGGTTTTTTTTTAACTTCAAACGAAAGAGAGAAAATTACTGCTTACAAGTATAGGGTGGAGTGAGGGAACTTCCTGTTTTGAAAATGCAATAAATCACACTATACTCCGTTTCACCTTAAGTTGGCAGCGCTGGGAAGGGTACACTGACCAAATCACAACCGCTACAGGGTTACTCTAGGAGAAGAGTGTGACTATAACAAATAAAATTCTTCATAATTGGCGAGCAAAAAAAAAATCACTCTTGAAAAATTGGTTCATTAAAATTGTATGAGAGTTTTTTTGTTTTTTTTATAATAGTATAAGCCCCTTTTTTAATCCAGTTTGCGTTTCAATATGTTTAAAAATATTGATTAATTAACTAGCAAAACTTTTCTCGATTAAAATCTCAATAGTTCCCAACATGTTGATTGCAATTTTTTTTAAATGAAAAAATACGGTTAAACTGTAATTCACACATGCTATCATTACATTGATTTTTTAAAGTGATCATGCCACTTTCAAAATAAATGGCTCATATATCTTTAGTTTCATAATTTCATTTATTACATCTGTTTATAAAATACAAATTTCTATCTTGTTTATAAATAATTAATCGTCTTTTTTCCATTATTACTGTTTTAAATCAATTTGTAATTATTATTCATATTACATGTAAATGCCGTTTATGTACGTTAGCTTAAGATAGATAGAAGCACATAAAATAATTTGGGGATCAATTTCAAAAATTTATCAATATTAAAACTTATAATCTTTTATAAAATTTACAGTTTTTCTGGAAAAAAAAATCTCGATGTGTACTTCAAAAATTATGTTACTAACATTATATGAAAACTTTATATATTCAGCTCAATAAGTATAACTTTTAAAGAAAAAAAAATTATTTATTATAATAATTTAATACAAAAATTATATATTTTGATATTTAGAACTGTTTTTGTTGTAAAAAGGTTCCATAAAAATTTTTTAAAGGGATAATTGCTTTTTTTTTATTAGGAAGATAAGGAGCTTTTTATGTAATGTATATTTTTAAAAGCATTATCTAAGAAAATTTTGAAATTTGATTTATTCGAATAAAATTAAATCAACTTAAAAATTAAATCAACCTTTCTTTGTATATAAATATTAATAGCTACATGGCCCGGCGTTGCACGGGCTTTCTTCTGCCCCTGTGGAAACATTTACCAGTGCATTAAATATTATAATTAAAGCACAGTTTCCAGAGTGAGGGGTGAGGACACTTTTCCACATGCCACTCCACAGTATGCAAAATAAATGTTTACATAAAAAACTTTTCCAATAGCTGATTATGTATACACTTATGTTGCATTATTAAAGAAAAACATCGTAATTTTTGAGCCATGGTCAAGTGACGAGGACGAAACTTTTGGTACCCTTCTCTCTAAACTACCATACCACGCTAACGGAAGGACTTTGATGAATTTTTTTTTACAAGTCATCAGCACTCATTATTTCTGAATCGCTTTCCGAAGAGTCACTATTCACAGATATAATGAAATTCTGATTTTCCCAAATTTCATCAACAAGTCCGTCAATTTCCCACATTTCTTTCTCTTTTTTAATTACATGGTTGATGCAATTTATCTAATTTTGAATTGAGACGTTATCTATTCCTTTTCTTACAAGTTCATTTATTTCGTTGAGTTTAAATGTTTTATTCTCTTTTGCGACATAACCTTTTACTTGGCTCTAAATCATCTCAATTGGATTGAGCTCGCAGTGATAAGGGGGTAATCTTAAAATTTTGTGGACAAACTTTTCAGCTATTTCTTCTACTCTGAAACCATTATACAAATGCTTTATTTGATTTACTTTTTGCAGAAGTTCAATTTTTATTAAATCTGAATTCCATGTCACTTTCTTGTCTGTCAACCACTCTTGAATTGCACTTTTTTCCCAAGAACTTGTTGGAATTTTCTCTTTTTTCACTAAATGGTAGGGGGCATTGTCCATTACAATAATGCTTTGGGGCTTCAATTTTGGCATGACAGTTTCAAACCATTTTTCAAAATGGTTACCGTCCATTTTTTCATGGTAGTCCCCAGATTTTTTTTCCCAATAAAAATATCTGCCGCATCCCGAACAAATTATTCTTTGCTTCCAATATGTGTTATTGTAAGCCTCCTTCCTTTGCCTTTAGGCGCAGTCAAACCTACTGTTGAATTAGAAAATGATGCTTCATAACTGCTTTTGATGGTTGTGTCTTGCCACATTCGAGTTTCGGAATGTCCTTCATTCACCCAGGTCTCATCCAAATAATAGATTGGCGCATTTTTTTCTCTTAATTCTCTAATTTTTCGTAAATAATTTCTGCGCCATAAAATGATATCATGTCTTTCAAGAAGCACAGCCTCTCCTCTTTTCAAATGTAAACCCCATGTCCTTTAGTAATCGGTACAAGGTTGACCGGCTAATGTTCTTCGAAAAAATCTCAGCGTCATCATTTATTTCCTTCAAAACTTAGGATAACGTAGGAATCTCATTCTTACGGAAAAAGCCATGAATTTTTCGCCGAATGCACGATAATGTGAAGTCGTCATATTTCACCAGTCTTCCACGCTGCTCTACGGCACCGGATCGTTTTTTAGCAGGAGAACAGCACTCAATGTCTTCTTTTCCTTCTTCAAACGAAAAACAGTTCTCTTCGAAACGCCAGTCAGTTCAGAAACCTTTCTTACAATTCCACTGATGGATTCTTGCGGGTTTTCTTCTCGAAGTCGAGAATAAACATTCATTACGTTTTTCCGAGCTCCACTTCTGATAGATAATCCTCGCTTCGATGGTGTATACAGCGTGGTTGGTGACATTTCTATCTCAGACATGATTAAAATTTCAAAAACCAACAAGATTTAAGATAGTTGCACTAGATGTAAAAATATTACGTAAGAACGAAGCTAAGCCGAAGAAAGCCTAGCGTTGATTTGGCGCGAATATTTCGGAAGAATGTAATCTTGAAAACCGGTTTTTTCAGACAAATATTGTTGTCAGCCGAAAGTCTAGTAGTTGTTTTCTACTGTATTCGTTTACAGGTATTAAAGAATATATGCTTTTAAGATGTGATTAACTTAAAATATATCTTTAAACTTATACAATTTCTATAATACATGATACTTTTTAACAATTTTCTGAGCATTTGCATTGATTTAAATTCCAAAACAAGTTGGAACTACTTTTTCAAGCGGATTTTTACATTCCCTACCTTTCCCAACGCTGCCAACTTGAGGTGAAATAGAGTATAGATGTTTCATTCGACTGTATTATTTTCCGCCTACCGCGCAACATTGGAACTTTGAGAATTGACACAGTTTCCCTAAGAAAAGTAAGTAATTTGATCAAATCCCGAAACAGTTTCAGTGAAATGATGAAATAATATTGCCATGAGTTTAAAAGTGTTTATTTAGCAAATAGGGTGCATTATATTAAAAGTAGAGAAAGTAATACAACAATAATTATTGAATTACAAATTATTTATTCGAAATTATTTAACAAAATAATTAGATAATAAAGCTGATATTTTTTTTTAAAAAAAAGGGATATTATTAGTAGAATTTTAAACATTTTTTTAAAAAAAAATTATACATAAATATAGTACTTCAGAAATATCTTGCTTTATTTGTAAAACCTTTTTTTTTTAGTTCTTACATCCCGTTTTAAAATAGCTTTTTTTAATTATCAAAAAGCTTTTTATCAAAAAAGGGCGTGGTCGAGTTTCCTAATTTGTTTGTTTACATTTTTAAATTGAAGTTTTATCCAGTTTCTAATTTTCAGACATACAAAAGTGATATATCTATCGAAAGATAATAATGTAAGGAATATAACTAAATAAAACTAAAAAATGATATTTATGACATTTTGTTTTCGAGCGTCATGTCAGAAGCCCGGCGCTACCTGGCACGGACGAAGAGAGAAGGGAGGTGCCTTCGGTGCAATTACTGGGCATATGGCTCGCGAAGCGAGCCTCCATCCCATATCCGGTGTGTATATGTAGATCGGACCATAAAGTTATCATGCTAGCATGTAGCAGGATGCTGATTGGCCGAGCCAATCGTTGAGGAAATGTCCTGGGTCATGCGGAGATCTGCTTTCATGACAGAGAGCTGAGTGAGTGCTCTCGTATTGGATCATGGCTGGTGATTATTGAGACTCTCATTGGCTGCTCAAATCTCTCAGAAAGAAATTTAAGTCAAAAGGGGGAGGGGCTAGCCCTGATGGTGGGGATACGAAAAATAAATTAAGATGGATAAAAATATAAATATAAAAAGTAAAAATACAAAATAAATGATTATTTAAAAATAATTTAGCAAATAGTGTGCAATCAAATGCACTAATTCAAGAAATTAAGGCGGATTATAAGAATCGAGAAGGATTCTTCTCGGTCTTTTGGTATTGTCCTGAGGATTGTAGTTAGGCATATTAATCATGTTAGCATTATTTGTAAGTTTAAGTGAATTAAAAATAAATTTTTGCAATTTTTGAATGTAAGATTTAAAGCTATTAATTTTAATCGCGTTCCGAATTTCGTCATTTCTCATATATCTACAAGCCCTTTTTCCATCATTCGGATTGTAGAATTTTGCAGTGTATCAAGGATATTAATGTTAGTTTTAGCTGCGTATCCCACATGGGCACCCGTAGGCTAATATTGGACGCATAACGGCTGTGAAGAGAGCACTTTATTGTCTCTAGATAATTCAGAATTCCGGCCAATTAGGGGGTATAATTTAAACATTATTTTCCGGAATTTATTTCGCGTGTGTTGAATGTGTGTTCTCCAAGTGAGATTTTTATCAAAGATGATACCAAGGTATTTAGTGCTTTGAGACCATGGAATTGTTTTGTTGTACATAGTGGGTGGTGGTGGCAGTTTACGTTTCTTGGTGAATATTACGGCTGCGGATTTTTCAACATTAATGCTGATTTTCCACTGGTCGTAATATTTCTCGATTAATTTAAGGTGTTTATTAAGAGCATATGTGACAGAACTGATTCTTTTGTATGTTGTGTGCACGGCTGTGTCGTCTGCGAACATATTGAGTTTTGTAAGTGAGTAATGTGGAATGTCGTTGATGTACAAGTTAAAAGCAGAGGCCCAAGGAGAGAACCCTGGGCTACTCCGCAGCATATGTTTTGTGTTAGAAAACGTATCCTTGACTGAACCTGGTAGGAGCGATCGGAGTTTTTTTGGAGCCATGGCAAATAAGGGGTGGGGGAATGTTGTACCCTAATTAATTTGAATGTTAATCCGGTAAGCCACACGCGGTCGAAGGCTTTCTGATATCCAGAAAGACTGCGCCGGTGCTCTATTTTCTTTGAATCGCTCTGAGAGTCACTATTCCGTTAAATTGAGTAGTGGGTGATTTTGAAAGTTTCATTAGTAAATCCGTATTGATTAGGGTTAATTATATTGTTAATATTGATGATATTTTTGATCTAAGTTAAAATAATTGATTCAGTAATCTTGCTTAATGTAGAGAGAAGATTTAAATTGGTCTGTAAACTTAGCAGGATTATTTTTTGCTTTACCTGGTTTAAGTATTGGAAAATTATGGCCTCTTTTCCAGATTTTAGGGGGTAATTATGCTTTGTGGACAATCTTATTGATTAGCTATTTGTTAAAAACCATTATTGCTTTATTTGAGCGTAAAGTTTTTAGTCATGCGATTACTTGATGCCATCTTTACCTGTCGCTTTTTTAGCATTAGAACTTTTTAATGTAAGAAATAATCTCAGAGGGATTTTCCGTTTCAGCAGTGGGGGGGGAGGGTGCGAAATAAATGCCAAATGCCTTGACATTATTATTAACAATTTCGTCTTCTTCGTCAAAATCGTTATTATGCCTCTCGTTTTCATGTAAAATTTTTCGAGGATAGATTCGGCCAGGATATTAGCTTCTTTGCTGCTGGTCTGTAATAGCCGTGCCTGTAGTGCAGTGTAGAGATGGAATGTCTGAACGTTTGTTTTTGAAAAATTTTGCACCGCCCATAGACTGTTGTCTTGTGTCTTGCCACATTCGAGCTTGTAATCTGGCAGTCCAGTTTTCATTTTGTATAATTTTTAAGTTCCTTTTTTCGTTTTTTTTGTGCTCTGTTGTACAGTGTTTTGTAAATGGGTCAAGCCTTCTGTTTATAAGTTTCTAAATGGATTTTTTCTGTTTGATTTGACCGGCTAATGTGATGTGGAGTTAATTTTGCGATGTTTCTATTGGTCGAGGAAGCGTGACTATGGGCCATTAATCGGTGAACGTCATATTTTGATCCAGTCTTCAGAATTAGAATTAATGGAATTTGGGTGATAGTTGAAAAGCGAAAGTTTAGTATTTAAATAATTGAAAATAGTTCTCTTCGAAACGTTCGTGTGAACTGCCCCGGGGTTAGTGATATTTCTTTGTTAAGTTTAAGACAGTGTTTCTCAAAGTGTGGTTTTTCGCGCCCCTGATAGATAATCCTCGCGATGACCTGTATACAGCGTGGTTGGTGACGTTTCTAAAATTTAAAGATTTTTAAAAAAACCGAAAAGATTTAAAATGCTTTCCATAATAAAAAATACACACAACACACTGACATAATTTATATTTATTATCTAGCTTTTTGGCGCGAATAGCTATCTTTGTATCCCAAAACCAAATTAAAGAAAAATTTTGTTTTATTTGCTGTTTTTTTCCTCTTGATTTTTTTATTATGATTTTAAAATAATATATCGTTAAAAGAAAAAAACGAAACCCAGACCCTGAAAAAATTCTAAGATAAACAATTACCGCAATTATTATAATACTGTACATTAGTTGTAGAAAAGAAAAAGGAATTCATGATTCATTTTTCAGCCAGGCTTGGAAACGTTTTCAATCATTTGATTGACCTTTCAATCTGCCATGGTTATTATCAATATTAGATCTTTCATGCGTTTGCTTTTCGCTTGGGAAATTGTAAATTTGAGTGAGTTTTGCGATATTTGGAAAAGAATTGATTGGTTTAACATTTGAAATAATATTGCCAAGTGAAAAGTGTTTATTTGCGTCCTTATATTATGGTCTTGTACTTTTGAATCATTTTAGTTCAGTTTTTATTGATTTTTCTCAAATCATCAAATAATTAATAGTCCTTGAAAGAAGGTAATATACTTTCTATAAATTAAAATATTCACTAGAATTCCGATTTGTATCGTGTACAGTAAAATAATTTAAACAAATGATTGGGGTGACTGAGTCCTCCGCACTACCATTAATGTTAGTATCAGTACGCCTGCTCCCGGGTTAAACTTTTGAAGTCTTCTCGCTTTAAATGTTAAATAAAACAATTATTCTTCATCGGAATTTTATATTCTTTTGTTTAACATTTTTCTAAATGATAATTGTGTATCCAGTTTCTAAATTACAGTTCTTTAAACAGTTATTTACAATTATAGCATTTATCTAAAAAAAAATCATTTTATGACATTTTTTGTATACGATGTCATGCACACAGTTTTACGCTCTTCTTACGTTCAATTATATCAAGAATAATATTTTTTTAAAAATGAATATGGCTCGTGCGAAGAGTCGGTGTTTCAGTATACGTTTGATGTATCAGTAAAGAAGGTTTTTATAAATAATTTCTTATTACTGAATTTGGCCGCGGTAGCCGAGTGGTATAGGTATCGGATCTGCTTTCTTGACACGAGTTCGAGCCCAGTACTCATAAAGACCCGCCACGTAGGGCAGCATTGCATGTTAAATCTGTTGAGAGTTGAGACTTTTTCCCGTTGGTGTGGTGTGGTAGTTAGAGAGAAGAGTGCCAGCTCAGGTGTCATCCACGTCACTTGACCATGGTTCAAAATTACGTGGTCCGTCGTCAAAAGCCCTCGTGCATTTGAACAGTGCGACGTTAATATTCAATCAATCAATCTTATTACTAAATTAAGAACAAGTTTAATAATTAGGGGACTTCCACGGGCTTTTCTTGTAGAGGAAAGTTTTTTCAAAGGAAGGTTTTAATATCAGAAATTGACACTTAAAGAGTTATTTTTCTATATTTAGCTGAGATCTATATATTTTGTCTTCAAGGCATCCACTGCAGAAAATCCCGTTTGCAAAAGGTAGGATGTTGAAAATGGTAATAGTATACGAAGTGCTTTTGTTTTCAGTACAGATAATTCCTCATCCACCTCTACCCCAAATTCAAAGAGCGATTTATTACAAAATTGCATTTTAATTTTTCACTGCATGTGAAATCTATGAAGATTTCTTTTCGGAAGTTGAGAGCCCTTCTGGAGTATCTTGAAATAGATCCCTAATCCACTCGTAACTTGCTATCAAGATGATACCAAGCTGTCCTCATCCAGAAAATACTTTTTAAAATTCCTTGCCAACGTATCTAAATGATTTTACATGTTTTAAAAACAACTTTCACATGTTGTTCTACAGATTTGTAAGTTTTTAACACATATCGAGCTGGGGCTTTTTTTTTTTCCATCATTTACTTCAGTAGTGGTAAATCCAAAATTTAAGTATTTTTTGAGAAGATCGCCTTCTTTTAATTTTCGGAACCATGTCGTTCGTCATGTGTACTTTTGATTCTTTATTATGGTCGTTGATGTTTGCTTACGACTTAAAAATGTATGTATGATATTGTTTTAATCTACTGCCGTAAATACTTAATTACCGTGAATTACAATTAACGTGGGGGAAATTTAAAAAATGTACATTCAAGTTAATTCGGTAGCTATAGGAGTATCGAGTCGACCAAAACTGACTGGAATTGTACGAGGGAAAAGCATTTTTACATGTTTTGCGCAGACGTGCGATAGGTTGCCCAGACTCACGCAAACGTACCCTATAATGCCAGATGTGATGGATAATGATAGAGAGCGACATTGACTAGACTATTTTTCTAATGACATTTGTGCTTTGAGAAATGAATATGCTGAAGAAGTAAATCTTTAATTAAATACATCATTTTGCGATCTGTTCCAATTTAAAAATTAGAGAAAAAAAATAACTAATTCTAAGTAATATATATTTTAAGTAATTTCTTAAAATTATAATTAAAATATACTCAAAATTTAATATATTTATCGTATTAATTTGTACGGTTTATAATTTTATTGTAATCTTTAGCGTCTTAGCATTAGAACTCTCAAAGTGCATTTTTATTGCAGTAAATACATTATTGTTGTACAGGGCGAGACAAAAATTAATTGAAAATTGGGTCGCCAGTATTGAAAGTTTGATGCTTTTAATGTGTGAGTGGTGCACAGAGTATTTTATGACTAATTAATTAATACTAAATTAAGTAAGTTTAATAATTATTAGCTACTTCCATGGGCTTGTCTTACAGAGCAAAGTTTTGAAAGGAGTTTTAAGATAAGAAATTGACCCTCTGAGTTCATTTTCTATATTTAGCTGATATCTATATTTTGTCTTCTAGCAACCACCGCATTTTGTAAGATGTTCCAATTTAAAAATCAGAGAAAGGAAAAAATAACTTGTATTTATCCTATTACTTAACTTTTTTTGCTTAAAAGTAACATATACAAAATTTAATTTTTTATGTCATGAATTTGTACGGTTTATAATAAATATTGTTGCTTTATCGTAAAAGTGCATTATTATTGCATTCAGTAAATTATTATGTATAAGGGGCGCGATAAAAATTGTGATTGAAAAAGGGGGCGCCAGTATTGAAAGTTTGAGAAACACTGGTTTAAGAGTAAAGTTAAGCATAACTGGGTTGTGGTCCGAAGACAGCTCATGAAGAGAGTTGATGGTATAGGGGTAATAAAAATTTCTAATAATAGCTATGTCTAAAGTATTAGCTGAATTAAGTCCGAATCTCGTTGGAGTATCCGGGTAGGCAATATAAAGATTAGCCAAGTTAGTAAAGTCCAGGAGTCGTACGCCTCTGGATGAGTTAGTATTGCAGTTCCAGGCAGTATGCGGGGCATTAAAATCGCCAAATAAAACGCAGTTACTGCTGGTTTGAATAAGATTCTCAATGTCGATAGTGAAGGTATACTCGTCGGAATTCGGCGGTATATAAACACTAACAATTGATATTGGATCGTGATCAAAAGGAGTTAAAATTACTATAGTAGCTTCAATAGTTTGCAAAGGAGGGGTAGGGAGAGAATAATAATTAATAGCGTTTTTAACGAGAATGAGAGTTCCACCGAAGGCCCTGTTGTTATCAGAGGATGTTGGTCTGTCATTTCTATAGCAGGTGTAATTAGCTATGTTGATGTTGTGTGAAGGTCTCAAATGTGTTTCTTGAATTAAAATTAAATCTGGGGAGTGCTGCTCAATAAAAATTTTAAGTTCGGTAAGTTTACTTAATATGCCGTTAGCGTTCCTGGAACACAAACTGAGGCCGATAGGTGATTTACTTATCATTATTAATTTTATTGCAAGATGCCTCTATTAGGCCGTACATTTGGTTTGCAACCGCTTGGGCGGAGTTTACAGTATCGAAATTATTAGCAAGATTAGGGGTTGTGTTCATTGCATTTAAGAGTTGGATAAGACATTGAACAGTAGTACTTAGCAAAGCTTTAATATCGTTATTATTATTACCATTTATAACGTTAGAGTTTACAGTAGGAGTTGGATTAGAATTAATTATTGGGGGTGCAGTTTCTTTTAGAATTGGAATGGGTGGTATAATATTAACGGCCTCAGTTTGGCGAGAAGTCTCAACTTTTCGTGGCGCTATCTGTTGCTTGTTTTGAGAGTTATTTCGTGGAGTGTTGTTCGTTACTTGCGCGTAAGAGAAATTTGGTCTTACAAAGCTGTTGTACAGGTTTGTGTACGTATTCCTGTTGGTTTTAGCAGCGCCCTTAGGGGGCTTGGGGAAACAGGGGCAACCATGCCAGTTGGCCATGTGACCATACACCTGGCAATTGATACAAAATTTAGTTTCTAAGCGTTGTTTGATGGGACAGTCCTTGGTGAGGTGTTCTTCACCGCACTTCAAACATCGTGGCTTTAAGAAACAGTTATCAGAATTGTGATGAAAGTTTTGGCAAGTGTAACACTGGGTTACTCCCTTGCCATTATAGCCGTCAACAGTAATGTTGAGGTGGGCTAGCGTTTTTAAGTCGAATATCTTAAGGTTTTCCATTGATCTAGGGAGAGTTACTAGGAATATTGGTAATTTTTGCTTCGTGCGACGACCTATAAGTTGTGTTACTTTATCAGGTTCGAATCCTTCTGCTTCAAGATCGGCTTTTATGGTTTCTGGGTCAGCGGTTTTAGGGAAGCCCTTAATGACTATTTTGATGGGTCTCTCATTTTTGGGGGTAATTGTGTAAAAACGGTATCCGAGAATTTTCATTGTGTGCTTAACTGCCCTATTTTGTTCTTCTGTGTTGGAATAGAGTTTGATATATTCACCAGTGGTTTTTAATCTTAAGTGGGGAAAGTACTTTTTCATAGTATCGACTTGTTCACGATACGTTTCATTTATTCTCATCATAACGGGAGGTGGGAGAGCATTTGTACCTTGATATTGATTAGCTTTTTCACTGGGTTTATTTGGAGTAGCAGTAGATGGCGCCACTTGTCCTGTGACTTGTTGCTTCATTATTACATTGGGGAGTAAAGAAAACTGATTGTCTAAGACAAGATCTTCAGATTTTTCGAGAATAGCTTTTCTAGCAGTTTTACGGAGTGGAGGAAACTCAAAGTCTTCCTCGTCTTTTCTTTTTAATTGAGAATTTCTCCTAGTAGGAGAGGGTGGTGGAGTAGAATTAGGCGTATTTCTAGGGGAAATAAGATGAGAGCAGCCTGGGTTGGTACAGGGGGAGAGAGTCAAAATCACTCACCGCTTGTTGGAGAGTGCCTTGCACGTCCTGGAACTCATTCCATGCAAGTTGGTAAAGAGCGTCCGATTCATCATGCCCGTGGTCGGATCGTAGGAGCGAGACGGTTTTTTCCTTCTCGTTACAGATAGTCTCCTTATGTAGTTTTTCATCGCAAGGGGTGGGAGCAGTACCGGATGAGAGCGGTGATTGGTCCATGTCCGTTTGATGTGCCTGAGCCATGTCCAAGTCGTATCCGAGAGTAACCGAAATAGTTTGTAAAAAACTGTACTACGCAAATAGCACTGAAAAGTGCTGTAGCCAGTTATGCGTGTGTAATAGTGGAGGTGAAACGTGCGAAATAAATTGGGGCGTAGAGAAGACGCATCCAATTTATGTGATAGAGGGAGATCTCTTGCGGGCCACTGTCTAGAGCGGCGACCAGTCAACCTCTATAGTCCGTGTCAGAATCCAGAATTTCAATAAATGATATTCAGTGTTTTCTTTCTTCCAATCTGATCTGAATCGATATCAGAAGGGAGGTAAAAGGGAGTGGTAACAAGCTAAAACAGAGCTTTACTAATGCTGACTTGTTCATTTCATCATTTCACTAAAACAGTTCGAGGATTTGATAAAATCACTTACTTACATCAGGGAAATGACCTCAAAGAGGTGTTATTTTAACATCTTTCATGAATTGATCCTCTCCCTTAGGAATTTGATGAAAAAGGCCTAATTTCATCATTTTCCTGCGACAAATACACTGATGCAGTCTATTTCGAAAACTTTGAGTCACCTTTTCAAGCATATCAACCAGGATATTGTCAGTTTCGGCTCGGATGCTGTTCCGTATGTCTTCCAGGGTCTTGAAGCGATCTTTGTAAACCAGGGAAGATATAAGCTCACAGGAAGTAATCAGGAGGGGATAAATTAGGTGAGGCCACAGGCCAGCTTACTTCTCCTCGCAATGAAATCAGTCATTCGGGGAAGGCTGCTCTGAAAACACCCTTGGAAACCCTGGAGGTGTGATCTGTTGCCCCATCTTGTTGTAATCACACGTTGTTAAGATTCCTTTCTTGGAGAGCGGGGAAGAAGAATTGTTAAGACATGAACATGTTTTCATGATGCAAAAAATCGACAGCGTCCATGTCGCATGATTATGTGGCATGTAAAATATCCCTTGAGTGTCTCTTTGGCTTGTGTGCGCCGTCAATACTAAGTAATTATAATACTAAGTACGGTTTCGCATCGCCAGAGCTCAGGTGCCTTCCTCTGGGGAGGAAACTAGACATCAAAATTATCTGCGGTGATTGGTATTCGTCCAGACGGTGCCACACTAAAAAGAGATACCAACTGCCGGAGATTGTACTAGGTCTGCAACGGTAAAACACCAATCCGCAGCCAATTAGAAAAAATAGTTAATTATTTATACATGAATAATATATATGCATGTTGAATAATATTTCCGTATCCAATTAATCCTTCAAGATCTTTACTCGTTTCATCTCAGATCCAACAACAAATTTTGGAATACTTACTCTAACCCTGTTGTTCAGTTTCCTCCTCTGGGTCGTTCTGATGTCGGTTCGCTGGAAAAACTTCAGGATGCAGAGAAGAGTCCAACAAGGAAGGAATCGAAGAAAAGAACTAACTGAAGAAGAGACAGAAGACACAGAAAGTCTTCTCTCTTCTGCCTATGAGGAGGCATCGCTTACATCGAGAATTGAAACAGACACATAATTCCGTCACAGATGAGCTTTTTACTAAAAGAGGAAACAGATACATGAATGCCTGTTTGATACACAAGTTGGGTGTCTGAATTATTTCTTTTGAAAAACAAACTTCTTATTTTCTTTTAATTCAAAGAGGGGAAATGGTCAAAGCAAAGCAAATAGGAAACTTTTCAAGTTATCTCGTGAAGATTCATATATAATTTATGTATACAAATAAATAAACGTTGCTAAGAATTCCTTTGAAGTCTACCCATGGTGACATTTTTATCAATAAATTGAACTTTTGCAGCTAATTTTAATATTATCTCTGATTCTCAATGAGGATCAATTTAGTGTTTAATTAAATGCCAGTCAAATGTTTAATTTTAGACGCAAATAAGGTAAATCTTTTCAATAGATAATTAACGATAATTTTTAATAGACATAATTATGTTTTAATACATATAGATACAGAAGTGTGGTGAGACGTAACCGTCATTGCAAAGAACCACATGCAGGTTGTGAGATGCAGTTTATCGACCCCTGTACTAACTAGCAGAACAAAATGGTGGCTGTCAATTGGAGAATTTACGCCACAAGAAATTTTCCGAATTTAAAGTTAATAAATTAAAAGTAAAAAAACTTTTTTAAAAACAAGCTTTTATTTAAATGCTCTAAAAAGAATAAAATAAACTTTTCTTTTAAAACTTTTTTTGCTATCAACTTATAAAGTCGTTATACAATTTATGATATAAAAGCTTGTCGCGAGATTTAAGTACTCATGTTCAGTGTACGTATGTAAATGTAGAGCACCCTCTAGCGCTCAGAGTGTCTAACGAATGTGTGTAACCTCTGACTCCATCGAGTAAGGAGTCAAATCGAGCGAGCTGAGCAACAAGTAATAAAAACTACAGGCCACTTACTGAGAGAGACTTTTTCTTGAGATTTACTTGTGTACCCAACATTCTGGTCCGTCGAGCCGGAGCGACCTATGCATTGAAAATACGAGGTATGTGCTGTTGTTTTTTGACTTTTCGTTGAAAAATCGAACTTTAAACTTTAACGATGTTTAAAGGAGCAAAAAAAGAAGACTTGAGGCGAATCGCTTCTGAATTAGAGTTGTGTGTGAGTGATAAACTAACTGTTTTAGACTTGATGGATCTTATAAAAAACTGTGATAGATACAAAAACGATCCTGATTCA
This sequence comes from Trichonephila clavipes, assembly GCA_019973935.1. Taxonomy (NCBI): domain Eukaryota; kingdom Metazoa; phylum Arthropoda; class Arachnida; order Araneae; family Nephilidae; genus Trichonephila; species Trichonephila clavipes. Next base: position 301,253 of record BMAU01019548.1, on the reverse strand, counting down.
GTGCATGAGTTAGCAAATTTAATTATCGAAGAAAGGAAGTATGACGAAAGTCAACAATTAGAGCTAGAAAAAATAAGAGAAAAGTCTAAGCTTGATTTAGAGATAGCGAGAATACGAGCAAATGATAAAGACAATAATACTGAAGTTAATTGTAATGATTCCTTTTCTGTGGATTCTTTAATTAAAAGTATCCGCACACTTACAGTGAAAATTCCCGACAAACCTGAGGGATGGAGTTTCTTTTCTTTATCATTAGAACGTGCATTTGCAGCCAAAAGTGTTACTGATAAATTTAAGCCTGAGATTTTGTTAAATTTATTAGGAGAAAAAGCTGCAAATATCATTATATATCTGAACGATGAGGATCTTAAAAATTATGATAAAATAAAGTCCATAATACTCCAAGAATTTGAGCCAACTCCTCAATCGTGTTTAGAGAATTTTAAGAAAGCAACACGGCAAAATTGTGAATCCCATGTCCAGTTTGCTAGTAGATTAACAACAAATTGGGAATACTATTTAAAATTGAGAAATGTTTCAAATTTCGAGGTATTAAAACAATTAATAGTTTCAGACAAAATATTTAGTACTTTAGATAAAGAAACCGCATCGCATATTAGTGTCAGACAAGCAGATAAATGGTTTGATCCTTTAACGTTGGGAAAAGAAATTGATTTATTTTATTCATCGCGAGGAAAACCACTGAGTGAGAATATTAATTATTGTCGCAAAAATCAAAATTCTAAAAATATGTCTAGAGTATTTTTCTCAGATGTCAAGGGAAAAAAATGTGTTTTGTGTCAATCTGATAGTCATTTTTTAAATAAATGTCCTCAATATAAGCAATTATCAGTAAATAAACGGGTAGAACTTGTTAAAAATAATTCCTTGTGTTTTAATTGTTTAAATTTGCATAGAGTCAAGTTTTGTAAATCTAAAGTTCTTTGTAAATGCTGCAAAAAAAAAAGCATCATTCTTCCTTGTGTTTCTCTGGAGACCCAAATTTTACGAGTGAAAGGGTCATTCAACCTTCTTCATTGGGGGGCAGAAAGAGCCGGAAACAGAGGAATCCTCGATGAGTCAACTTTCAGCGAAGGCGTCTGTGTTCAAACCCATAAATTACATAGGGGAGATTTCGAAAGAGGTGTCTTCTCAGGGTTTAGATCTGTTTACTGCAACGAGTTACGTAAAATCGAAATCCGTTTTACTTGCAACCGCGATTTGTTTCATTAGAGATTCCTTTGGGAAAATGCAGGAAGTCAGAGCGCTGTTGGACGGTGGTTCAACAAGCAATTTTATTTCGCAACAGTGTATGAATAGACTCAATTTAAAAAGAGAGAAAATAAACATTTTAGTTTCAGGATTAAATAATTCAGAGTTAACGATTATAAATCGCGCGTTAATGCAACAATTGCAAATAGAGGAAATAGTTATGAAACTAATGCAGACTTTTTTGTAGTGCCGCGAATTACGGATATGATTCCTTCTCAACCATTTAACGTTAGTTTGGGTAATTTCAGTAGAGAGAAATTAGCGGATGAAAATTTCAACATTCCGAGAAATATTGATTTATTGTTGGGAGCAGAAATCTTTTATGAAATTCTTTTACCAGGACAAACAAATCTTTTAAATACAAAATTAATTTTTCAGAATACAGTCTTCGGCTATATTGCGAGTGGGAGTATTCCAGTTTCTAGTGAAAATAAACCTCACTGTGGGTTAATCAAAGATAATGTCGATTTAGAAAAGACAATGAGGAGATTTTGGGAAATCGAAAATGTTGAACCTGAGACAATAAAAAATAAGGAAACGATAATTTGTGAGGAGCATTTAAAAAAAATCATACTAGAGATAGTACGGGAAGATATATAGTATCTGTGCCATTTAAAAAGGATCCAAAATTGTTTAGGCCAATCAAAAGATATTGCCCTTAAAAAATTAAATTCTTTATGGAATAGATTAAAGCGTGAGCCTAACTATTTAAAATTATATAGAGATTTTTTAAAAGAGTATAAAGAGCTAGGCCATATGCAAGAGGTAGATGAGAGAGAGGAATGTGGAATGTATTTCATACCACATCTTGGTGTTTATCGCTCTGATAAAAAAACAAGTAAATTGAGAGTAGTTTTTAATGCGTCGAGTGCAACTACAAACGGTTATTCTTTAAACTCTCTACAATACAATGGGGGAGTTGCTCAAAATGACCTTTTTTCAATAATGGTTCGCTTTAGAAAGCACATATTTGCATTCATTGCGGGTGTGCAAAAAATGTATCGAATGATTTGGATTAATCCAGATCAGCGTAAACTTCAGCGCATTCTGTGGAGAGAGAACATGGACGAACCAATAAAAACGTTTGAGTTGTCAACTGTGACCTATGGAACAATGAGTGCACCATTTCTAGCGACACGTACGTTAAAACAATTAGCCCTAGATGAAGCAGGGAATTTTCCATTAGGGTCTTCAGTTGTGATGAATGACATGTACATTGATGATGTACTTACCGGTGCAGAGACCTTATTAGAAGCAAAAGAACTGAAAAATCAACTGATCAATATCTTCGCTAAAGGAGGTATGGTTTTGCATAAGTGGTGCGGAAATAATACGGAATTGATCGAGGTTTCCGAAAATTATGATTTTCAGATTCATCAGAGATAAAAGTGTTGGGTGTTTATTGAACCCCAAGCATGATTGCTTCTCCTTCAGAGTAAAAATAGACTTGCACGAATTAAATACCAAACGGATGTTTTGTCAACCATCGCCAGGATATATGATCCTCTAGGTCTTTTTAGGTCCTGTGGTGGCGAAGGCGAAAATCTTCCTTCAAAAATTATGGATGCTAAAGATTGATTGGACAGATTTGCTTCCAGATACAATCAATAGAGAATGGCGACAATTTGTCGAATCACTTCAGGTAGTAAATGACATCAACATCAATCGATGCATTGTGGTAGAGCAACCGGAAGTGATCGAGCTGCATGGATTCTCCGACGCGTCCCAGTCAGCATATGGAGCTGTCGTCTACTGCAAATCCATAACCTCAGATGGAAAGATGCTTGTGCATCTTATTGCCAGTAAATCCCGAGTTGCGCCTACCAAGCAAACAACGATTCCCAGACTTGAGCTATGTGCCGCTGTGCTGTTAGCAAAATTAGTGCATCGTGTCAAGCAAGCTTTAAAATTAAATGTGACTAATACTTTTCTTTGGAGTGACTCCATAATAGTTTTGTCATGGATAAGGAAGGAGTCATATCAACTAAAAACCTTTGTGGCTAACAGGATTGCTACAATCCAGGAGATGACTTCCAGTGAGCAATGGCGCTATGTGGCAACAGAGGACAATCCTGCCGACTTCGTTTCCAGAGGAATGGATTCTCTAAAACTTAAAACCTGTGAGTTGTGGTGGAATGGTCCTAAATTTCTGATGAGCAACCAGTACCCACAACGACAAATTCCTGTTGCAGTGATCAAGGATCCAGGTGAATTTAAAAACTGTAGTGACTTTTCTAACTTTTTTCTTGATTCTGCTACTAACTCTTTTGTAAATAATTCACTTAACCTTAGTAATGACTATTTTAAAATTATTCGTGTCTTAAGTTTTATTTGTAGATTTGTTTATAATTGTAAGAACAAAGAAAGCAAGAGAATTGGGCCTCTAGATTTAGGAGAATTAAAAAAGGCTGAACAGCTTTTATTGAAATTAGTACAAAAGGAAGAGTTTAAAGTAGAGATGAATGGTATTCAAAATTCTGCCATGGTACCTTCCAACAGTCGAGTAAAAACACTCAATCCATTTATTGATAGTGAAGAGATTTTGAGAGTTGGAGGTCGATTGAGAAATAGTGATATTAATTATAACCAGAAATTTCCAATTCTTTTGCCTTCGAAACATAAATTGACTTATTTAATAGTTGAATATTTTCATAAAAAGTTTTTACATAGTGGTCCACAATCCTTGTTGTATCAGATCAGGCAAAATTTTTGGATATTGAATGGCCGTAATATTTGTAGAAAAGTTGTTCATAATTGTGTAATTTGTTGTAAGGCCAATCCTACTTGCACTGATCAAATAATGGCTGACTTGCCAAAGGATAGAGTTATCAAAAACTATCCATTCAATGTGTCAGGTGTGGACTTCTGTGGCCCATTTTACATTAAGTAGAAAGGGCAGAGAAAAGGTGTATATAACAAAATCTATGTTTGTATATTTATATGTTTTGTTTCTAAAGCTGTGCACTTAGATATTGTGACTGATTTAACCTCTAATGCATTTATTGCTACACTTAAGCGTTTTATATTTAGAAGAGGTAAATGTGCTAAGTTGTATTCTGATAATGCAAAAAATTTTGTGGGTGCAAATATAGAACTTAAAAAATGTTTAATTTGGTGTGTAAACCTGATGAGGCACTTGCAAGTTATATGGCCTCTGAAGGAATAGATTGGAAATTCCTTCCCCCTAGAGCCCCAAATTTTGGAGGTCTCTGGGAGGCAGGCGTTAAATCTTTTAAGTTCTATTTAAAGAGAGTAGTAGGTAACATTAGATTAACATATGAAGAGTTTCTGACCGTGATTATCCAAATAGAGGGATGTTAAATTCTCGTCCTCTTGTCCCATTATCTTCTGACTTAGATGATTTAAATGTATTGACTCCTTCTCATTTTTTGATAGGTAGATCAATTACATCAATTGTTGAGCCTGATTTAACTAATTTAAATGAAAATAGGTTGGATAATTGGCAGAAAATTACAAAAATAATTCAATTAATTTGGAAAAGATGGAGTGTAGACTATCTAAATAGTTTGCAGCAGAGAAATAAGTGGCATTTCGAGAAAAAGAATGCTAAAATTGGAGATATGGTTATAATAAAAGAGGATAATTTACCTTCATGTCAATGGTCATTAGGTAGAATCAACAATATTTATCCAGGAAAGGATTCTAAAGTAAGAGTAGTGGAAGTCAAAACCACTAGAGGTATATTTAAGAGACCCATTTCGAAACTGTGCATTCTACCAATTGAAACAGTGTGTATGTGAAGTAGCACATATAACCCTTCAGATAGTAATGTTTGTGTGTAGAATAGTATTTTTAAAAAAAAAAATTCTGTGTGATTTATCAATTGCTTTATACATTGTCTTCATTTGTATGCTGTTTTGTTTGTATTTTGAAGTATTGTATTTCTGTGTGTTATCTTTATGATTATGTTCTATGTAAATTTTGCATGTTGAAAAACATTGCAAGGCCGGGCGGCATGTTCAGTGTACGTATGTAAATGTAGAGCGCCCTCTAGCGCTCAGAGTGTCTAACGAATGTGTGTAACCTCTGACTCCATCGAGTAAGGAGTCAAATCGAGCGAGCTGAGCAACAAGTAATAAAAACTACAGTCCACTTACTGAGAGAGACTTTTTCTTGAGATTTACTTGTGTACCCAACAACTCATATTTACTTAGTCTGAAAATTTTAAAAATTAAAATCAATCAGATCAAGCTATTTAATTTGCTTGTTTATGTACACAGGTAAATCTCGCGACAAGCTTTTATATCATAAATTGTATAACGACTTTATAAGTTGATAGCAAAAAAAAGTTTTAAAAGAAAAGTTTATTTTATTCCTTTTAGAGCATTTAAATAAAAGCTTGTTTTTAAAAAAGTTTTTTACTTTTAATTTATTTTTTACTTTTTAGTTATCGCTAGACAGAGGTTTCTCAGCCTGTTAATCTCATTCAACGTATCATCGTTGCAAGGTCGTTTGCAGGTTAATTTTGAACAGTCCAGCTAAGGGGTACTCAATTTTTTTTTCCGCCAGGCAACATACATATGATAGATGTGTCACTCGGGCCGCAACAAGAGGACAATGGGAAGGGGTAGGGGATAAACACTGTTAGATCAAAACAACATTGGACGAAGAAAAATTAATTAAAATATTAAAACTCATTCTCTCTCTCTCTCTCTTTTTTTTTTTGCTTTTACTATAACACTATATTAAAAACGAAAAACACATTTTTTTTGTAAATCCGTAATTTTAAACCAATTTTTTCAATTTTTGTGCAAAATTTGGATAATATTATTCTACAAACGAGAAAATATTTTCGTGTGACTATATTTAAAAATGACGAAGTTTTTAAATGTTTTATTCAAAATTTGAGTATTTTTTGAAAAATCGTAAAAAAAAAAGTTTTGGACCTTTTATTTTTTAAATGAATGATTCTAAAAGAAAAAAGCCTGAACTTTCTTAGTGCAGAATATCAATTCATTAACACGAAAAAAAATCATATGGAACGATTTAGAAATCATTTTCATGAAAACGCATCGATTTTGACTCATTTTAGAAAAAATTGTAAAAAATAGAAGTATCATTATTTTTTTTAACAAATTATACCGTATCGTAGCGAAATAAATGATCTTTCCCATTAGGCTATTATTTTTTGTCTCAGTCACAGAGAAAGAATAAGATGGTTTTTAAGAAAGATCGAAGAGAGAGAGAGAATCGGAACTTCTTTAAGCTCTATCCGATAAGCTGCTGGGCAGAATAAAAAGCTAACAGGAGTAAAAGGTTTTCAATTAATATCTTTTTAACTAATTGTGATATAAGAATATAAATCATCAAAACACGCATTGTCATCTAAACTAAACATGTGTACAAAATTTCAGCTCAATCGATTGAAGACAACAGCTTCAAAATTGAGTTGCAAGATTCAGCCCGAAAAAAATACTTTAATTAATATCTCACTATTAAAACTCGAAGGTAAGCAAACGTATGCAACTATACGACTAGGTGTATCTTCTCACGAACCGCACTGTTTCGTCAATATTTGTGTGGACTGTAAAACTGGTTAAAGAATAAAAAATCAGTCTTTTTCGCAACGCTAAGCCTACTTTATTCGTGCACCCGCTTTTGTTGGGGTACAGCTAGACAATGTCTACTTTTACAAATTTTTTACAGATGGCGCTACAGTGCGCTGATGACGTAACATTCCGCCCGGCGTTGAAATATACAATATTTCAAAAAATATACTTAAAAAATGCAATTTGCTATATACAGTTTACAAATGCCTAAATGAATTAAATACAAATAAATTCAACATTCTAAAATAAGAAAAAAAAATACAATATTCAAAAATAGAAAAATACAATATTCTAAGAATATAATATACTTCACATTACAATTTAATTTATATTATTATTTTCTATTGGTAAGATACATATTTTTGAGATAGAACGTGTGAGAACCCCCGTGGCAGTTTTTAGTTTAACGACTCTGACCTTACCGTCAGTTCCATACATAACCTCTAAGATTCTTGCCATTGTCCATTTGCAGGGAGGCAAATCATTTTCCTTTAAAAGCACTAAACACCCTACGGCAACATTATTTTTCTCGAACTGCCACTTGTTTCTCTGCTGTAAATGATTAAGATAATCATTTTTCCAGCGTTTCCAAATAGTTTGTACACACTTTGTTGTATACTGCCACCTAGATAGTCTATTATCTGAAATATCTAAAATTGCGGGCTCAGGTATTGCACTGATAGGTCGACCATTTTTAAAGTGTCCAGGAATTAAAACTTCACATTCATTGATATTATCTGATAATGGGACTAATGGACGTGAATTAAGTATACCTTCAATTTGAATTATTATTGTCTCGAATTCTTCGAAAGTTATTTTACTATTAACTAAAGTTCCTTAGAGATGGTGTTTGAATGATTTTACCCCTGCCTCCCACAAACCCCCGAAATTAGGAGAACGAGGTGGGATAAATTTCCACTGGATAGCTTCTGAAGCAAAATAATTTGCTAATGTCTCGTTTTTGTTACAAATTAATTTTATGAAACGATTTAATTCTGCAGCTGCGCCTTTAAAATTAGTTGCTTTATCGGACATTAATGTAGAAATGCGGCCTCTACGGGCACATAGCCTCTTCAAAGCTGCAATAAATGCCTCAGTTGTTAAATCAGTCACTGCCTCTAAATGAATAACCTTTGTAGCCAAGCATACAAAAATCGCAACATAAACTTTTGAAAATATCCCCTTTCTCTGATTTTTAAATTTTATTTGAAAAGGTCCGCAAAAATCCACCCGAGTTTAAAAATGGCGCACTTGGAGTTACTCTCTCTGATGGTAGATTTCCCATTAATTGATCTACCCCAGTAGGCTTCTGTCTAAAGCATGCAATGCAATCATGAACTGTTTTTCGTGCAATACCCTTGCCATTAATGGGCCAAAACTGCATTCTAATTTGATGTACTAAACCCTGAGCACCAATATGAAAAAAACTTCTTATGCATATGCTCAAAAAGTAATTTAGTAAATTTATGTTTACTAGGTATAATTATTTGATGTTTTGCTTCAAATGGTAAATCAGCATTACAAAGCCTTCCACCAACTCTGAGTAAAGAATTCTCATCTAAGAAAGGATCTAAAGCCTTTAACTTACTTGTTTTTGAAACACCTTTACCTTTTTCAAGGCATCGATTTCTGCTTTAAACTCACTTAATTGTGCTATTTTAGCTAAAAATTCCGTACTCCTCTTTACTTCATCTGCAGTTAGATATTTCTCCTTATAACAAGACTCCTTAGCTTTAATGTTATTAATGAACCTAAAAATAAAGCTAAAATTTCTAATTAATTTTATGAAATTATTTGTAACATTAAAGAGTTCATCATAAAAATTTGAAGAACACTCAGTCATTAAAAGAGTCACAGCACATTTTAGTTCATCTCTGTAGGAAGGATCAGGAAAAAGTTGATTGTCCTCGTATTCATCAGTTTGTAAATCTGGACCCGAGAACCACATTTCGTTCTTTAAAAGTTCATCCACATTGCAGCCTCTAGAAATTAAGTCGGCAGGATTGTTCTTGGAGCTAACATGTTTCCAATGATAGTCCTTTGAAAGTGCTTGGATCTCCGCCACCCTGTTGCTGACAAATGTTTTGAGTTTATGAGGTTCAGTCTTTATCCACTCTAAAGCAATCGTTGAGTCCGTCCACATCCTAATTTTATGAATAGATAATTGTAGAATTGGCACAACCTTTTTGACTAATCTCGATAGTAGTAGAGCTGCAGACAGTTCTAACCTCGGTATGGTGAGTGTTTTCAAGGGAGCCACTCTGGACTTGCTGCATAATAATCTAGTTTGAGATTGTCCAGATTCGTTGAAACATTTTATGTAGACAACAGCAGCATAGGCACGTTCTGATGCATCGGAAAAGCCATGTATTTCAATCCGTATTGTTGCAGGAAGTAGAATGCACCTTGGGATTTTGAAGTTATTTACTTTCGCTAATTTTTGGTAGAAGTTCATCTACTCTTCCATTGCATCTGGTGGTAGCTGTTCACTCCAATCTAATTTTATTTTCCAAAGTTCTTGGATGAATATCTTAGCCTTCGTAACAATGGGTCCTATCAGGCTCAAAGGGTCATAGAGCCTTGCAATTTCTGAAAGCACGTCTCTTTTTGAGAAGTTGACTTTGTCATTAATCTTTACTTTGTATGTGAGACAATCCACCTTTGGATCCCATAGCATACCTGATGTTTTCACTGGAGCATCCTGAAATTCCTTATCAAACACATAGGAAGATGCAGATAAACAGTTCTGGGCTATTTGGCACCCATTTGTGTAGCTCAAAACCCCCTCTCTCTAATAGTTGAGATAATCTGGTTTGGAGTTTTTTAGCACCCTCTAATGTAGACTCTCCAGAAAGAATGTCATCCATATAACTATCATTACAAATCACATCTGCTGCGTCAGGAAATTCCGCTTTTTCTTCATCTGCTAAGGCCCTTAAAGTCCTGGTAGCTAAAAATGGTGCAGAAACTGTCCCATAAGTTACGGTAGCTAGCTTGTAAGTCTTGACTGGAGCATCTGCACTAGTCTTCCACATAATTCGTTGTAAATCCCTTTGATTAGGATCAACAAGTATCTGCCTGTACATTTTTTTAATATCTGCACTAAACGCGTACTCGTGTTTTCTAAATCTACTGACTATGGAAAAGATATCTTGTTGAATAATTCCTCCGTTTAGTAAAATGGAGTTTAGAGAAAAACCACTTGTTGTTTTTGCACTTGCATCGAAGACAACTCTCAATGGAGTGGATGTCTTCTCTGGTTTGTACACGGAATGATGAGGAATGTAATAGTTAATCTTATCTAATGTTTCATTTTTAATCTCCTCCATATGGCCTAAAAGTTCATATTCATTCATAAATTCTTTATACAAAGTTCCCATTGTATTGTTTTTGTTTAATTTTTCCCAAATACCATTTAGGCGTTTGATCGCATTCTCTTTGGAATATCCTAATAATGTTTCTGCATTTTCCTTTATGGGTAACCGAACTATAAATCTTCCCGTTTTATCTCTTTTATAGGTACTAACAAAATGTTCCTCACAATAAATTTCCTCTTCACTTTTGTTATTTCCTTAGAATCATCTGGAAGTGATTCCAGTTCAAAGAATTTCTTTACTGTTATATCTAAGCTTGGTTCACTTATTAAACAACAATTGGCTTGTTGTTGTGACTGAGAAGGGTACCTGTGACTAAGTAGCCAAATTTTGTATTTTGTAAAATTACATTTCCTCCTGCAAATAATATTGTTCTGGATTTAAAATTTCAAAAAATAGTTCACTTCCTATCAATTGACCTGGCATATGGAAATTAGAATCAGCCAGCTCAATTGAAGCTGGAATATTTAAATCCGGTATATTTAATTTCGATACAGGAATCGCATCGGTAATTTTAGGTAAAAGTGAAAATTGTACATTGCGTGCAAAAGTATAATCCCGATTAGAAATTTCAATTTTTACTGAATATTTCGAGGCTTGCGTAATTCCGTTAATGCCTGTTATAGATTGGTTTGCAGACCTAAATTTAAATCCCAACTTTCTTGCTATGTCTTCTCTCATAACGCATAGCGTATACGCATTATCTAATAATCCTCTTAACTTAATTCTATATCCATCAGCACTTTTAACGAAAATCATGAATGTATTCAATAAAACACATTTATTTCCATAAGTCAAAACCGCAACTTCTGACTGACCTTCAAACCGAGTAGTATTCGAAATGGTCTCTATCCCCCTTTCCCCTACAGTTTGATTTTTAACTGCAGAGTAAAGTTCAGCAGAATCGTGAAGCAATGAATTATGTAACCCTTTGCAACCACTAACTGTGCATTTGTATTTAGACATGCAGGCACCATAATGAAGTCTGAGGCAATTTATACAAAGTTTGTTATTGCTAACAAATTTCTTTCTGCACTCCACCGACATATTTTGAAATGCAATACATTTATAAAGAGGATGAGAATTTCGACATAGAATACAAGGTTTAACAGTTATTTTTTTACTATTAACTACCAGCGATTTGGCTTTAGTTGACATTGCAGTATTTTTATGGATCATTTTAGTACTAGGAATGTGAGTAAAATGTTTTCTAACACAGCACTTCTCTTTTCTAAAAATTTCATAATAGAATCAAATGTTGGAACTTCTGCTGTTTTCAACGAAAGTTCGAATTGTTTTCTAGATTCTTTGTCAGTTTTTTGAAGAATTATATTTATTAAAATTATATCTGATAGATCATTCTGCTCATATTTCAAAACTTTAAGTGCTCTAATGTTTCTATTGATACAATCCATTAAAGCGCGCAGTTCTTTGGCTGATTCGCTATAAATTTTTTCATAATTAATTATCTCAAGGACATGTGAATCTATCAACTGCCGTTTGTTTTCGTAACGATCTTCTACTGCTTTAAAGAGAGAATCGAAACTATCGCTAGGCGACTCTAAGAGCTTTGCTTCTTCTTTTAGAGATGCTCGAAGATAGTATCGTTTTTGCGAATCATTCAATTGCTCATTATTACTTATTAAATTAATAAATTGATTTTTAAAATTAGAAAATTCTGCTATTACACCAGAAAATTCTGGCAATGGAATTTGAGGTAAGCGGATACTATTTTTACCATTGTCATTTAAATCAATGTTTACATTTTCAGAATTTTTCAAAGAATACATTAAAAGTTTGAGACCTACCTCTGTTGTCTCGATCCGTTGATTTATATCTTCAATGTCCAGCTGAATGATTTCCAAGCTTTCGAAAATTTCTATTTCACAATAATCCTCAGCTATTTTATCTAGATTTATCTGTAATTGCTCAATTTTTTTGAGTTTAATTTCGATTTCAGTGACACTAGTATCCTTTGACACTGTCTTCTCCGAGGTAAAAGCCTCTAACCTAGTTAATGTTCCTTTGATTGAATCTTTTAAATGATTCAATTTCTCTTCAGTAGTTACGTTGGAGTTATTTTTATTTTTCGATTTTTTATCCATTTTCTGTGGCTTCGTAGGACCAATGTTTCGTCAATATTTGTGTGGACTGTAAAACTGGTTAAAGAATAAAAAATCAGTCTTTTTCGCAACGCTAAGCCTACTTTATTCGTGCACCCGCTTTTGTTGGGGTACAGCTAGACAATGTCTACTTTTACAAATTTTTTACAGATGGCGCTACAGTGCGCTGATGACGTAACACGCACGATGCAGACACTCGCCAAAGGTACCAAAAGATCGGAACTGATTCGAGGAATCTGTTTTGGACACTTATATTTCAATAGTACAATTAGTTAAAAAGATATTAATTAAAAACCTTAAAACGCATAATTATTGCCATTTTTTCCCACCAGGTACCGAAGTTCCAATTTCCCGAACTTTTTTTTTTTTGTTCCAGACGTTTTTAAGACACGATCTAATTTTTTATGAGACTCAAACAAAAAAAAAATTACAGAATCGGAAAGATCATTTACTTCGCCACGATACGTTATAAATTATTTTACAAAAAAAAAAAATGATATTTTCTTTTTTTTTTTACGGTATTTTCTGAAATGAGTCAAAATCGATACGTTTTTATAAAAATGATTTCTAAATCACTCCGATTGAATTTTCTTTCAATTTAATGAAATGATATTCTACACAAAGAAAATTCATGTGCAGTGACCTTACAGCTCAACATAACGACTCCAAAACTGAACTGAATTGATCTGTTATTATTGTAGCGTGCCTGGTTCCATGTGTTGTAGTTCTTGAAAGCTTACCTCTTAATTGCTCATTTAATCTTTAAAGTTAATAAATGTTATTGTTATTTAATTCAACCGTGTTGTAGTGAAGAATGCCTAACCACCCAACGCGGTAGTGGTGACCCCTTTTGGACTTAAAAACACGTAAGCTATTCTGTTCTACTGGCGAATGCAATACAAATTCTTCTACTACGGATGATCAGTACGTAGCGAAAGATTTTTTTTCTCTTCTCCTCAAGGCCACTTGAAGCATCTGCTCGGAGATTCGTTTCGCTTCCTGCTTATTCAACAATATGACTAGTGAAACCGTTGAAGTCGCTCGTATTGCGTTGCGGCTGCCGCCGTTTTGGAAATCAACGTTCGTCTATGGATTGCGCAATGCGACCATGCATTCACATTCAGTGGTATCTCCAGTGATGATACTAAGTATTCTGCTTTGGTTGCGAACCTGGATGCTGAAACTCTCTCCTACGTGTCGGACATTGTGTTAAGCCCTCCGAACAGTGACAAATATCACACTCTCTCACAGCGGCTCATCACCCAATTTAGCGACTCGGAGACTCAAAAAATTAAGAAACTGCTTACTGACCTTCAGCTAGGAGATGAGAAGCCCAGCCACCTGTTGCGAAAAATGAAAGAGCTGTCTAATGGCCAACTCAGGATGACTTTCTGCAAAGTTTGTGGCTTCAAAGAATGCCACCACATATCCAGACTGTTTTGTCTGCATCCTCAGAGTCTTTGGATAAACTGGCTATCATCGCCGATAAGGTTTCTGATGTTGTTGGTGCGTCCTCGACTATCTGTGCGGCCACAACTGTTCCTCCGCCATCCCAGTCATCTTCATGCAGTGCTCAGCCAACCATGGACTCTCTCGCCAGGCAGATCCAAGAGCTGTCTCTACAAGTTGCTGAACTGACAAGAGAGCGCAATTCCTCTCGCCACCAACGATATAGTTCTGACCGCCGGAGATCACATTCACGCTCTAGGAGTGTTAATAGAGGAAGTGGCATCTGCTACTATCATCGCCGTTATAAAGAGCAGGCCCGCAAGTGTGTTTCCCCTTGTGCATTTGTGCAAAAAAAACGAGTAAGCTCTGTCATAGCTGGAATGGCAGAGCCCTCGAAACATACCAGCCGGTTATTTTTATTAGACCGCAAGTCTGGCCAGAAATTCCTCATAGACTCTGGAAGTGAAATCTGTGTCATCCCACCTTCTCCAACTATGAATAAATCACCTCAGTCTAACTTCTCCTTATTTGCTGCTAATAATACCAAAATTCCAGCCTATGGTATGGTCCGTAAAGAACTGAACCTGGGTCTGAGGCGACCTTTTATCTGGACTTTCATAATTGCTGATGTATCGTCTCCTATAATTGGTGCTGATTTTCTAAAGCACTTCAACCTTTTAATCGACCTTAAGAAAAAAAGGTTGGTGGATGTGAAACTTCTCTCTTCACTTCTTGTGTTTTTCAAATATTGTACAGCCCTCAATCCTCACTGTAGATGCAAACATTAGTTTTAAAAACATCTTATCGGAATATCCAGACCTCAGCAACCCTTCTTTAATTTCCAAATCAGCATCACATGGCACAGTCCACCATATTATTACTACTGGCCCACCAGTCACTGCCAGGCCTAGAAGGCTACACCCTAAACTGTATGATGCAGTGAAGGTAGAATTTGAATTTCTTCTTGCTCAAGGCATTATTAGACCTTCCAAAAGTCCCTGGAGTTCTCCTCTTCATGTTGTGCCCAAATCTGACTCTACAGTTAGACCTGTTGGGGATTACAGGCAGCTGAATTCTGTTACTGAGTTCGACAGCTACCCCATGCCTTATTTGAATGACTTTGCTCATGCACTACATGGCAAGAAGATATTTTCCAAAATAGACATTTTTAAGGCATTCCACCGAATCCCTATAGCTGAGTGTGATATTCCTAAGACAGCTGTAACAACTCCATGGGGTCTTTACGAATATACCCATTTGTGTTTTGGCCTTGTGAATGCACCACAAACCTTTATGCGATTCATGCATGAAGTACTAAGAGGATTTCCTTTTTGTTTTGTCTACTTGGATGATATTTTGTGTTACTCAGAAAATGCTGAGGAGCATCGTTCTCACTTAAGAACTATATTCCAAAGACTGAGCTCATATGGTTTAAAACTAAATATCTCTAAATGTGTATTTGGTGTGACTGAACTCATTTTCCTTGGCCACCTTATCACTCCTGATGGCATTAAGCCATTGCCTGACAAAGTTCAAGCAGTTCTTGATCACAAACAACCAGAGACTGTTGGCTCTCTGAGAAAATTTTTAGGACTGTTAAATTTTTATAGACGTTTCTTACCCAAAGCAGCTAAACAACAGTATCTTTTAAGTGAATTTTTAAAAGGTTCTAAAGGTAAGAAGGACTCAAAGCCTTTAAACTGGTCTTCTGAGGCAATTACAGCATTTCAGAGGTGTAAACAAGCTCTTGCTGATGCTGCACTTCTTGCTCATCCTTCACCTTCTGCCCCGCTTGCTCTTCATGTGGACGCCTCTGATTATGCCATAGGAGGTGCACTGCACCAAGTTGTGGACTTTGAGCTACAGCAATTGGCTTTCTTTTCCAGAAAACTTACTTCATCTGAAAAGTCTTACAGTGCCTACGACCATGAACTCCTTGCTATCTACTCGGCTATCCGACACTTTCGGTATATGCTGGAAGCTAGAGATTTCACAGTGTTTACTGACCACAAGCCCCTCACTTATGCTTTTAGGCAAAAAAGTGACAAGTGTTCTCCATGGCAGATCCGTCAGCTGGATTTCATCTCTCAGTTCACCACAAATATTGTACACATTCCAGGATCTGACAATATTGCTGCTGATGTTCTCTCTCGTGTTTCTGCAATCACCTTCCCAAGTCAAATTGACTATGACTGTATTGCTGAGACACAACAGACTGATCAGGAGCTTCACACCCTAATAGCATCTGGAACTTCTTTGGAACTCAAAAAGGTAACTTTTCCCAATTCGTCTACTGAAATTATGTGTGATCTATCAACGGGCACAGCCAGACCCTACATCCCAAAACAGCATCGCCAAGATGTTTTCTCTGATATGCATAATTTATCCCATCCTGGCATGCGTCGATCAGTACATTTGATGAAGCAGCGTTTTGTTTGGATATCAATCTCATCAGATGTAGCTAAGTGGGCAAGACACTGCCTAGCTTGCCAAAAATCCAAAATTCATCGTCATACTAGATCACCTCTTTCATCATTTCAAGAACCTTCCCAACGTTTTGATCATGTTCATCTGGATCTCATTGGACCTCTACCTCCATCAAATGGCTACACCTATTGCCTGACAATGATTGACCGTTTTTCGAAATGGCCAGAGGCCCAACCTCTCAAAGACAAAACTGCTGAGACTGTGGCTGAGGCCTTCTTTTCCTCTTGGGTGTCTCGCTTTGGAACTCCTGCAATTCTCACAACCGACAGGGGCAAGCAGTTTGAGTCCTCGCTCTTCAAAGCTCTTAGCAAACTACTTGGTGTTCAGAAGTGTCGTACAACTGGATACTACCCTCAAGCTAATGGGATGATCGAAGAATTGCACCGCCCATTGAAAAGTGCAATCAAGTGCCATGCTACTGAGCGTTGGACAGAAGTACTCCCTATCATCTTACTAGGTCTACAAGCTTCTCTTAAAGAAGATATTCTGTGTACCCCAGCTGAATTAGTTTTTGGGACCACTATTCGACTGCCAGGGGAGATGTTTGACTCTTCCAAGCCAGACGATGATGTTGTGAATTTTGTTTCGAAACTTAAGTCTCACATGCAATCACTTCACCCTAAACCACCAAAACACCATGGCAAACGTCAGTTTTTATCCATCAGGACTGTTGGAAGCAACACATGTTTTTCTTCGCCGAGACATGTTACGTCGTCCACTTCAACAACCCTATGATGGCCCTTTCAAAGTCTTACAAAGGAAGGATAAAGTGTTTTTCCTTGACATCAATGGTAAACGGGTATCTGTATCTATTGATAGGTGCAAACCTGCCTCCTTTCTTAACACTGAGGACTTGCAACTACCTCAAACCAAGAATGAAACACCTGCTACTGTGGAACCTAATGCAACAGCTTCAACACCTGCTACTGTGGAATCTGATCCAACAGCTTCAACGCCTACCCAGCCATCTACACGTTCTGGTCGCAAAGTTCATCTTCCAACTAGGTATCGTTGACACTGGAAGGGGAGTATGCAGCGACCTTACAGCTCAACATAACGACTCCAAAACTGAACTGAATTGATCTGTTATTATTGTAGCGTGACTGGTTCCATGTGTTGTAGTTCTTGAAAGCTTACCTCTTAATTGCTCATTTAATCTTTAAAGTTAATAAATGTTATTGTTATTTAATTCAACCGTGTTGTAGTGAAGAATGCCTAACCACCCAACGCGGCACATGCTTTTCTCGTTCAGAATCAGTCATTTAAAAAAATAAAATGATATATTTTTTTTTTACGATTTTTAAAAAAATACTCAAAATTTTATTTAAATACTTAATAATTTCTTAATTTATAAAAATAATTTCATGACATTTTTTTTCCCGCGTGTAGAACGATATTATCCGTAATATGCACAAAGCTTGAAATTATTCCTTAAAAATTACAGTTAAAAAAAAATTTTTCCGTTTTTTATTACCCCTTTTGCGAGAAATATTAAAGTATTATTTTTGTTACATTTTTTATTTAAAAATTACCGTTGTTTTCAATCGATATATGAAGTTCGAAGGCATTAAATTAAAAATGAAGCCCCCCAAAATTAAAATTTTTACAAATAACGCCATGCGAAATTGAACATCTCTTCCTTTTATTTTACGGGTCTTTTTTTTCTTTTTTCCGAAGATTTCGTGGAATGAACGCTTAGAACGCTGAATTATTAACTTTTGTCCCCTGGTTATAAACAACACCATCGCTTAGTTTTGAAAAATACTGAACATTTTATTCGCGCATTTAATAACTTCGCCAGCAATTTTGTAATTGGAAAGAAGGATTTATTTCGTCACGATTCGTTATTCTTTTTTTTTTCAAAACAACGATACTTTCCATATGATTTTTTTCTAAAATGAATCACTATCAATACGTTTATATGAAATTGATTTTTAAAAAACTCATACTTTGCTTTTAACAGTTAAGTGATTTAAAAAATAAAATGTCGAGAGAGAGAGAAAATTATTTTACGAATTTTTTTTGTGCAATAATTCCTTGTGCCACTAGAGTGCTGCACCTGTCAAGCTGTTTAAGAATCGTTGAGTGTTCACTTTCTCGAGAGCTCTGATAGCGACAGGGGAAGGGGAATTTCCATGACAATATGTTATGCATTTAAAAGTGTTCGTACAACGCCGGGGAGTAAACCTGTCTGACAAAGAAAAGAAGCGGAAAAATTTCGAAACAGGACATTTTAAGTTATACACTAGGTAGAAGCCCGAGCAATATCAGCCGAATTGGAGGAGGGGGAATTCATTTTGAAAAAGATTATTAGAGAAGTGCTGATTTTGTGAAGAAAAGGGAAAATTTATAAAAGTAGAGAAAGCCCGTGCAATGCCGAGCCATGCAGCTAACCTTTTTAACTAAATGCGGTAGCGGAATATAAATGGTCAAAACATGCATTGTCAACCAAACTAAACGTGTATACAAAATTTCAGCTCAATCGGTTGATAACATCAGCTTCAAAATTGAGTAGCAAGATTCCACCCGAACATTTTACATTGAAAGTGAAAAAAAAGCTTGTAAACAAACAGGAAAGAACGCGGAAATTTAAATTTGTTGAAGAGAAATAATTTTCGAATGAAAATTAAAGTGATCTAAAGTAAATTTAAAAACTGCGAAATCCCCGGAATCGAACCCTGGGTAATTCCTTTGAAGTCAGCTTCTCTAACCTCTAGGCCACGAGGGATAGCGGAAAGAGGTAAAGTAAGCTCCTAACATGGGTAAGAGTTTTTTTAATTAATATCTTTTTAACTAATTGCGATATTAGAATATAAATGGTCAAAACATGCATTGTCATCCAAACTAAACGTGCATACAAAATTTCAGCTCAATCGGTTGAAGACATCAGCTTCAAAATTGAGTTGCAAGATTCCACCCGAACATTTTACATTGCAAGTTAATTATAAAAGCTTGTAAAATAGAGTTTACCAAAATCAAAAGACTACCTAAATGGTAATTTAATTTATCTTCTAGTTACAGGTATTACAAACAAAAGCTATTTTCTGTTTGCTGAAATAAAAATAAATTCTGGTGATCTATTAAACATTCATTCCACACACACAAGTTGGGAAAAAAAAGGCACTTCTTGAAAAAAATAATTTGACCGTGGAAACATTTCGTGAACTAATGTTAATCTATTTAACATATGGGAAACTAAAATGTAACATCCACGCTGAATGAAAATAGCCAGAGATCGAGGGGACATCGTAAGTGTATTTACTTAAAATTAGTAAAACTCGGTTGCAAAATCAACTTTTAGGTCTGGATGATTGCTATCGCGGCGTCGTGATCCCTTGTTGTTGTTACTAATGCCACCTGATCGGCAAAGGCCAGATCAAGGCCCACGAAATTCATCATGGCTGAGGGCTAAGTGACGCCTGTCGTTAGCCGTTGCTTTGAGCACCGTACAAGTGACAGAAAGATTCAGCTCGGTTTCACCCTAATTTTGAGGAAGAATGCCTTGGGGGGTGGTCAGGGGCCTCCCACCTATCTTCCCCTTCTACCAACCTCACGAGAGGACTTGCGGCTATTTAAAGTACTCCCATGTCGCGGAGGCACTATACATTTACAAGCATCCATGTCTTCCCCAAAATTCGAACCCAGACCCAACGGCACAGAAGTCAGCGTCGCTAATCACTATATCGGATGGGCGACACAATCTCTTTAAATTACATCATAACATGGTAGCGTGAGGGATCACGCAGCTATTTGCCGAAAAGACCTCTGATTCCATATTAAATAAACAAAACAGTAGATTCAAAATTAAATTGTCAAAGTTCACAGCTTTCGGTGTAGAAAAGTTCCAAGCCTGATTATTCCAGCCGTTGCTCCGCCAACTCCAGCACTCAGTCTTTCCCAAGTTGATGCTGCGGTAGCCCAGTGGTTAAGGTATCAGATCATGGCAGGCACGCCATGAGTTCGAGCTCAGTACCACTAAAGACCTGACGTGTAGGGGCACGTTAAATCTGTCGATGTCCTTAAGATGCTGCTGCCCCGCAAACTCTACAGAGAGTCTTCAAAACTCAAGAGTGAAGCAATTCCGTAAATTGAAGGAGATCGAGAAACTTCGTCAACTCGCGGGCCACTTTCACGACATCAATCACCTCTGATTGACGAGCGTAACAGATCTTAACACGGCTCTCCTCAAGCTGGGTATAAGCGATCACCGCTGGCACCCGATTCATCTAATTTTCGTTTCGGCTCTTCTCACTTTAGCCCCACTCCATTTGCGCTTGGTGACAATAGGCCGGCATGTCTGATTCCAATTCCGACACTGCATCTTGTTCATGATCTAGAAGGCTATAAATCACCTTATCACATTGGCACTGAGAGTGTTTGTCACGACAGGTCGATATTCCTCTTCATTTAAGTCATTTGTGGCCTACATGTGCGAGGGGAACTCAACACGATAGATATTGTTTACCAGAGCTTCCTTACCAAAGAACGTTGAGACTAAAGATCGTCTGGATGGCGAAAGGAAAGGTGTGGCAACGTCAAAGCCGTTTTCAAATCGGCTCACATGTGGTATCCTCTAGGCATGGGAGAAGAGCCGGTCTTTTTTCGGCGATACAATGTCTCATCTAAACAGCTTGGTCACCCCGTACATCAATCTTGACAAATATTATCAGGGAGAGTTCTACTAATGAGCCGACGCTACACTATATTTAATAGTACGTCTCTACAGAGTTCAGATTCAATGCCACCCTATTCATTAGACGCATTTGAAAAAAAAATTCTGTTAAACAGACCAGTGGCTGAGTGGTAGCATATCACGCCACAAGTCCAGGCTTCAAACCTCGGACTGGGCAAGGTCGACTCAGCCTTTCAACCCCCCCTTCACTGAGTTTATTAAAGGAGTACCAAGCTTGCTTAGGAAATAAACTCTGGGATTTCATGTCAAACTAACCACTTAACAGGAACATCTACTTAGTGCCCAAGGTCATGAAAACTGAGATGGGCACAGTAGGCCCGGGCCTTCTATGGGCTGTTGCGCCACTGAGTTTAGTTAAATTTGAAACAATAAAATCTGTGCATTTGTTTCAAATCGGATCTGCTTTTAAAAACTTTTTTCTCCCTCAGTTTTTCTTTCGTTAAATTAAAATTTAGTTAATTTATAAAAAACTGGGCAACAAACAAACGCTTTTAATGAGAGGATTGAATCTGGTGCTTCAATAACAAATTTTCAATATTTAATATTAATCTAGTCAGGTTTAACCCTAAATCTCCTTTGTTAGTAAGTGTCCATTCCCTCCCCTTTTCTTTTTGAGATTGGCGAACTCACTGAAACTCCCTCACTAGGAAAAGCAATTAAAAACTTTCTAACGATATTCCATAATTCGCGACAAATAACAGGTATGTCTTTTTAAAGCCAAAATTGCTGACATCAGTTTTTAAACTTTATTTTAAGATCGTTAGGATCTATTCTGATCAGTTTCTATTGTAATATGACATTTTTTTCAATGTATGGATTCATTGTCTACAGTGGTATTATTATGAAAAAAGCAAATCTCAAACCTAGTTTTAAAATCTAAGGGCATTTAAATGTTGAACATAGGTTAAAATGTCCCGACAGATTGTCCGAGACAAATTAAGAAAATTCGCGACGTCCAATTTTATATTTCTATAATTTAATTCTGGAAAGAAAAGCTGAAATGGTCCTTATCTTTATCAAATTAACTTCACTAAATATAAATCAGTTAAATTGGTAAAAAATCCGGTTTCCACTAGATATTTTTTTTCGTAAAGATTAAAATCATGATCTGGTTTAATGAGAGCCACTATTATACCCCAAAATTATTTTTTCACTGGCGTGGCCTTGCAGGTCGTCATAGACCTCTTTGGGGGAATCACTGCTTTAAAACTTTGAGCAGGGTTTTATTACTTCCCTTGAAAATCCTTCAATTTCTGATTGGTAAGAAAAAAAAAAAAAAAAAACATGTTACACCTATCTTAGAATTATTTATACTCTATCAGTGTGAATGTAAATCAACTAATATCTTAAGCAAAATTATATAACATTTTTATCTACAGATTCCAAAGATGCTTAATGAGTAAAACATGATTTTATGGAGACTTTTTTATGTGGTTCTCATCTACAGCATAAATATCTTTTTTAAAAAATGTATAAAAATAGCTTTTTGCAAAATAAATTTATCAATTTTTTGAATAACTTCTTTAGAGCTTTTTTATGTGGTCCCTATACTCCACATAAACACAGGTTTGATCGTACTCCAGAAAAGCACGTTAAATATGTTGATATGAAAATGAACAATTTGTTTAAAGAAAACCTTAAGAGAAATACTAGATGAAATAAAAAAAGGTATTAAATTACAAAAAGCGAAGGGAGGTAATATTTTTTTTATCGAGAACATTTATAACCTCATGTACCACAAAGTATCACACAGGGGCTTACATAGAAGAGTGAAGCACATATGACAAAGAGAAGGATTACAACACAAACATGTCTTACTCGGGATTCAAACCCAGAACCTAAGGTACCTCAGTCAGCGGCACTAACCACTATACCAGATGGGTGGCAGGGAGGTAATATTAACATTTGTTTTAAGCATAATAATAAAAAACTTTAATTCTTTTCATTTTAAATTCACTTAATGGCATCAAGTGAATTCTACTTCTTTCTGTACAAAAAGATTTACATCCACTTGACACAAATTTTTAAACCAGATGATGTTTGTGTATAAGTTTTATTCACCCCATCCTAAGCTAAATAGAACTATTCATGTAATGCCTTTTCTCTTTGATTATAATTTTTTTAAAGCTTCGTAACAGGTTAGAGATACCATATCAATAGGATTCAACAGTTTATAAAGTGAAATAAACTGGATACAATACCATGCTCTATAAAATGAAGTAAAATTTTTTTTATTTTAATACGTAAATATTTCAATTGCCTTAACCAACAGCATATTACCACAGGCTATTTCAGAACACTGAATTCTAGGTAAAAATTGGTGATAAATTTTCATAAAAAAATTGAATATTCAAAAATTTAAAAGAAAAAGGGAGAAAAATGTAGATATTTATTTGATCAAACTGAAAGAACAAAACTCGTATATTTCAAATTTGTTTATTTTGATGATTTATTTTACACATAAAAAGACCAAATGAAGACATATTTCAACTGAGGAGAGATAAAAACATTTCAAATTGAGAAAAACATAAACCCTTTATTACTTATGATTTGTATTTATTAAGAGTCTCTAATAATTCATCAGCCTCCTGTTCTGTTTTGACACGTATGAGCATCGGAATGGCTTCCTTGGAATCTGGATTTTTCACATCCAAAGGAGGATTGGGAATGCACACTAGAAGAACATTATTCTTACCAGTTCTAGATGTGGGCAAAGATGCATTTAGTACAATATTAAGCAGAATATTACCTGGAAAGAAAAATACAAATTGTAATTAAAAACACTCTTCCAAGCTTCAAACATTTTGAAAATTCCACTTTCATCAAAATATATAAATTTCACCATTATAATAAAACTGAAGTAACTTAGAACAAAATGACAGATCACCCAGAAAAATATTGTACCTCAATACTGAGTATCAAATCTCTTTTACACACACAAAATCTATAAAACATACTATGAGAAACTCAAAACAATCAACTATTGAATGTGTAAAAGACTTAACCCTCTAAGTGGATGACCCGCTAATTGAAACTCACTTGGAAAGCGGTCTACTTTTTCAAAGCTAGTGATAGCGAAAAGGTTTTGTTTAATTTTGCGAACTTCTTCGAAAGCGCACCACAGTTTTATGCCTTCCCCTCTTAGAACTGCGTGGGGTCCTCTAATGGTTTTGAAGGGGACAATTTTATTGCTTTTTCGGTTTCTCATTCACAGCTGTTGATTAGGACGAGTATTGTGTGATGGACATTTTATCCACTTCACGGCCAACAGAAACTTCTCCCAATTTATTGCAAACAAGCAAATAAAGGGTAAAAAATAAAGTTTTAAAGAAATGATTCATTCAAAGTTGAAAAAATATTTTAACTATATATAAAAGTAAAAGAAAATTAATTTTTTTCTCCTGTTATTTTTAAGAGCTTTAAAAAAAATTTAAAAAGAACATTTTAATTTCGGTGTTACAATTTTAACCACAGAAGCTCTCTGTAATCATTGTTGAATATCAGACGAAGAAAACTCAAGAATATTTTCCTGTTATTTTTTTTTTAATTATGAGGTAAAAAGTAAAAGAGATTATTTTTTTATTTAACAAAATTATAATAAATGTAGTATCATTATATATGATGAATAAATTTGTAAAATAAAACTGGGATTTCTGCAATTTATTATATTTTTAATTAACAATAACATAAAAAGTCATTTCAATATTTTTAATGTATGCAAATTTTAATCCTTATCTTTATATTTTTCTGTTGAATGTTTTTTTTTACTATAAATCAACATAGCTTCAAAATTGAGTAGCAAGATTCCACCCGAACATTTTACACTGAAAGTGAAAAAAAAAAAAAAGGTTGTAAACAAACAGGAAAGAACGCGGAAATTTAAATTTGTTCAAGAGAAATAACTTTCGAATGAAAATTAAAGTGATCTAAAGTAAATTTAAAAACTGCGAGATCCCCGAAATCGAACCCTGGGTAATACCTTTGAAGTCAGCTTCTCTAACCTCTAGGCCACGAGGGATAGTGGAAAGAGGTAAAGTAAGCTCCTAACATGGGTAAGAGTTTTTTAATTAATATCTTTTTAACTAATTGCGATATTAGAATATAAATGGTCAAAACATGCATTGTCATCCAAACTAAACGTGCATACAAAATTTTTTTGCTATAAACAACTTGCAATGAGGGAAAATACCCTCACTGTGTCAACATTTGCACACATACAATCAGTGGTGCACACAAGGGAAGGGATTCTTGGGTCCAAACCCCTCAAAGCACTTGATTTTTTTTCGATCGATTATAATCTCATACATATATAATAAGTATTATATATATGCATAGTTTGCACAGTAAGTAACTGTAATTAATAATTAATTTTATTAATGCTAACTAAAAAATTAAGTATTAAATGAATAATGTTTTTTGTTCCCGAAAATCAAAAGAATGTGTTAGGTGGCGAATTGGAGTATAGGATAATAGTGGACTTTGACCCTGGACCCCCTCCTTGAAAAGTTCCTGTTTGCGCTGCTGCATTCAATCAATAAAAAAATATATTTTTCTTAAAGTGTGCTGGCGAAAGTGTTTCTAACCATTTTCTATTCAAATTTAATTTTTAATCTTTCCGTTCCTTTAGTATTTCATCCTTTAAATGCATATTCGCACATATCTATAAATGGTAACTATATCTTTCTCTTCAGTTATTGCAAAGATGTATTGCCAATTAATTTTGTCTGTTAAAACAATTTACATAAGTACAATTAGCTGATAATTAATAATATAAGTAATTTTATAAGCAAAAAATTTTAACACTTAGAAATGTATCCTTAATTCCAGTACTAGAACCCTACAAATTGTTATTTTATTCTTAAATATTAACACAGTAATAATTCATAATCATCATCATAACTCGTTCTATATTGCAAAAAATCCCTACCTTTTGCTTCTGAAATACTATTATATTAAAAATTTTGCGTAGTTTTAGAAAAAAAATTACACCCGTGGAAAAAACGGATAATAAGTTTTGGTTTTTAAATAATTTTCTCGTAAGTATAGAGAATTTTTCTAAAGGCATAACAATAGCTTAAATATAAAAAAAAAAAATCGGGGAAGGGGGTGCATTTTTTTAAGGATCATACATTTGGAAAACTTGCTCCAGAATTTCTGATCTGAAAACCAATTAAGTTTCAAGAAATTTTAATTTTCTGAGTTTTGATTTTAGTTTCAGTTTCAATTTAAAGCATTCCTAGATTGAATTAATTAAAAATATTTTTTTAACACAATCCATTATTTCGTTTGAAATGGCCATTTAGGTCTGAGAGCTCTAGTTATTTTTTAAAAATATCTTAATGTAATATTAAAAAAAATTGTGTTTTTCCAGGTTCAGCCATACAAATAATTATTAAAATTCAACAAGGAGATATATTTTAAATTTTATACTTTTTGTTTGCAATAATCTAAGAAATATACATCACTTACAATAATTAAATATTTTTAATAATTTAGCATTTTAGAAAGGTTTTAAAAACTTCAAAACTGTTCAATGCTTTAAAATTGTGAAATAATGGCTTGTCAAACTAACCTATTGTTTTCAGAATCAATATAATAGTATAATCTGAATATAAAACAAAAATTAATTTTACTGTGACAAAACTGTTTACGACGTCTACTCATACTGTAAAAAGAATGAAAGATAAATATGTAACATAGTGGCAGTCAAAAACACATTCATAATAAGTAAAAATTCTGTACTGCTACTAATTCCAATGCATTTTCCAAACTGTAGCTAAAAACAATTATATGTTTATTAGGCCAGAAATTATTTATATTTAGATATATTTTTCCTTATTAAGTACATAATGAATAATGGCAAGATAATTTGTAAAATCCTAAAAGATTTTAATGGAGAAAAAAGCCAGATATAATTTTAGATAGGTAGAAATTTCATTATATAATACACAAATATGCATGTTTTAAAACAAATAAGTTGGCTAAGAAAATGAAATTTACTAAAAATTTCCTGAATAAAGAAAATCAGATTTCATCCTCAAATATATATAATTGTAAGAAAATGTTTTATTCAATTTACAATCAATTACAAATAAACTTTTATAAAAAATAATTTTAACAGGTATAAATAGCAAAAAATATCAAAAAAGTATAAGAAAGACACATACATGTCGTTTACAGAAATGCCACAGTGTGATATTTTTCAAAACACGGCACTGCACACAGTCCAACATTACAGTCTTTACATTGAAAACGAGTTTCTCTTCAAATACGTTTTCCATTATCATTTATCTTAAAGTTACATACCACACATTTTCGCGATGTTTTTTTTTTTTGAAGAGTCTTTTAATAGTCTACACTCCTGCAAAGGGAAGTCTGAATTCAAAACTATAAAAACTTACTATTCCCAACAATGTCATTTATACCTTTATTTTTTATAATCTATGAATACGTTAAACTATTAATTTGTTATGGCGACTATTTAATATTAAACGCGAAAAAAACGAATAAATTTCAAACTTAAATTTAAACTGAATGTTTCAAAAACTGTCACCGATATTCTCATAACTTTTACATATTGTCGTTTTAGTATCTCACACATCTATCTTCTATGTAAAAATCTATTACAAGTTCATTAAATGTTTCAGCATATTTTTAAACATAACATGCAGTTCTCAACCAAATTGTGAGGCTCCGGTAGCCTAATGGTCAAGGTAATGGACTCGTAGTTGTCGTGTCATGAGTTCGACCCCAGTACCACTGAAGATCCGCCGTGTAGGGGAACGATGCTCAAACATTGTCCTCGTCACTTTAAAAATTACAAGGTCCGTCGCCAAGCAAGTGAATATTAACGTCGCACTGTTCAGCTACACGAGGGCTTTTGGTGACCGACCTCGTAATTTCGAAGCATGGTCAAGTGATGAGGGTGACACCTGAGCTGGCCCCTCTCTCCTAACTATCACACTTCCCCAACGAAGGAGGTCTGAGCTCTCTACAACTCTCTCTCTTTAACGTGCATCGCCCCCCCTACACGGCGGGTCTTTTGTGGCACTGAGCTCGAACTTGTGGCATGCCAATCATGATCCGATACCTTGACCACTTGGCTACCCCGGCCACAGGTCCGTCGCCAAAAGCCCTAGAGTAGTTGAGTAGAGAAGAGAGCGACGTTAATATTCCCTAACTTAATTAAATAATATGAAATTTAAGGAATACATGAAAAAATATTAGAAGTGGAATACATATATATGTATTAAAAATTTAATCTAAATATATTTTTTTTAAATATCCAAAGAATTATTAGTATTTATGGTAAATATATATTTTTCAACTAGGTATGTGAGACACGCATAAATATCTTTTTCGAAATTCACATGCAGAATTTCAGTGCAGCTAATATAAAAAATTCCTAGTTTTGCATGGTTAAGATTATAAAAATGTCCAAATTTTAATAACCTTTTCTTCAAACAACCACTAATGGAACATAAATGATGAGGGATTTTGCATAAATAGATATTTCTTTTAACTTGAATTTAAAAAGGATCTTTATATTTATTTATATGCGCAAAAGTTAACTGTAAATTTGTCCAGATGCTTTTGATTACTCTTTATTTGAAGATTCAAGTTTAAAAATATAAGCTTGTAGTTTACGTTCTCTTTGAATGAAATTACTGTTCAGACATTTAAAATTCAAATATAATTCGTTATCTGAACAATACAAAACTAGGGATTCTATGTAAGATGCCCTGAATACTTGGCTTTAAAATTATAAAAAACTAAAAGATTTAATAGGGTTTTTTTAGCAATGTGTAAAAATTTTTAGCAAATAATGTAATACAGAAGCTTAAAATTATTCCTGTTTAGAAGTGTCCAAAATTTTAAAAGATTTCAAATTTTGAACCTTTTTTTTCTGTTAATTTTTAACACATAACGAAATAATCCTTTTTTAAAAAAAATCCCTGAAAGTATTGATTAAAATAAGAAAAATGAAGCAGTAAGTTATCCTTAATTTTTTAATATATACTTTGAATTTAAATACTATAGATATTTTTAAAAAATTTAGACATACATTATAAAAACTTAATTCCATTTGAGAATTTTAAGGTAAGGGGAAAAAAATGAGATTTTTATCAAGCTATCCCCTAATTTTCTCAATTTGTTGACTTGCAATTATTTCCGTACGCTCTTGGGTTTAAAGAAATTATTCCCAGTTTTTTAGGATTGCTGCAGGGGAAGAACCGGTCCCCCCCGGGAGCCATAAAACTTCCCCTCAATGTCCATTGTGTGTCCCCGACCATCTCTAATTATCTTTCAAGATGTTAAGCCTTTAAAGGGGGATTTGGAAAAACACGGCATTTCCGCTTTCGAACACGTTACTTGAGGAGGTAAAATTACGTTTGGTGCATTTTTGGTGAGTCCCCTGCATTACGGAAAATTCCGTGTTGTCCATTTTTGAAGCCTCTCTAGTAGGGCAGAAAAAGCCGTGCTAACCACTTGGAGGGTTAATGGACTTCTGATAAAACTTTTGCATATGTGATGGATTTTTGCATGTATGCATTGCATGAAATATTATTTTTACCTTTTGAAAAACATACAGCAATGGCTTGTGTTTGATTACACATTAATGTCTTTCTTTGAAGTACATGAGGGCTCTCTCTATTGGCAACAAACCTCATGATGACACCTAACTCGGCACCCTATTTCCCAAACTTCCCCACACCACCAATTTGAATATTTTGAGCCTCAATAGACTTGACTATTCATCAACCTCTCTATACAGTGAATCTATAGTGAACCCAGGACTTAAACCCATGAGTTCACAGAAACTATGAGTCAGTGAACATGCTGCTTGGTTATAGCGGACATGTGTATATTTTAGAAGTAAAAGCAAAGTGTACACTAGAATAGAATGCAACATAAATTATTAATATACACTTAATTCTGTTTTTACACAGTTGATATGTTCTCAAAGAAAGGGCTAAATTCATGATTGTCACATGATAAACGTAATCACATGTTTTCCATTGAATTTAAAGTCATACCAGTACAACTCAGATATAATAATTGGATACAAATGTTCAAAAATTAAAACTTTTCAATTTTTTAAAAAAATTATATTTAATGGGTATTTTTAAATCAAGTGCATATATTGACCCAAGTGTTTTATTATTATTAAACACATGCTCTTAAAAAGTTTTTGTAAAAAGCAAAAGTTGGCAACAGTGAGGTGCATGAACTGATTAGACTGAAAACACATGATTGCATTTGTGATGTTACTATGACATCACATGAATTTTGCCCATATGTAAAAAAAAAGTATTAAATTTAGGATTGGAAAAATAAGATTTGTTCCAGTTCTTGAAAATCAGCAAAAATAATACACATGTGAGTCTTCACATATTGGAATCTTTAAGATTTTATTTCATAACGATTGTACATGTATCATATGAAATACATAATTTGAAAAATAAAAACATGTCATTAATTCATGAACGAAATTGTAAACATCCTTATGTTTACATTATCACTTACTGCTACTTTAAGACTGATAAGCTTTTTTGACCTTCTCTTTTATAATTTCAATTACAATGTAAGTATGTTGAGTAAGTGTGTTCATTTTCTATGTATGGTGTATTCTTCGATGAATTTACAATTAACTTGCTTTATTAGATAAAGTCCAGCATCATGCTTAAATTGATCCGCTGGTGGAGAATTTTCATAATTTATAGCTGACAAGGATCACTAAGGATTAACAATGCAGGTGGAGTTGTCTGGTCTATTAAAACTACTTGTTTGTTAATAAATTGGAGGTTTGAGCCTAGTTTAATACCTCTTTGTTGTGTATATCGTCCTTAGTTACCTTATTCTTCAACATACCTTAATCATTGTGTTTAGCACTGTGAACTCAATATCTTGGTATTCACAAAGCAGACAAAATTTCATAAGGTTTTAAAATTTGAGGAATTCTCAAAAATGAAAATCACATTGAATTCCTTGCCAAGCATTATAAAAATAAAGCAAAATTTTCTTAGAATTTAAATCGATTGATTTAAACCCAAATATGCAAAAGTTCATGTAAAAACAGAATTGGGTGTACATATATTCTCTCCCAGAAATTAAGTAACACTGTACCATAAAAAAATCATTACTTAATTATTAAGAATTTTAATTTTGTACCTTTTCTTTAAAAAAACTTAATGATTTTTCAACTTATGGTTTTCTAAAATGAACAATGTAATGATGGAAAAAATAAAATAAAGGGCCAATTTTCATCATAAATTACCCTGTTTAATATTTGATTTTGACTATTTGCTGAATCAAAATAGATCTGATTTCAGAAATTACAACTTAAAAAGATTGCATTTTGAATCTGTTATAATTATTCTTAAGCATTAACTAAATAAAATACTTAAAACATAAAAATGCAATTAAACAACACTGAAGACAACAAACTGTTACAGGAACACATAAAATAGCTTTTAGAAATAAATTCCATACTTTTATATTTAAACCAATGATAAGTTAACACAGAGACTCAAAAACTTATCACTAACTTTTACAGTGAGATCCTAAATATGTATATAAATTTAAAGAACAAATTAAAATAATACTAAACATGTAAACATTATATAGCACAATTAAAAATACATTTAAGAAATTACCATAATTGAAAATTTTGAATTAAATCAATACCAGAAGCAAATAATCATGCAATATAAATTTGCATAGAAAAGCTTACCTAGACTTGTGTCAGCTCTAATTAGAAGTTGAGTTTTACCATCCAATGGTTTCAAGTGAAGTGTACCAACACCTTTATCTGCATAGTTTTGGCCTTTCTTGAAAAATAGTTTACACCTATTAAAAAAGCAGCTCATTTTAGTTTTGTGTAAAATAAAATTTATATAAATGAATAACCTACAAGAATTGAAATTAAGTTGAAACTCAACTTTAAAAACATTGCATATATATACATATTTGTGATTCAAAATATTAATGCTTTAATTAATAGCTAGCTATTTTGTTATTTAACCACCAGCTAGAATCTGTTACCCTGAGCAATTACTGTATGGTAATAAAGACTTATGCAAATTTACAGATATATATGTAATTTCCTTCCATGCAATGTTCCAGTCTGAAAAGCTCAGTTGAAATTTATTTCTTGATGAAAAAGAATTTATATAAACTGATTTTTATAATTTCTAAAAAATCCCTATTTTAAATATGAATGTATACACAAATATGACTCATTAGCCTAAATGAATCTTCCGGTTTCAAAGGACTCTGTCAATTTACAAGCAAACATTGTACAATGACAGGTGACACATGAAGAGAGAACAAGAATTATATGAATGTATCACTATAAAACATGAGGGCTATTGGTGACTTACCTTGTAATTTTGAACCTCGGTCAAGTGAAGTGGATGACACCTGAGCTGGCACCCTCTCTTTTAACTACCACGCCAAAACAATAGGAAGACATAGAGCCTCTCTACGCAGCAGGTCTTCAGTAACACCAGGACTCGAACCTGTGACACATCAGTATTGCGTTTGTGACCATAACCACTAGACTACCACGACCTTAATATATGAATAGATGCATGCACTCATGTTTTTGATACATACTATGATTGTTCCATGTGTGCCCTTGGTCACATAGCACATACCTCAACAGTAATTCAGTTCTATGCATATTTCCACCAATGTCCGTCACAGCAGCAGAAATGGGTTCCTGAAGTTCTTGCAGCTATGTTGGCTTTCCAATACATAAACTTTGTCCTTCATAAAATCCCACAAAAAGAAGACATTCCACGGTGCAACATCCGACATCCTGAGAACCATGACAATAGAAGTCACCCAGACCAGTGCCCTATTCAGTGATGCAAGCCCTGTCCAGTTGAAAGATGGAAGTCAAGGCATCAGTAGTTAGTTGTAGAAACAACCATATCAGAAACATATCCAGGTACATGAAACCTATCACCATCCTGTTAAATGAAGAAAAAGACTCCACAAAAAATGTTCACTTTCGATGGATCCTTTTCCAGCTTCACACTTTTACCTTGGGGTAATTCCCTTTTCCCAACAGATGGAAAGTCTCCTTGGCACTATATATCAAATCCTTGATATATAGTGAAAAATATTGCTTACATCCTTGCCAAATTATTCTTTATAGCATGAAGTATGCACGTACAAAAATCAATCAATAGGCATAGTCTTCTGAAGTCAAATGTCAATTGCAAACAGTACGGTTTGAAATGCAAACATAGACACAACATTTTTCACAGTGTTTTCTGTTGTTGTTGTTTCTTATCCTCTAATTGTCTGACGAAGTCAGACAAGATCCATTAAGTTGTTGACCCTCAAAAAATCGATAACAAGAAGGGGAGAATGGTACAAGTCTTATCTGGAAAGACCCAGACAGTCCAGTTCCAATGATGTTGTTGTTGTGTTTTCTGTGGAATACCTAATTCAAAGTTGAACAAACAGTTGATTTTTGTTTCATAAAACTGATGTAATCAACACAAAATGCTTTGGTGACCAGGTGCGGTTTCTCCATATTTTAGTAGAAATGCATGTTGAACACTCGTAACTAAATATCACTGTAAATGTTCCAACACACAAAAACTCTTCTTCAATGCCTTCATTTTGTGCAGTATTCCTACAGGCTTGTAATTCAGTGAGCTACGAAATGGGGTTTTAAACTTGGAGGGAGTAAATGTATATTATCATGTACTGTCCATCCTTGTACGTCATTTAATACGCACCTCTCAATATGCAGCATTTTGAGACCAGAGGAATCTCATTTAGGTTAACTCTGTATTTTAATACATATGTCCCCCCCCTTGTTTCACAATTATACAGTGTATTTACAGATCAACATTTTGTGTTTATCTGATATAAATGTTTAAAATTATACATGCACTCTTATAATTGTCATTTCTTTTAATAAAAGTAAGTAAATAAACTGATCTATATGTCTACAATTTTATTGTAAATCAATAAATATTTGACTTGTGTATATTTTAGATAAATTATATATATTTTTTATCTCACTTATAACACGAGTGTTAGTGCATTAAAATTAGAAAAAATTACCATTGTATCAGTTATCAAAAGAAAAAATAAATAAATTGATTAATTTAAATTTAAATAATGTAATGTCTTGCAATTACATTAAAGCAAAGAAGTAATACAATTGAAGCAGAAAACAATTATAAAAAGATCCACAATATCTTACAGAAATTTTAAAATTATTTTTAAAATTACCATGTATTCACTTATAAGTGCAATTAAAAAGGGTCTTAAGATACACCAGGAAGGAATTATGCAGATAAAAAAAAACTTCATAAACTTAAACAATCTAGAATTTTTCAATTTCAAAATGAAACCACAAAAAAGTTGAACCTTTTGGAATAAACAGCCCCTTCTTCCTGGACAGCAACAAACTCATTTTTGGGTGGTACATATTCTTCATTTTCACCTTCTAAAGAAATAATTCACATTAGAAGTTAATAATATACTTAATTAAAGCATAAAATAAAAACTATCACAAATGTATCTTACATAGTTCAATAAATATTCTTTAATTCAACATCTACTAATAGAAATTATGTTTCATTAAATGTTTTAAATTTAAAAAAAAAAAAAAAAAAAGCAAACGCTTAAAAAATTGAATTGATTTTTTTTTATAGATACAGCCGACTTTTGCTAATTCAAACCTTTGATAATACAAACCTCTCGTTAATTAAAGTATATGCTCAGCCCCTAGAAAAACTCGATATTTCAAACTAATGCAATATGTTTTGGTACACTCAATATTCCGAAGTAAAATTTGTGGCTGGCCAGAATACAACACATGATAATTCATAGTGATCTTATAAAACTCTCAACAATTCAAACACTCGCTATCTTGTAGAGCCCTGTAGTTAACAAGTTAGAGCTTACAAGTTTTGTGTTGTATTGTCTCTCCTTGTCTCCCCTGTAACCTAGCCCCTTTGATGGCCATCGGAGTTCACTTCAATAACTCTGACAGAAGCTGAAGTGTCACTAAACAAACGATGCAACTCTTTTTTCAAAATCATGTTGATGTGGATGTTTTTCTCATTTATTCTAGAAAAATCTATTCGCAAAGTTAGATTGAATGCCATGAAATAAAAAAAAGTGATAACAGATTTTTTTTTATGAAAGAAATT
The DNA here is from genome assembly GCA_019973935.1 of Trichonephila clavipes. Taxonomy (NCBI): domain Eukaryota; kingdom Metazoa; phylum Arthropoda; class Arachnida; order Araneae; family Nephilidae; genus Trichonephila; species Trichonephila clavipes. The sequence goes on along the minus strand of BMAU01019548.1, from coordinate 266,099 downwards.
AATTATGTAAAATATGTACCTTTTAAAAATACTATAAAATAATGTAATATATATATATACAATAATTGCTTTATTACATAGTTTCAATTTTAAATGTGTAAGAAAAAATTTCTTTTCCGTGTATTTTGGGAGTTTTTCCTTATCCTCTTGATAATTCGAAGTTTTTCATTGGTCCCTTCAACTTTGAATAATCGAGAGTCGACTTTACATCCTTTTACAGATTGATGATTATATAGTTCCACCTGCAAGTCAATATCATATTTCGACAAAAAGAGAATATGTACTTATATATATATGTAATAATTCTCTCTAGCATCCTTTTAATTAACTCTTTTTAATAATATTTAAACAAGCATCGATTCTTTGGTTCAAAACTAACACTTTTTTAAAATTGTTATCAACTAGTATCAGATATCCCTTTCCCGTCCATTTTAACCAATCAGAGCTCTTATTACAAAATAGTCACGCGATTGTCACTGCCGGTATATAAAGCGAAAATCTTTTGTGATCGCTCTTTGTGTTCATGTGAAATGTCGCTTCTGTTATATGTGTTTGTTTTGTGTTCTTACTAAATAGACGTGAAACATAAAGGAGATTGATTGCCTACATTATGTGTGTGTAAATAAACAAGATGAAAATTAATTCTGAAGATGTTTTTCCTGACCTGATATCCAAATACAACAACACCAGCCAATGCTATTACATTATATATATGTCAGGCTTGAAAAATTTAGATTCAAAATTAAGTAAGTAATAAATGAAAATAGAGCAAACTCTTCACCATAGCGTAAGGATTTGTGGGTAAATAAAAATAAGCCTATTTAAAGGTGGAGCGAGCACTGACGAAGGAGATCGCATACTCAAAAAGGCTTAGCTGGTGACTCCTCACCGAGATGTTGTCTTTTGTACCACCCGGTTGCGCGCCAAAGGGCTGCCATGTTGGATTTTATGTGATTGAAGCGATATAAAGACATTCTTATTGAGATGATGCCCTCTTCATTTTACCAGCAGACCTGGGGCCTGACAAGAGTCGGCAGGATTACCTAAGGAACTGCAAAATATGCCACGAAACCAAACGAATGAACTTCAAAAAATGTTTTTTTTTCCGAACGAGCGACTGCATTGAAAACGATACTACCATGGAGGACGACTCTTTCCGGCAGGAGTCACCAGTCAACACTGCAAGGCAATCCTTTTTTTCCCCCTGAATTTGACACAAATAAGTTTAGCAGTTTTAAAAGATTTCTTGGCTGTTTTGATCAACAATGTTTGGAATATCAAAAAGATGAACAATGGAAGAAGCAAAATATTGCTAGATATTTCACAGGAGTTTATCTTAAATTTTATTACGATAACCAACTATTTGAAAAGTCTTACCAAGAAAGCAAAGAATTATTGTTGTTGTTGTTGTGGCTAATGCCACCTGTCTGACGTAGTCAGAACGAGGCCCACGAAATTCATCGTGGCATGGGCAAGAGGTACGCCTGTCGTTGGCCTTGAGCACCATATAGGTGACAGTGCGATTTAAGCTCGGTGAAACTCCCCGAAGGGACGATAGATGGCGACACAACCTCTATCTCCACCTCCACAATTTCTGCAAGTGAATTGAAGGGGAGGGAGAAATATTCTCCAGTTCCTGCGCTCGTGAATAAGCCCACAAGACTACGGACCCACTGATTTAACGAGCACGTACTCCGTGTGCACTCGGAGGGTATTTGGTGACATCGAGCATCGAACCCAGGCCTTCCGGTCTGGAGTCCGATGCTCTAACCACTAGGCTGCCCAAAAGAATTATTAATGACGGTGTTCGATGCGACTAGACAAGAAAAGATATGAAAATTTCACAACCTAAAACTAAACACTAAAGAATTAATTTCCTTTTTACAGAAAAACTTTCATTTGGGAAGAAACTAAATTAAGATGACAGTTTCCATTGTGGAACATATGACACTATCCAGTCCCATTCAGTATCAAACATTCTTGGTTATTAAGAAGATTTCGACAATGAGGGAATTAATCGCAGTAACACCGGATAGCACAAACCGAAATGCGGTGGAAACTGGAAGTTATACCCGATGCAATAATCAAGCATACGGCAGTGTACACAGAGGAACTGATCCACAGCACCGATTCCAATCAAGAGGATATCATGAAGAGCAACATCAATCTCACATGGTGCAATTCAATGGAAGGCAACAATTCAACAGTCAACCTAGGCAGTTAGTGCAACAAAATCGATATAATTTTCACCCACCCAGAAATGACGAAAATATCCATGAGGCAAGGATGACAATTAATAATGATTCAACGGTATGTTCCAAGCACTTTTGTACTCTAATTGACACAGGAAGCGCAATGTGTCATTAATTCCAATAAATTCATCTAAACAATTAAGAAAAATTTAAAAATAGTGATGTACAAATTAATCAAACTTGTGGAACTATTCATCCCAAAGGTATAATTACAGTTTATATGAATATTGGAAGTATATCTAAAAAATAGATTTGTTTGTAATTGATACTAAATTGCCTTATATAATTTTAGGACTTGAATATTTACATTTATTTACATTAGTATTCGCAAAATTTGTGTTTTTCAATTTGGTAAAAATTTAAGTAATGTTAAACTTGCAAACAAGTGTGTCAGTGAGTTGAGAACATATCATGGGACATATTGTAAAACTCTTAATAATGATCAAATTATGAACTATTCTAACACTAACAATGAAAATAATATTAACATTAAGGATAATAAAGGTTTAGATCAAGTACCAGACAGCCCTGAAGCTGATCTGAAAAGATTGTTTAACCCAGCCATGGTTGTTGAGGACACAGTACCAAAACAAACTAGTGAGCAATGGAAAGATTTAACCCAACTCCTTGACAAATTTCAAAGCATATTTTCACAAAATAAGTATGATGTAGGTTGTATTAATTTAGAACCACAAAGAATTCATTTAATCTCAGACCTTCCCTTAAGTTTACGCCCTTATAGAAACAGTCAACACAATCTAAAGAAATACAAACACAGATAGAAGAATTGTTAAAAGCAGGTTTTATTAGACCCACCCATATCCCATATGCTGTCCCTGTAACTTTGGCATACAAAAAGGATGAAGTGAAAAGATCAAGATTATGTATTGATTATAGAAAACTAAATGAAATTACATAAAAAGATTCCACCCCTGTACCTCTGATAGACTTTGTAATTGATAATTTAACTCATGCTAAATTTTTCTCTACACTCAATTTAACAAGTGGATATTGGTACATTAAAATTCATGAAAAAGACGCAGAGAAACTGGCTTTCACAACTAATTTTGGACTCTATGAATGGTTAAGACTTTCATTTGGAAGGAAAAATTCCTCAGCTGTTTTCCAAAGAACTATAAGACAAATTTTACAAAAATATCAGTTAACTTTTGCTTTAAACTATTTTGATGATATTATAATTTTCTCACAATCTTGGGGAGAGCATTTAACTCATTTAGATACAATATTTCAAATTTGTAAAAAAGAAAACATTAAACTTAAAAAATCAAATATCAGTTTGCACAGGAAAAAATAAAATTTTTAGGATATGAAATAACACAAGGTCATTATTCCCCAAGTAATCCAAATATTGAAACTATAAGAAAATTAGCACCACCTAAAGATGTAAAAGAACTCCAAAGATTTCTTGGTTCCATCAATGTTTATCAAAAATTTATTAAAGATTATGCAAAACTTAGAGTACCATTAAATAAATTACTTAAAAAAGATGCAGTTTGGAAATGGTCACATGAATGTCAAGAAGCTTATCAAAAGTTAAAGAATTGTTTAATCTCAAAACCTATACTTAAATTATACAACTCACAATATCCATGTCATGTGTTTTGTGACGCAAGCCAAGATTCAACAGGCGTAGTCTTGAAACAATAACACCCAGTTGGAACACTTTACCCCATAGCTTATCACTCGAGACAATTACTTAAACATGAAAAAAATTGTACAATTTCAGAAAAAGAGTGTTTAGCAATTATAGATGCCTTAGACAAATTTCACTGTTACCTACATGGATCCAAATTCACAATACATACTGATCATGCTGCTTTGCAATGGCTTAAAAGTGTAAAACATTTAACTGGACGTTTATTTCGGTGGAGTTTAAAACATTCTCAGTATGAATATTCGATAGTTTATATAAAAGGTAAATTAAATGTTGAAACAGACATGTTGTCGAGGAACCCTGTATGTCATTATATATCACCCATTTGTCATTTTATAAATACTGATGAAATTATTAAATACCAAAATTCAGAGAACATTAATGATCCAAAATATACAAAATATAATGATGCATTAACCGTTAAGAAAAAGAATTTAATTAAAATTGTAGTACCAATAGCTTTGAGAGAAAAATTAATTACAACTGCACATGAACAATTTGGTCACCAGGTGTAAAAAAGATGTTAAAATTAATTTCCCCAATTTACTACTGGAAAGACATCATATTAGACATTTAAAATTTTGTTAAATGTTGTGAAACATGTCAAATGAATAAAAAATCTACACAAAAAAAGTATGGATTATTGGAAGTTCCTGTAGCAGAAGAACCATTTGAAATGATGTCACTAGACACTGTAGAAGGATTTAATTATCATAATTCACAAAAGAAATACCGGCATATTGTTCTGGACCATGCTACCAGATATGCTTGGACATGTCCATCCAAAAGTGTCACTTTTGAAACTTATACAAATTGCTTAAAACAAATTTTTTCAATTCAATGCCCAAAACAACTGTTAAATCATAGAAATGCGGCATTTACTTCTTTTAAATTTAATTTTTAAAACATCATATTAGACAATTACTAACTTCAGCAAATAGACCACAATGCAATGGAAAGAATGAAAGAGTTAATCAGACATTAGTAGCAAAATTAAGATGTAAAGTTAATTCAACTACAAAAATTCCTTGGACAAAATTATTAGAACAAGTTACATATGAATACAATAACTCCCCACATGATGTTACTGGCTTTCCACCTGCATATTTAATGTTTGGAACCTGCCATATGACTCGCCATTACCTAATCAAGTAAAATTGAATTATCCACCTATACAACAAGCAAGACAAATTGCAGTAAATAGAACAATTAAATATCATAAGATAAATATGTTGATGCAAAATTTAAAATTGGAGATTTAGTCTTGTATCAAAACTTATCATACCCTAATTCAAGTAAACTTCAATCTCCTTATAATGGTCCTTTTTAAAATTGTCTAAAAACTCTCAAATGTTACTCATGAAATAGATAAACTAAATCAATATACAGGAAAATTAACAGATATTGTTCATTCTACAAGATTAAAACCTTTTCATTTAAAATCCAATTTCCAATTATGCTAAATTCTGATTTATATTTGTTATAGTGTTTTCTCAAACATTGGGGGAGAAGTGCATTGTTATTTTAAAAAAAATAATAAAAATTGCTTTTAAAATTTGAATTAAGACTTGTTTACATTATGAGCATCAAATTTTAATGTAATTGAATTTGTATTGTGTCTTTATTCATAATGAACACATTATTGAAGACTATTTTTTAAAAATAATTTAATTATGGACTGTATGAAAACATGGTGATGAGGTCAATTTTACGATATACATGATGTTACAATAATTTCATTGTGATTATTTTTGATAGAAGTATATTCTGAAAGTTACAAAATATTATGTGATATTATGAAGATTTTATTATGGTTGTTTATTTTTGAAATAAGTTGGTTGAGTAGTGATTCTAATAATAATAAACAAAAGAACTTGTGAGATAAACAATAATTGAATGATGAACATTGAACTATGATTTTTCCAAGACAGGACTGTGTGAAACATTACATTACATTGATTAAACTTTTACCAGTACTTGATACATGAGAAATACACTTATTTTTCTTTGCATTTTATATTTCTAGTGATATTTTGATATAATGTTGATGTGTTTATTTTGGTAAATTTCTGTGTTATAGTTATGTAATCTTTTCTTTTTTGGGAGCTCCTAAAATCATGTTGTTATTTACTCTATATCTATTCTTTTTATGTATTTACTTTACCATTATTCCTAAATTCAGTTTGTTATTTACTCCATATACATCCTTTTTGTGTATTTACTTTACCATTGTTCCTAAATTCATTTTGTTGTTATTTAAACTATACCTATTCTTTCTATGTATTTATTTACTCATTATTCTTACATTCAATACCATTTTGAAGTACTTGTAACTTTTCTACATTTATCACTTTATCAACATTGTTTACTATTGATACACATTTAGTGATAATTTCACTTGATCTTATGTTATTTTGTTTAACACTTCTATATTTTTGAATGTCTAATGTTAATTATCTTTATCTTTTGTTTTTTCTTAACCTCATTATTATTATAGTCATAGTGAAAGTATTAGATGTGTGATATTTTTCAGAAAATAATTCTATGTAACACAATGCTGTATACCAAATTTTTGATATTTTGTTATTCAATATTGCTATTTTTTTTACATGTCAGGATTCACCAGCTCACTCTTTTACACAATTATTATATCTTCTAGATTTTTACTTCATTTGGGGAACTTGATATCATTGAGAAATATTTTTATCCCCTGGGGACTTGCCAGTCAGGATTGGCCAATCTGGCTGTGCCAGACTTCAGCGCAAGGGGGGGGGGGAATTGTCAGATTTGCAAAGTTTACATTCAAAATTAAGTAAGTAATAAATGAAAATAAAGCGAACTCTTTACCATTGTGTAAGGATTTGTGAGTAAATAAGCCTATTTAAAGGTGGAGCGAGCGCTGATGAAGGAGAACGGATACTCGAAAAGGCTTAGCTGGTGACTCCTCGCCAAGATGTTGTCTTTTGTACCACCCGGTTGCGCGCCAAAGGGCCGCCATGTTGGATTTTATGTGATTGAAGTGAAATAAAGACATTATTGAGATGATGTCCTCCTCATTTTACCAGCAGGCCTGCGGCCTTACATATATATATGTACATATATATGTATATATATACATATACACATCATAAAAAACATTAAAAAAAATTACATTCAATTAAAAAAAAAAGAGGCTGAGGAAAAAAAACCCACACCAAAATATATAGTCGACTCTCGATAATTCGAAGTTGGAGGGACCAATGAAAAAATTCGAATTATCAAGAGTTCGAATTATCAAGTGGGTAGGAAAAAACTCTCAAAATACACGGAGAGAAGTTTTTTTTCTAAGACATTTAAATTTAAAACTGTGTAATAAAGCAACAATTGTACACAATTTTTTAAAATACATTTTATACAGTATAAAAATATAACAAAAGTTAAAAGTCCTATACTAAAAGAATACACTTATGTCTTGAAAACAACTATTAAAAGTATATACATACTATATATAATTAATGCTTTTTGTCGAAAAAATCTGTTATCTTTTTTTGTTTTAAGGCATTCAATCTAACTTTGTCAATAGATTTTTCTAGAACAAATGAAGTCTGTAAAATGACTGCATCAACATGATTTTGAAGGGAAAAGTTGTGTAGTGTGTTTAGAGACACTTTAGCTTCTGACGGAGTTACCGGGGTCAACTCCTCCGATTCGTCTTCATCACTTTCTGTATTATTGTGGTCCAAAGCACAATTTCAGCGTCAGATAGAGCTCACCATACAGCAATGTACGTGACAACCAACACATAGTCATCAAACGTCAAATCTGGTTCTGGAAGAGCTTCCCAAAGGGATGTGTAAATTCAGTGAGCGTATCGTCCACATCAACCAGATTCGGCGAGGCGAAGCCTGACTTTTTTAAACAGCTCTCCAAGCCTTGTCAATGATGATCAAAGCTGTTAAAATAGAAATAGTAGTTACATTCTGCTGATTTTGAGGTTATCCAAAACACTTTTAACGACTTCACGCAGATAAAAAGTTTTAAAATTATGTATGATGCCCTGGTCGAGTGGCTGAAGTTTTGAGGGAAAAATTGAAGTTTCACATTTGATAAAGGTGGTGCGTTATTGTGCACAGTACAATTGTCTAAAATAAGAGAATATGTCGTTTCTCTCTTTTCATATCCGAGTTCAGTGAGACCAACCATTCATTAAAGAGTTCGGTGGTCATCCATGCCTTCTTGTTTGAGCGGTATTTGGTAGGGAACGAGTTTATACCCTTGAAACACCAAGGTTTTGCAGATTTTCCTATAACGAGAGGAGTAATTTTTTCTGAGCCGTCCATGTTTACAGCCAGTAAAATAGTTAACCTCTCCTTGCTATGTTTTCCTCCATGGCATTTTTCTTTTTTGAATGTAAATGTTTTTTCTGGCAAACACTTGAAAAACAGTCCAGTTTCATCCGTGTTGAAAATGTTACGTGGTTCGTACTCCTTTATTAGATCCGAAAGAGAGTTCTGCCACTTAGAACAAACGTTAATGTCGACACTTGAGCTTTCCACGCACATTTTTTTGAAGACTATCCCATTCCTTTTCTTAAAATTTGTAAGTCATCCCTGGCTAGCTGAAAACTCGATTCCTAATTCTTTGGCGAATGCTTTAGCCTTTTCCTTCAATAAAGAGCCACCCATCGGAATATTCTGTCCTAGACACTGTCTCATCTATGAAACTAAACACTGTTCAAGACGTGAAAAATTTTACCTTTACTAACGTGTTTTCTCACTCTACTCGAAGATTTTCTCTTTATTCTTCAGAATAGTGGAGGGCGAGCTCAGTGGGATTTCAAATGCTTTGGCTACATCTACCTTCCTCTCACCTTCAACTGATTCTTTCACCTTTTGCTTTCCATAAATTGTCAAGCACTTGTACTTTTTAAAAGAAGACATGTCGTTCCTTTTCGCGTGATAAGTCGACACTGAGGTGAGGTGTAAAGTAGTGGCCCAAGGTTTATCGAAATTAACAGGTAGTAAACGTAAATCATCACAACTTTAAGTAAAATAATGTTTTTAATTTAAAATTTGGAATCTCTAAAATGAACACAAGATGTATTTACAGTCCACACTCAGCTACGGGGTATACTTAATAGCAGGGGTTGACAACTATGGCACGTGGAGCAATTCTTAGTGGCACATTACCGCTTTTTTAAAAAAAATAATAGAATAAAGTTAAATCCCTGTCTCTTCTGTCTTTGCCTCGTACATTTTTATATAAAGGTTTTATTTCTCGCTTTCAATTCTCTGCCATAAAACAATTCTGCTGAATTATCTTGGATGTAGTTTAAAAAAGATTTTTTATAGTTTTTTTTGTTTTAAAAAAAACCCATCTGTTTAAATGTGACTCATTATTAGTAATAAATACTCAACGCAAATTAAAATTATTGTGCAATACTTGTAAAAGGAAGCATCACTTATTACTGCACAGTGAATAAAAAAGAAAGCAGTTTGTTCTTTATCCATCTAAAGCTTGGGTAGAAAAGAAAAAAAAAAGATAGCTTAGGAATAAATCAAAATTCTGCTTATCAAATACCGGAAATATAATAAACAAAGTAGTTATTCTATCAACATGCACAATTTGGACTGAAAATAAGTTCAGTATAAAAACCGCTAGAGGGATAATTAGGCACGGGAAGTGAATCTAACTTCATAATATTGAAGGTTCGAATTATCGAGAATTTTATAGGATTACTTCGAATTATCGCGTGTTTTAGTCTGGCCAACCACAAATTTTACTTCGAAATACTGAGAGTACCAAAACGTATGGTTTTAGTTCGAAATATCAAGAGTTTTTCTAGGGGCTGTGTGTGTGTGTGTGAGCATATACTTTGAATTAGCGAGAGGTTCGTATTATCGAGAGTCGACTGTATTTAAAATTTGTCAAATTGATTTAATACTCAAGTCATAAGAAAGTAGATGATAACTTATGAGTTAACATTACAATTCTAAACATTCTTACAACAATATATTAAGAGAATGAAAACCCAACTGAATTAAAAAGATTTAAATACTCTTGAGATTCTGAGAGATCTGTTATAACCCCTCTCTTTTCCAGATATTTTAAAAATAGATTCTACAACCATTTAAAATTACTTTTATATTAAACTTACTTCAAACAAGTCTTTAATGTATTTTAAGTTTTCTATTTTTTAATATCACAAAACTGTTATCTGACAAATAAATAACAAGTTACTCGAACCTGCAGCTTTTACAGCCGATTCACAGACTGCAGAGAAAGGCTTCTCAGGTAGGGCTCCTTTATTAAAGAAAGAGAAAGTAAAGGGGACTTGTCCTGGGCTTTTTTCTGCCTCTTTCTCCTTTCCCTCTTTAGAACTGCTTGTACAACCACCAGAAGAACTAGAAGATGTGGGAGTGGGTGTTGATTTGATACCAAAGCTAAAAGTTGAAGTATTTGTAGTGTTGGAAGAAAAGTTGGCCCCATAATCAGTCTCGTCTTCATTTTTGTTGCTTTTTTCTTTCGCGGGGCTAGATTTATCTAAAAAAAAGGTAAAATAAATTATATTAAAAGTTTTCGGATTTTAAACATATATAAATAAAAAAAAAAGGTAGAAACTGCATATAATCACTTAAAAAAATCTTAAAATTTTTTATACTCTAATTTAAAAAAAAAAGCAAAATTAGTATGCATAACCTCATATTGTAATAAAATCTATAATTATTTCTCTTTTGTATACCGTAATTTGTAGTTCATGTGATCATTTTAACTAATTTTAATTGCTAAAAACATTACATCTTTATTTGGTTATCCCTTGGGACTGAAACTGATACTTTTTTTTTCATTATACAAACAAAACTTTCGGCTTCATGTTATCCTTCTCCATATGTATTTTAAAGAAATAAGTTTCTTAACAAATCTATCAACTTGAAATTATCAAACATGAATGACTACAAAAATTTTATGCTTAAGTGCAATATGCATGCCCAACATTTTGGTGAACAAAATTAACTTGGTAAATGGCATTAACCAAAAAATTTTTTGTTTTTAAAGGATAATGAATTACAAAGTGCCTTTAGTTTCATCAAAAATTATTAAAGTTTAAAGAATTTATTAAGAATTCCAATTCTAAAATTGCAAAAAAATCTACAAGTTTTTGTTTGATAAATAAATATTTTCCAATCTTGTCGGTTCTTTTACTTTTAATAAAAAAATTAAGGTTAAAATGATAATTGGCTTAATTTCTTCTTTAAATTTATTTTTTAATGCTTATTTCTGATTAACTTGAGAGAGTGAATATTAATGTCGCACTGTTCAGCTACACAAGGACTTTTGGCGATGGACCTTGTAATTTTGAACAATGGTCAAGTGACAAGGACGACACCTAAGCTGGCAGACCCTTCTCCTAACCACCACACCATACCCGCGGGTGGACGTTTGAGCTCTTGACAGATTTAAAGTGCATCGCTCCCCTACACAGCAGGTCTTTAGTGGTAAAGGGCTCAAACTCGTGACATGTCAGCCACGATCCGATACCTAGACCACTAGGCTACCACGGCCACTCTGATTAACTTGGATTTGATTTTTAAATTTAAATACTATAAGCAAGCAGTCCTTTAAATTTTTTATATACAATTAATGTATTACAAAGATCATTTAAATTTATTAATTTATTTTTAAATTTATCATTTGGGCCTTAATTACGAACATGTGAAGGAACGATATACAGAACAGCATTGGGCAACAGCTTTGATTTGATGAAATTGGTCAATGACAGTGGCACACACAGGATATTTTAAAGAGGGGGTCCAGGGTCAAAAAACCATCATTCTCATATCATGCTCCAATACGCCGTCCAATATATTCTTTTGGTTTTGTCAATTTTCAGGAATAAAAAACAGTAAAAATTATTGTTGAATAAATAACTGGCATTAATTAAAAATTAATAAAAAATACTTAATTGGATTTTACGCACTATATACATAGGGTTATAATCTATCAGAAAAAAAAACAAAGGCTTTGGGGGCGCGGACCCCTACTTGTGTGCTCCACTGGTATAATACGTAAATATCTGACCTTACAATTAAGATGCTTGTATAAAAAGTAGAATTCAAAAAACTTATTACAAAATTATATTACATATACAGAAGTTAATGATCAAGTTAGAAGAAATTGATGTCAAGAGTATGATCAAGTCACATAAATGCTTTAAAATTTTTGGAAGCTTTTTATCATTCTAACTTTAAAAGATTTATAGACATATTTATATCTACAGGCACTTAAAGGTAAAGAAGCAGAATTTAGTTCATTTGGCATCATCTTTTTCAATGAAAAATGTATTAATGATATGAGCAATCCATAATTAAGTCTTTATTTTTTCCTTAAATAGATAACACCATCCTTTTTTCCCTTTGTTTTACTGCAGCATTATCTGCCATTAATAAAATTAATTGTTTAAAGAATATCCCCCATTTTTAAATTAGATCTGAATTGAAATGACTAATATTCTCAAACATTTAATTTTCCACACTCAATTATATAGTCTTTCCGTACAGAAAATAATTGACTAATCACAGCAGACTGATATTTTGGTTCTTTCACATTCATACTGCTTGGTAATATCAGTGAGTGAGTTGAGTGAGTGAGTGAGTTAATATTAACGTCGCACTGTTCAGCTACACGAGGGCTTTTGGCGACGGACCACCTGGTAATATCAGACGTAGGAACTATTTTCCAAAAAGTAGATCAGCATGATAAGCTGTTGTCAAAGGTACATTCTGTTCTACATGAAAATATATAAACAATACTTATTACATTTGACAGAACAGTGTCCTTGAAATAATGATTCCATTGTGAACAGCCACTTGATTTCGTATTAGATACATGCTTTGAAATTTTAACATAGCCACAATACATCAATTACCATGAGAAGCATATTTGTATGACATATATGTCACAAAATGCATACCCCCCTTTTGAGATGCCTTAATGCTATTTAAATTTAATTCCTTTTTATAAGATTGTTTATAAATTTACTTCATCTTTTTGGACAATGTGGTAAACAGAGCAATCAACAAAAACAAATCATTTGCCCATACGAAGCATAAAGAATAGAAATGCATGCAAAGTGCAAAATGAATTAAGTTCTAGAAAATTGTAACAAGGGAAAAAATTTTTTTTAAAAAAAATCTTTGCTTAGTAAAATTGTGATTAAGAAACAGTTAAGAACCAATAGCTAACGAAATATAATACGCAGGAGGAAGGAAAAACTTAATGATTTTCTAAAAGAGTCAATGGAAATAAGTTCCATGGCTTTTGGCTACTCATTTATTTTCTGGTTGTTGTGAATATTTCATGATACATAGGGGAGAAAATAGTTGACAAATAACAGATTATGTATAAATGACAAATGCATAAAAATGAACCATCTAGGCTTAATAACTTAAAAATTATCAAGCATGCAATACATATTAGACTGACATATATGGTCCAACACGAAAGGCAAATTATATATAAACATGATTTTTTTATAATAACGAAAAAGTTTTAAAATTATAATGATTTATGTTTAAAAGCTTATCTATCACACAATTTATTAATTTTAAACACAGTATGCCTCTCAATCAATATCAATATTTCAAAAGTACTTATTACTTTCTGTTTATTTCTCTTATCCAGTATCACTAAAAATTTGAGTTTGTATGATAAATGAAAAGCATAAGATTCTTTTTTAAGATTTGAACTTGAAACTAAACACTGCAATGAAAATTTGCTTAGAAAATTTCCATCATTATTTTATGTAATACAATATTTTTAAAACAATGGACAAGTAATCATTATCTACTGTTGATTATTGATTAACTATTATAAAAGTGCATATGCTTACATATTTTATAATAAAAAAAAACACGCACACACAAATTTTTAGTATATGTACTAACTCGACACATTTTGAATATTGTTCCAATTTAATGGAAAAGGAAGGGTATATTGACCATATGCACACAGGGTCACTTTAAAATATTTCAATCACGATTCTACAAGGTTTATCATTTTAACTGCAACTTAAGAAGGTAAATTCACAGAAATGTTAGCATTAAAAAAAAACATTTTTTGCATAAAAAGTATACAAACAACGCCGAACAGTATATTTTTGTGGATAACCTTTTACCAACACATTTCAAAACAAGTCATGGTCTTTTCTTAACAGTAATGTCGTTTTAGATCAAAAGTGGATGGAAAACCAATGAGAATTAATAATTATTGCCTTGCCAATAAAGACTGCTTAGTAAGATTTGCGAAAGCAAAAAGAAAAAGTACCAGTAATTGATACGAAGTTTTTACCAGAGAAAATCCAAATTATGATCAAAAGAAATTTGTTACACACATATTCAAGTATAATATTGAAAAACTGGCAACCAAGTAGCTAAATACTTACATAGAATTTCATTGATTGTTACTGACTTGTATTTGTGTTACCATTTAATAATGCATATAAAAACTACTTCTGTGTCAGTATGTAAGTAAATAATACACACGAATTTTTGTATTAATAAAAGTGTACCAAAATAAATGTTAGTTTTCTGTTAACTGGAAGTCACATCAAGGTAAATGTAAATTGTTGCCCCAATTTTCATTCTTTTTTACATGTTTGCACTAACTCATGCACATGACAAGACAAAAAACAGATATCACATTTGGTACATGATCACTATTGATATCTTAGTTAACATGTTCTTGGACATCTAGCTTATAAGTTATAGCTTAGCAAGTAGAGTGGCATAAGCTCCTTTGTTTACGAACATGTTAACAAGAAAATTTGTTACTTATATACTAATATCACCACAGCCAAATTTGTGCTATGTGAATTGCACCACTTTCCATCAAAATCTAACTGATGGTTCCCCCCAAATGAAATACGCAAGAACGTGTTTTTTTTTTATTCTCTTTTGCTGTTATGATAAGACACGATCTGTGAGGCACAAATTTGGCTGTGGTGACATTAATATACAAGTACCAATACACTAATTAAATGACACTTAAATTTGCTTAGACATACCATGGGAATCAAATTTATTAGTACTATCTTTCATCACTTCTTCAGTATTCATTGGTTTCTTGAAGCTAACTTTGCTACCTGAAACAACTGTTGACTCCTTCACTTTAACTGGATATGTTACACTTAGTGTATCTAGATGCTTCTTGTAATCATTGAAAACAGGTGTAAAATCACAACAGGAATTTTTCGAAAGATGCATTTGCATCCACTTCAGAACACTTTCATTGAGACTCTGTAATTGTCTGTAATAGTCAAGGCTACGTGCTTGGTTTTCTTTAATTTTGTTGTCTGAAGATGAACAAGGTTTATTTGTATCTCCAGAACTTTTATCTTGTTCTACAGAATTGCCATTAGATTTCTCTGCCTCCCCTTTTTGAGCTGTAGAGGAAGGACTTGCCGTCTTAGTTAAAGGTCCAAATGGACTGTTGATATTTTTCATGTTACCAAAAGGAGAGGAAGAAGCCGAAGAGCCAAAGCCAGAAAATTTGGCAAAAGGACTAAATCCTTTAGGGCTCCCATCTGAGGAATTATTCTAAAAATAAAAGTATCAATCAGAAATTTTTATAAGCATTAAAAAATCAAATTGTACTCACAAAAAGTTACTAGTTGCTTGATATATTGTTGAAATTTAACTTAAAATTCATTTCAAAAGTAGAGAATAATTTTAATTAAACTATTTTTGAAACTTTACTCCATCCAGAGTAAAATATTGTTCCTTTTTGACAACAATAGCTTGCTATTTTTTTTTTTTTTTTTTTGTAATGATAAGTACATATATTGTCATAGCAATTAGATTTATTTAATATATAGCTACAAGACAATTAAAAATATAAAACAAGCATTTTAAGTGTATAAAAAAATATGCTATAACATATTTAGAGCAATCTTTCTATTAAGGAGTTAAATCTTAGCATATTGTGAACGAGTCTATCACTAAATTAAAAAAAAAGTAGACTACCCATCTGTATTTTTTATAAAATCTTCTAATTATTGAACAAAAATCATTGTTAAACATATCATTCTATTGAAAGTAAACAAAGAATACTTACATTTAAACTTCTTCTAGCTTTCCTTATAACCCGATGTTGAAGTTCAGATTTACCAAGCGGTGTGAATGTACCTGCTTCCTCTTTTTCATCAGCTAAGTCCCAATTGTCTTGATTTAATTGAGATGAAGCACTTCTTTTCGCCATTGATGTAGAGAGCAAGTTATAAATCTATACTTAAATAAAAAAACACACCAGTTTACAAGATAAATATTCATAGAAAAGTACAATCTGCTGATGAATGTCATTTTAAAATGCTTTTTATAATACTACCTGCTTTAACTTTTAAATATCTTCAAATAAATTAACATTAGATGTAAAATCATTAGAATATAAATAGTTATTCACATGCTAGTCAGCAAAAGGCAAGTAACATCTAATCAGCATCCCCTCTCCCAAAGAGTCAAACAGTACATAAAATATTTTTACATTTTATTTAAAATTGTACCTTTTACTGATAAAAAAAGGAGTACTAATGTATTATAACATCAACCAATTTCATCAAATAAAAAGACATCAAATGCTGTCATCATTATTATTCTTTAAAAACATGAACAAAAATGGTTTTCCACTACTGGCTGCATATAGTGGCATTTGGCAAAGTCTTAATTTGAAGAAATTCATCGATGCTTTCGATTCGTAAGTACCAAGAAGCAATCATACTGCAACATATTTCTCGCAAGGCCTATTTTTTTTCAATATTCTTGTTATTTTTGTGGATGTAGTTCTTTTTAAACATATATATTCCAAATTTTTCTATAATAACCAACACATAGATTTTTTTTATTTTAACATACTGTAAAAATTTAATATTTAAGTTATCCTCTAATTAATAAAAAAGGAAAGGTACCCCTGTCAATAAGTATTGCAATTATAAATTCATTGAACTTCATTTAAAATGAAGTTCATGACATTCATTTGAAATGATTTTCCAGACAGATTGTTCAAATAGGTGAGGGAGGAATATCCATGTACATTTAGTGTTTTTTTTTTTGTTTTAGAAAAGTAATATATAATATATGGTGCATTTTCAATGAAAAAACTAACTTAATCAAAGTTGCTTTAAATTCCATCACATTAAATACAAAATGCAAGAACTTATCAATAAAAGAAACCATTTTCAGTACATGCTTGATATTATTGAAATAATTTAATCCAAACTGACTACACCATAGCTGAATATATTTCACAGATCTTGAACAGTTTTGTATGTTGTCTCATTTTATACCTAACAAATAAGAATACCCCTTTGCGATCTTTCAATCTCATTTAAAATAAGTTTAATTTTTACTGAGCCCCAAATAATTCTTAACAGTTTCATTTTATATAAAAAAAATGCTCTATTAGATATGTTATAAATCAAATACCATTTTTTAAATCAGTGGCTTCTAAAGTGGGGTATGCCAAAAAAGTATGTTCAAAATCACCTGAAATGTTTAATATGTATATCAGGAGTGTAGCTACCGTTGTATCAATGGTACAGAACCCCCTACATGTGTAACTACAGTACCACTAACAAGGCTTTCATTTATAAAAAAGGGCCCTAAAGGAGTTTTGATACTTATCCAATCAGAACTAGCTACAGCAGTGAATATTATCACAACAGATTGGTGACATTATATAAATTATATAAAACAAAGCGCATGATTGCCAATTTAATGCATATGACACATGCAAAATTGGGGTTGCCAACTTGGCGAGTTATTTTGAACATTGGCAATTGTTGCCGTAATACGCAAGTACCATTTAATCATGTCTCACAAGAGTGAGATTCTCCCATTACTTGCCAAGTCTGGTTTCACTATTGTTGGGAAGCTTAACAATATAACTGAACTAGGTTTATGTTAAGACTAGAGGCTAAGCCTTGGGAAAAGGGAGTAGAGATACTTTTGAACATTCCCAAAGAAAAAATATAATACATTGCTCATAGTAAGTTCAAAACATAAATTTGTAATTTAAATTAAATATATGTATAGTATTCAAAATAAATTAAAATCTGATTTTCATTACTGTAAGATCTATACATAATGTTAAAGGTAGTACAATTCATAATTGTTTTTATTTTAGGGACACATGATCATTCACGACTGCTGCTTTAAACATACAACCCATTAAATGCAGCAAAAGTATATAGACATTTTGCTCAGCCAGAATACTAACTGTTTCCGGTGTGTATACACACCTTTCCAAAATACAAACAGCTTTACAGATTTTTTTTAACGCAATACAATGACCTTAACACTGTTTTATGTAAGTATTTAATTTAGAGAAGGATTTACATTTTTATTCCTATTCTTTTAAGTACATCACATAATTACATCTGCCTGTATGAAAAACGGTAAAATAAGGGAGCAAATTGTACAACTTTTTCTCAGTAGTTAAGAGGTTAAATAACAGGCCAATGAAAATATAGGAGTTTGTAAACAACCTCTTTTAGATTCATAATTGTTGAAAGCTATGCAAACATAGCATGTTTCTCTAGTGATATTTTCCATAATCATCTGAAGTCCAAACAACTGTCACAATAATAGTTGATGGCACTTTTCCATTCCTTCGACGCAGGCAATAAAGTCACCAAATGGAACATTCCCACCAATAACCTTTTGCAACAATATTTTCAAAACAAGTCACTGCCTTTTTTTATCAGTAATGTTTTTTCCCCTAATAAATTGGATGAAAAACCCTATGAAAAGTTAGGATTTGACCTAAACAGATGAAGAATCTGTCTCTTGAAGCCAATAAAGTCTGCTAGGCAAGATTTGCGCTGATAAAATGGAAAAGTACTTAGTCATCTTTGGTGCTGTGTTTTCATTTTCTTGTTTTCCATAAAAAAGGCTTGGCATTTTTTTTTATACAGAAAAAAATTTGGTATTTATGTATTACTACCCACCTTCCCCTGCCAGTGATCAAAGATCAACTACATATCAGAAATTAGTTGGCAAATTTTTTTAAGAGTTATGGAAACCTATTTGATGGCCAATAATTTTTTAATAATCCCTAACTGAGAAAACATACTATACTATAAAGAGGGCCATATGTTCCCAACTATTATGTTCACGTCTTAAGCTTACTAGAGATAAGATAAAGTTTCCAACTGTACAGTTCCATGACAGAACAGTAATACACCTAAAATTTCATAAAATAATTTGTATGTTTTATTATCAATTAATAATTTACACATTAATAATTATAAATAACTAAAGCTTTCTATGTCATTTCTTAGTGATTACTTACATATATTTTGATACTTATATAATATCCAGTTAACCATTTACACTAAATAAAAATTGCCATGAAGCAATGCAACTTAACAAACAAAATAATATGTTACTTTAATATCATGAGGGATTGTTGGTCTACAAAATGATTGGCTTTTGTTTGGCAGGTGCTAACCATTTTACTAATGTTCAAACATATGCAGTTGTAAAGATAACATACACACGCTCATTTTTCTTTCCTTCACTGAACTGTGACATTCTTTTTTTATATAGAGAAATGAAGTACATTGATACCACACAAATATTTTTTTATGATTTGATAATTTCTTTAAAGTAATACCAGATCTACATACTACACACTCAAACATAAATTTGACTACCTTGAAAATTGTCAGTGGCTGGAAATGATTTTAATCCTGAATACAAAAAGTTGTTCTTAACATTTTGAATTTATCTTGCATTTTATTCAGAAATCTTACACATACTAACATCACCATTTTATCAACAGTGTTCTGTTGTAATTTTGAGTTGAAATGAAAGCAATATAAGTTTTAAATTCCCACAATACTTTTATAATAGGTTTAGTAACAGAATAAGATAGAAAACAAATTGCATACTTCTAAGATGCATAAAAGCAAAATAAGTTTCATATAAAAAGTTACAAATTGTGTAAATACTTTCGTAGCAATAAAAAAATAGAATATATCATGTTCTAACCAACCCTTAAAAGCTTTCTGTGTCATCAATGAAATGAAACACCTCAAACTGAATCACATTCATTTAGAAGTCTACAATTCGATGCTGTTGCTCACACACATAAAACTTAAAAATTATACACAGAATCTTTAAAACAAGCAATCCTAAATGCTAGCACATTTAATGATACAACATACATCAACTTATTTTCAAACAATATTCGATAAAACGAAATCTCTAAAATGTTATTCCCTAACATCTGATCATCATTTAGTACGATCGGAAACAATGCTTAAAAATCGATTTCATTACTATAACAATAACAAAGAACTAAAGGTTAAGAAACAACCAAATTTACACGGCATAATTAATAAGTAGGAAAAACTGTAAGTGAATTTCTTCTATTATTTTACAAATTATACTTAACTCAATGCGGAATAGGCTTAGTAGTTACGAATAAATGCGTCGTAAATATTGTGTTCTTATTTTCGAAAAAAATGAAACTTGGTATAATATGAATTAATACATAAAAAATAGTCTGAACCAAGTAAAAGATTCGCGCAAAATAATCAACTGATTAATAGAGACAAAGTAAACAATCCAACATTGATTAAATTCGAAAAAGGCGGTTTATTGAAAATCATCCGTTACGAAATTGACATGAAAAAGAACATTAAAAACAAGTTTTTAAATGAAACAAAGAACAAGTATATTTCCAAAAAATGTTAATACCTTACGAGTAAAACTTAAAATTATTTTTTCACGTACCGGCAAACTGTCAGAATTCCCACGAACATGAGTTTGAATACAGAGTAGTAGTGATCAAATGAAATGAATTGAACTAGGTTATCACATGAATTTGGTTTGGCAAAGTTATCCCAGAAAGTTCGCCAAGCGCTTGTACAGTTATGTGAAAGGCTCGCCTATTCTATTTGATTTCCATTTTTTCGCAATAGAATTTGATTCAAAATAAACTTGCATCTTTTAAATATTAGCAATTGTCTATTACGTATAGAAAGTTATCTATCGTTCACATGTATTTAATCTTTTTAAAATCCAATTTAAATAAAATTTAAATCGCTTCTAATGTTATTGTTCAAAATAAATACGTGTTTGGAATATTGATTTACTAAAAAGAGAAAAAAGTTTTTGTGAAACTATTTAAATTTTTCGAGGGAAAAAATGTGCTATATGCTATATTTTTTTTAAAAAAAAGATATTGCTTAAGAAAATGTAAAATTAAAAGGATTCAAAATATAACAAAAGTAGCATTGTTTTAAAATTACTAAAATTCATTCACAGTAATTAATAATAGAGTTGTTTGTATAGTATCAATAGTAAACAGGCCGAATAGAACGCAGTTGTAAAAAAAATTTTATGTGTCCGAATATACAACGGGACATTTTGCGCCATCGAAAGTAAACTTAGATTTAAGTTTCACTTTCACCCCCAAAAACGAAAACCTGCCAAATATGGCACACAGTCGCCGTTCGTCTTCGCTGTACTTTTGCTTATAGGGGTAGGGGAATAGTAGCGGTCCCCAGCAATCATCCGGGATGATGAGGGAAGTTATAGATGATGCGTAATAAAATGTAGTTAGAAAATGTACTTTTTGTCTCCATTTAGGTCCTTTTTAACTCGTCGCGAATGATTCTCAAAGTTTATGAATCATTTAACAACTATCTAGGCTTCACGAGTTCTTAGAAAATAACAGGGACTTTTATCGAGCTGTTTTCTCTTCAGTCTTAACGCAGTCGCTTCGGACTGTTGAGTGTTTGTACTTTCTTGATTAGTTCCCAGTCCGAGATATAATTCATTAGTCGGGGGAAAAATTTTAGTTGAACTGAAAAACCGTGGCGGCCAAATTTTATAACTTTTATCCAGCAAATATGGATTTGCAAACAATATCATCACAAATGAAAGTGGTGATACAAAAACATCAGGTGAGTGGAAAGGTTATATTCTCCGTTTCATGTAGTTTTAACGCAACCACGTTTTTTTAGTTTATTTGTTTTGTCGCTCTTCTAGAAAATTGTTCTTAAATTTCAACTTTGCATATTTTTTTTGTTTCAAGTTAATGTTGGAAAAATTTTGAAAATTAGCAAGGAATTTTTAAGAAAAGATGTTTGATTTTTTTTTTTAGTTTATTGTTAACGATAGTTTATAATGAATGTTGCGTGATATTTTTATATAACTTTATATGTCAGTATAAGAGTCTAAATTTTAGGGTGTTTTTATGGATCGTGAATGAATGTATATGAATGTTTTTCTCCATAAATAATTTGTCAACGCATTAATGGTTTTTAAAAATTTATTTTTAATTCTTTTCAGATTGTTGTCACCGAAATGCGTAACGATCCTCAGGTAGGTCCTAGGATATTTTATCGATCCGTCTTTATATATTGTACTCATTTTAAGTTTTACTCCTTTTATGTTTTCTTCTGAAAAAAGTGTAACATTGTGAAGTTCTTGTGGAAATTTGATTAATTAATTGTTAATTTTATTGATTCATTTTACAAATGTGTGGAAATTTAAATGTTTGTTATAGAATCCAGTACTCCAAAAGAGACTTAATGATTTGAAATTGGAAATCCAAACCCTAAATGAAAGACAGGCAAGTAAAATTTCTTTAATTTCTACATCATATTTTTTAAGGAAAATGATTTATTTTAGTTCTTATGATTAATTTTATTTGTGATAAATGTGTGCATAATTATAATTTTTTATTTTTTGCTCACAGTAATTTAAATTTGATTCTAATACATGGTTTGCTTTTATATTAACTGAAATGTATACAATATATTCAATTTTTGTAAGTAACTTTATATAGTTTGATATTATAAAATGCTGGTATTAAATCATTCATAAGGATCATAAATGGATTTTTTTTATGAGTAGATAAAAGTTAATGTTTATCTTTGCATGTGTGTAGTTATCCCATGAAATAACGTATATGGCTTGGGGGGGGGATTCAGTTTGATACATGTAATAATAGATATTTAAATATGATGCAAACTTTTTTAACTTCAAAAAGAAAGTACTTAGCTACTTATTTTAATAAAATTCTATTTTTTTTTCTGGAAATTTTTCATTAAATTCATTATTTTTCATTCATACACTTGACTTCTTGGGAAATGCTTTAATTCAAGGTCAAGGAATATCAGAAGACTTTTTATAGGTTTCGAAGCATCTATTTGGTGTATATGTATAGTTCAGTTTCTTTTATTACTTACAATTCTCTAATTTGTGCATTATACTTGTTTCTGAATTTTATTTAAATAATTTAGGGGGAAACAAATTTGGCTGAAGATAGAAACATGTGAAAAACATGTTTTAAATCTTTTGTTGTCAATTATTTTATTTAGTTAGTTAAGTGGTTGTTAGATTTGACTGTCTTGTACTTAAGATTAGTTATATGTTATTACTATTCTTATAAAATACTTTCATTTCTTATGGAGTTTAAAATCTGTTAGACTTAATTTTAGTTCTTCGCCTATAATGAATATTCTGTGTACTATTTTAAGTACATAAAAATATGTGCTTTTTTAACCAGAATGATTTTCTTTCAGTAAGAATTGGAAGTTAATTATATAGAAAAGATTATGAAGGAATGTGTTTCATTTTAATTGACTGATTTTTTTGTACCTGTTTTAATTGTATAAAATATTTCATTTAAACTATATTAAAACAAGAATAAATAGACTGACTTAATCTCTTATAACAAATTTTAAAATTTTACGGTAATATAATTTATTAATTTTTATATGGAGATGTGTGTATATTTTTATGTATTTTATTGGGATTTTCAAAAACTCACACTATTGAATCCGTAGTCTATTTTAATGTTAGTTATGTTTCTTCCAGAAAGTCATTTTTATTAACAATGTACCCAAAAATAACAATTTGTGGCAAAATGTATCAAATTCTGTTCTGTTATTTTGTATGTAAGGAATTGTATCTTTTTTATGTAATATTGCCAACTCTAATGTTGGTGATAACTTAGAAAAGCAATCACCAACCTATGATGTTATTACTGAAAAGCAGCTAATAACTATTTTATTTAATATTGGAAGATTCACTATGTTTGATTTTGTATAGTTCAATGCTTGCACATCACAAATTCATTATGCATTTGTTTATTTTAAAGTATAATGTGTGTGTGCAAATTTAACTATGAATTTTTTGAAAGAAAAAAGCTCATTGTTTTTATGCAGTAAATCAATTTTAATTTGTTTTCATTAACCCTCTTGCTGCACATCCCTTGATTTCCACAGGTAAAGCAGGTAGCAAAAATTGTGCAACTCGCTATTTCTTCGGGTGTGCATTTTTCCGAAAATATTTAGCTGTGCAACCCGTGCTGTTCCTGTTTATGTTTTCATTTGTTTTTATATTCATATTTCTATGATCTAATTCTATATTTTAAAATAAAAACTCTTACAAATTTTTTTTGCATATTTTAATACTAAAATGTAGATTTGAAATACGTAATAAAACAATACACCATTTTTGAACGTACTTTGATAAAATACCTATGCACACAGCAAGAGGGTTAAAAGGATTTTCACAAATTTAAAGAAAAGTTAATTGTTTACCTTAATAATCTGAATGAGGTTAAGTAAAATTATGAACATAATAAAAATTTATTTTAAACTTTTTGAATATATATCATAAATGCATTCAAGAAGTGATGGATGAAACATAATGCCTCTTAAAGTGACTTAATGAAACAATTCAACAACACATTTAAAATTTTCTTAACTTCTTTGCACGAAAATATATTGACTCAAAATACTTTTTTTTTAATCCATAGTAGAGATCTGCAATAAATTAACTCTACATATGCAAGACTGTCTTGTTTTTGTTTGAATTGTAATTAATAGCTTTTTTTTTAGTGTTATTACTTATTTCTATTCTTTGCACATAAATAAATAATTTATAATTGTTATGTATTTATACCTGGAGTCACAAATTAAATTATACTGTATCTCTAATAAAAAAATTAAATTCTTAATATTGAATTTTAAAAGTGAAGCTAGTAAACCTGTAACATAGACTGGTTTTCAAAATATGAATAAATATTCTTAAATTGTAAAACATCAAGTGTTAATAATCAATTGGACAAATTTATTAGGAGATATGTAACATAAATGAAAGTCTGTGCTGTTTAACCAGTGGGCACTTGGGGCGGAGTCCAGGATAAGCTGGACTTATCCAGAGATTTTCTGGTTATAAATTTCAATCCACCAGTGCCAAGGGGGGCCTGTAGATCTTCTGCATCCAGGGCCCGAAATGAGTTTAAATCGGCACTGTTGAAAGTTCAGTCACAAATTCTGTTTTTATGCTTCCATTATTTTTTTGTATTGTATTTGTATTTTTTTAAAGAATAGTAAATTAAAGTGTTCAATTTCTATTTCATTAAAAGAATTTTAAAATTCTTTACCTGAAAATTTTATTGTTTGTATTTATACACTCATTTGAAAATTGAATCTCCAGAATTCCTAATTTTAAAATATAATTTTTCAATGTAAATGATTTAAAGAGAGAGGAAATTTTACTTTCTTGAATTTATTAGCGCTTTTAAGGGGAATGTAATACATGCAGTGATACATAGATGAAATCTTTGTAAATGTTTAAAAAAAATTGTCAATTTTATTTTTATTTTGTAGTATTTCCCAAGTATTGAAATTAGAATTTAATGCAGTTTGAATGATACTTGATTGATTTCGTCGAGGTTCTTTGAGATTAGAAAATAACCATTCAAGGGTATTAGAAAGGGGAAAAAAAGTGACTTGTGTACATAAGTTAAAACAATGTTTATCAGTAATGAGGACCATAAAGCCAAACATGGCGACACATTATAACTAATTATAAATTATAGCTTGTATTGTTCTATTAAGTTATAAATGGGAAGCATTATTTATAAAACCCTGGCTTGTATCATTTGTTGATGTTATAAATAGGGAATATATTTTCAAATGTCATGATTTTTAGGCAATTGTTTTACTGTTATATCCATTAGACCTTTCTACCATTTTGCTTGAATGAGGAAAATTTGAAACTTCTTTCAATAGCGTATTTTTACACAACAGTGTTTTGATGCCTTGTGTGTTAAAAGTAAGCAAGAAGTATCATTGACAGTATAAGGCCATTGTTTTTAGGCTTATTGGTGTTTTTTGAATGAAAAGAATTGAATTTCAAAACCTAGGGACCATTAACAGAAGCCTTATGTTTTATTTACACTTTGATTGATAAAATATCATCTATGTTATGATGTCAATAGTAAATTAGTTTTACCCCCCTCTCCCCCCAAACAACTGTAATTTACTTTTCCGAGTAATTCCAAATGTTTGTGTTGGTGACTAGTCACCAAAACAATCGGCCCTTGGTCCCTATAACCTATAAGTACCTATACAAGATTATTTTATTATATTAAATCAACATGGTTTTATTCAAAGTCGTATAGTACAAATCGCTAGAGCTCAAATAAAAGATGATGGTATGTTGAGATACAGAGAATTGGAATGCTTGACTTAACTGATGAAGTTGGGTCGAAAATCCTCTATTGATCCATCCTATGGAATAAGAGGGATTAAATATCCCTATTCATAAATGTTTGTGGTATGGGATGTAGGCTATGAAGATGTCTATGTCCTCATCATATAACTTTAGTTCAAAATTCTGAGTTTTATTGATTGGTAAATTGTAGCACAGGTGTCCCTTGTATATTATGGTTAATACAGTGTTATACAAGGTAAACTGTTATACTGACATGGTTTGTACCATGCTATGTCGAAACCATGTGATATAATACTTTATTTTATTAATTTTAATTATTTTACTCATTTGTTAAATTAGTTGTATATGTGCATAATATAAATCGGGACACTATGTACCTTGTTATATCGAAATCAAGTTTTAAGGTGTAAAATTTTATGATAGTTTAAATATCATTCCAATAAAATATACAAATGAAGAATAAGTTAACTTCAAGTTCTTAATAAAAAAACAAAAATTTGAAGTACGAAAATTAAAAATACAACAAAAAATATGTTTAAAAAAATTACTATTATAAAATAGAAATGGCTTATTCGTAGGACAAAATTAATTTTTTTTTTGTCATCACTCTCATCAGAAATTACAACTAATCTATTAATCCTCAACATTGGTTGAAACTCCTCTTCACCAGTTATTTCAGTTCAGTTCAGTGAAATCACTGAAAAAGTGGAGACTTGGCTAACGCCTTATGCTCCGATAAAATTTTGATCAGTTTTTAATCCAAGTTATAACACACAGTTCGTGATTGCACTGTCCATCAGTAATTTGAATTATCGCGTTGTGCTTCAACTGAAATTGATGAAAGTAGAGTATAGAGTAACTGCAATTTTAGAATCTATTGGATGATGTCAGAAATTTTTCAACTTTTTGAACATGCTCTATTGTTTTACATTTCGCTATTGAGGAATAAGACCATTCTCCGTGGTTGGAGATAAAATTTTTCAAAATTTCATGCTGTGATTTGTATTTGATACAGTTTAATATAAAATCTTCACTAGTTTCTGGTACTTTACAATCTGCACACAAAGGAGAATCTGTTAGTTTAAAAAGGAAATATATATCATTTAATGGTAATTTTTTAGCTCGCAACTTATTGATTAAAACTTCTGTATTTCTATTTTTTGCTGCCTGTCTGTTCCATTTTTCAAGATGAGAAATATAAAAATGATTTTTATGTCTCTTGCTCTTTTTCCATATTTCTTCACTTTTGATTTTGTGTTGTTTTTTGAAATATGTATGTAGATCTTCATAAGTTATCCAAGAAATAATATTCCACTGCTCTGGAGAGGCTTTAGCTAATTTATCAACTTCTTCATTAATCCCTATTCCCTTGTGAGCTGGTACCCAAATGAATGTAATTGAATCAGCTATTTGGTGGCACTGATGTAAAGTTGAACTTAAATTTAATATAATCGTATTGGATTTTCTATTAATATTTTGGATGCTTTTTAGGACTGATAAGGTGTCCGTCAAGATGATATAATTTTCTGTTTCAGAAACCCAATTTTTTAGCGCAGTCCATATGGCTATAGCTTCAGCTGTGAATATTGAAATCATTTCTTTCAGTATGAAATTT
Organism: Trichonephila clavipes; assembly: GCA_019973935.1. Classification (NCBI taxonomy): domain Eukaryota; kingdom Metazoa; phylum Arthropoda; class Arachnida; order Araneae; family Nephilidae; genus Trichonephila; species Trichonephila clavipes. The sequence goes on along the minus strand of BMAU01019548.1, from coordinate 238,040 downwards.
TGTCGAATTTTTTTCTTAGGGATCAAAATTCCTATTGATGTTTGATTAGTATTTTTTGAACCATGGGTTGCTATTATGATATTGTTATTAAATTTTGGCTGAATGTAATCATTAAACATATTTTCTACTGTGTCATCTGCAAGATCCTTGTTTTGAAATGGTAGTTCATGAGTATAGATGTTTATTTTGCGATTATCGTAGATTGGGGGAGGAGGGATCGATTGAAGAATATCTACTTTAGAGATGCATAATTCTTGGAGCAGGTTGATCGTCTTTTGAAAAATACTGATCTCTTTTTCTCTATATTTATAAAAAATACTATTTATATTCCAAAATAACATTGCGTTCGGTGACCAGTCTTTTAATGCTATTTGCTTGGTTATAAATTTTTGGCAAAGGAAATTATGGCGAGTATTTATACTTCCATTCATAGACTCTGCTCTTAATAAATCCAACGGGGTATTTCTTGGGAGACCTAGGGCTAAACGTAAGGCAGCATTGTAAATCGGTTCTAGTTTCTGTCTGTTGCTATTGCTAGAAAAGGAAAAAAGTTGACTTCCATAGTCAAAGATAGAACGGATTGTGGCATTAATAATATTTAAAAGATGATTAGATCTTGTTCCTATTTTCGGAGAAGATAAGGCTTTAATTGCATTTAAATATTTGAATCCTTTTTGACGTAGGTAATTAATATGATTTTTCCAGGTGATATTGGGTTCGAAGATGATACCCAGGATTTTTTTTTCAGACTCGTCACTTCGGGAATAGGTTTGTCACATATTTTAAGTAATGGAGGTATTGTGCTTCTTTTTCTGGAAAAGTTGATTAGACTGCTTTTTTCTGGAGAGGTGGCCAATTTCCATTTTTTACACCAGACTGAAATTTTATTTAAAGATTCTTGCATTTCGCCTATTGTTTTATTCCAATTTGTACCACTATTATGTAAAAATATGTCATCAGCATAAACCAGAAGATGGCTGTCGTGTTGAATTTCAAAAATATCTGACATATAAATCATAAAAAGGAAAGGACTTAAGATACAACCCTGGGGTACACCATAATTGTTTGTGACGATTTTTGAAAAAATGTTCCTCCATTTGATTTGAATTGTTCTCTGATGTAAGAAGTTTTGAATCCATCGTAGTAATCTACCAGAGTATCCAACTTTGTTTAATTTAGAAATAAGGCCATTTGGCCACACTGAGTCATATGCTGCTTTAATATCCAACGCTACCAAAATAAAATATTCTTTGCGTTCTCTAGCCAGTATAATGTCATGTTGTAATTGAAGTAATGTATTAATGCTGCTTCTGTGAGGGTAAAAACCATGATGATTAACAGGAAAATTTTTGTTTTGATAACTGAAATCTAGCACATTCTATGTAGAATCATTCTTTCTAATAATGTGGCAATTACTGAAGTAAGAGAAATAGGATGGTATGATGAAACTTCCTTGGGATTTTTGTGAGGTTTTATGAAAGGTAGGATAATTGGGTGAGTTCAATCTTTTGGAATTTGACTTGAAGACCAACTGTCATTAAATGATTTCAGAAGGAGATTTATTGCTTTGATGTGGAGATGTTTTATTGATTGGAGAGAAATTTTATCATGCCCTGGACTGCTGTTCTTTTGATGAGATATTTCTATTTCTAATTCTTTTAAAGAAAAAGATTTATTAATATCCTGGCTATTGTCCGGAATAGAAATATTTGGAATATTATCGTTGTTTTGTTTTGTGTAATATTGTAAAAAACAGTTTGCTTGGGATTGTTCGTTTGTTAATATGGTTCCGTTATTTTCAATAATATTAAATGAAGAATAGTTAGGATTTGTTCTATTTTTAATTATTCAGATTATTTTAAAAAGAACTTAAGGAGAAGATATTTTTTCGCAGGTCTTGTGCCAAAAATTTTCTTTACAGGCTTTGATTTTTCGCTTAAGTTTTGCGCTTACTTCTTTATATTTTATCCAGTCTTCTTCTTTAAAGTTTTTCCTTGCTTTATTAAGGAGTTTTCTTTTTTTTGCTCTTAAATGCCCGCATGGTGCTGTCCACCATGGAGCTCTTGAACTGATCTGTTTTTTTTTCTGGTTCTTGAGATAAGATTTGAGCTTTTTAAATTTCTTTTATAATATCTATATTTATGTTTTCATTTAAATTTAAATTTTGTTGAATAATATTGATAAATTTGTTCCAATTTGTTTTTTGTTTAAAATTATTAGTTGCTGAGCTGTTTGTTCTTTTGTAATTAATAATTATAGGGAAGTGGTCACTTCCAAAATTATCGGTATTTGTGGACCAGGATAAATCATAATTTAAATCTGTAGTTGCTAAAGAAAGATCTATAGATGTAGAAATTCCCGATGAGTGAAGATAAGTTGGACTTTTATCGTTTAATAATATTAAGTCGCACACATTTTCAATGATCCAGTCAAAAATCTTTTTTCCAGAAGCATTGAAATTTTTTGATCCCCATATTTCATGAGATGCGTTGAAATCTCCCAATATCAAACTGTGATTATCAATATATGATGCTATTTTAGATAAATTGATGTCTTTAAAGTTACCCGGTGGGAAGTATATATTAAAAATTGTGATAGGAACTAAATCTATCTGAACTCTGACTATTAAAATTTCTAAGTCTTCACTAATTTCTGAGAATATTTTTATTGCGCTGATATCTTTATTTAAAACTATCATTAGTCCTCCTCCTCTTTTGATTTCCCTATCAATTCTGAATATATTCTTATTGGGAATTGTGAAAATATCATTTGGATGTAACCAAGTTTCTTGAATTATTAAAATACTTGCTTTTTGAAAAAATTGGCTCAAAAAGAATATCTGACCACTTGTTTTTAATTCCACATGCATTCCATTGGATTATGTTCATGATTTAAAACGAAGAAGAAAAAAGGGCGAGATACTACAAATTGGTTTAAATATTCGAAAAAAGAAAGTAGATTATAATATTGAGTTTTTAGTGAGAATATAAGAAATTTTGATTATTTATTTAAGTTCCTTTATTTTTTTCTACTGTACTTTCTAATGTATTTCCTCTCTGTTCTGGTATTTTCTTGAGTCTTTTTGCTTTTTCATTCTGTTTTCTATTTATTAGATAATCATCATCTTTTTGAATTGTTATATTGGATGCTACTTTATTAGGGTGGATTCCATGGTATTCATTAGGGAAAAAAATCTTAAAATTTATTTATGCTACCATGGTATTTAGTTCTGCCGTGAAGCGTTGTACTATTTATTCCAATTTCTTTTCGAAAATGTTATTGTTTTCTTCAAATTTCAACTCGAATTTCGCAAACTTTTTTTCAAGATTTTCTATCTTTGATTGTTTGATCATTATAAGTTTTGGCCGAGTATGATGTTTTTTTATCCCTTTGGAATTTCTCAATTGCTTCATTTCTCGAGATTTGTTGCTGTACTTTAATTTTTAAGATTTCAATTTCTTCTTGATATTTTTTGCAATCTTTATCATTAGCTTCATGCCCCTCTCCACAAGAGCTACATTTTTTTATTTTTATTTCTTTGCAATCGTTTTCAGAGTGATATTGAGCTTCTACAAAATTTTTGAATGTGTCCCCAAATTTCCAACAGTGTGTGCATTGCCTAGGTTTTTCATAGTAGAGAGTAGTTTTAAACATTTCAAATCCTATTGGAACTCTTTCGGGAATACTACATCCAATTTGGGTAACTTTAACTGTTTTGATAGGTTTAAATCCAGAATCTGTTTTTTTGGTAAAGCGTTGGATATCAAAAATTGCATAATTGTAATTTTCTAATTCCGATTTTATGTCGTCTATTGAATATTCTGTGTCTATTCCTTGTAATATATAACTACTGGTTAGGCCAGTAAAGGACAATCTTGCACTTATTTTTACACTATTAATTTTTTTAATTTTTAAAGATTCTTTGGCGGTCTCGTAATTATTTGTTTTAATTATAATCTCGCCGTTTCTTGTTTTGCTTATACTCAAAATACTTTTTTTTTATTGTGAACGCCTTCAATATACTTTCTTTTAGTTTAAGTGGATTGCCATTTTGAAATTTATTTTCTGATTTTAAGAAAATTGTAATATTTGGACTCGAGTTTAAATTTTGTTTTTCCGCAAACTTGGTCAATAATTCTATATCTGTTAAATTACACCTATATTTATTGAATGAAAAGTTGGTATTCTCTACCTCAATATTATTATCTGGGTGGGGGGTAGACACCCATTTTGTCTTCCCTACTCCAACACTTCAATTTGTATAAATACACTAACTTGTGTAAATACTTAAATTAAAAACTCTTATCCGAAGATAGAATAAAAGTTAAATGAACTAATTTTCAATACAAAATAAAAATTCAAAACGATCTCACCCGCTCGAACCCACTTGAAAAGTCAAAACTATCCCATATTTTTAGCACACTCCAAAGTCAACCGTCTCCCACCAGTTATTTCTCCATCATTACTAAAGGTTTTTGATGTAGTTGCAGTTACCTATGTGTTTCGACCTTGCAATTCTTTCAGAATTTCTCTATAAGGAGATAAAAAACTTTGCAGTTCACATTTAAATTATCTGCTACATACTACTGAAGGATCTTTTTCAACATTTTTTTTATTTAATTCAATTAAAAATTAATACAAGAGATGCCTGTACTTTTGTGTAACATATTAATCAAATAGAATCAACACAACTTGGTCTTGTTCAGAAAGTTTCAGTCTTTGGTTTCTGTTTTAACTTCTAGCTTGCTAATGGAGGAGTACAATAGCTTATGATGTCATGTTTTTTTTTAAAGCATAATAATCATATCCTATAATAATTTAGTTCTTCTGAAAAAAATTTGGTAAGTATTTATTATTTGGTAAGTATTTAACAGTGGCGTAACTTGGAAGATTAGGGCCTTCCCCCCTCTGCTAAAGTAATGTTTTGGACTTCTTACAAGGAGTACATACTTGGCTTTGGGTCTCCAGGATCCTGCCTTCCCCCCTTGCGATCAGGGTGTACATTCTGCCTTTGGCCATCAAACAATTTCGCCAAATCATAAGACATTTCCTGTTAAAAAAATATCACCACATGCTCTCATCATTACTAGTATATTCGAACATAAGTTTCCACTATTGGCTTCATATTACGACATTTGGCAACATGTTTCGATTGGATGAAATTAGCTAATATGCAAGTTCCATAAATTTGTCTTTTTCATATTTTAAGTTTGGAAAAGAATTTTTTTGCAAAACTAATTGGATAGAATAAATCCTCTTCCATGTTCAAATTTGACAGGCAATTTATGTTTCAAAGTGAACTTTCCCTGTTTGCAAAATTGTATCTTAAGAGATCAGAGGATTTGAATTGTAATTTATTATTAATTCTGTTTAAACTTTATGTAGGTCTCATCTCTAATAATGCAACGTAGCTATTTAAATTTAAGTTCATCAGTCTATTGGTGAAATGATTTCTGATTTATTAAAAAGCATACCATATATTTAATGATGTTTTTGCTGCTGTTTGAAAATCGGAACTGGTGCGAGTGAGCAGAATTATGTTGTAATATATCTTGTATCATCTTTTGGCAGTTAAATCTGATTTAAAAGTATTTTCATTATTTATAAAATTCACTATGTTTGAAAAAATAAGTAATTTGCAAAGAAAATATTTTGTTGAAATCTGAATTGTGTAAAAGTTATAAACTATAAATTCGGTTTTCATATTGTTTATAGTTTGCGCACTTTTTAAAAAGTGAAATTTGTAATTATAATGTGTAGAATTCTTGATTGTTACTCATTAAGATATATATATAGGGTCTCTCTTTTTTTAGAGGTATAGAACTTTAAATTGCAATAAAACAACGATGTATTATTCGATTGACATGAATTTTCTTTTATTCGAAAGATAATCTTGTGGCATTACATTTTAAATATGATTTCTGGCATAGGACTGCCACGGCTGGCTCGGATGTAGTCCAATCTGGACGTCCAATTTTCGATGACTTTTTCCAACATTTGTGGCCGTATATCGGCAATAACACGGCGAATGTTGTCTTCCAAATGGTCAAGCGTTTGTGGCTTATCCGCATAGACCAATGACTTTACATAGCCCCACAGAAAATAGTCTAGCGGTGTTAAATCACAAGATCTTGGAGGCCAATTCACAGGTCCAAAACGTGAAATTAGGCGGTCACCAAACGTGTCTTTCAATAAATCGATTGTGGCACGAGCTGTGTGACATGTTGCGCCGTCTTGTTGGAACCACAGCTCCTGGACATCATGATTGTTCAATTCAGGAATGAAAAAGTTAGTAATCATGGCTCTATACCGATCACCATTGACTGTAACGTTGTGGCCTTCATCGTTTTTGAAGAAGTACGGACCAATGATTCCACCAGCCCATAAAGCGCACCAAACAGTGAGTTTTTCTGGATGTAACGGTGTTTCGACTTACACTTGTGGATTAGCTTCACTCCAAATGCGGCAGTTTTGTTTGTTGACGTAGCCATTCAACCAGAAGTGCGCTTCATCGCTAACCAAAATTCGCTTATGAAAATTGGGAACAACGGCAATCTCGTTTTGGGCCCATTCGACGAATCTACGCCTTGCTTGATCATATTTAAAATGTAATGCCACAAGATTATCTTTCGAATAAAAAAAAAATTCATGTCAATCGAATAATACATCGTTGTTTTATTGCAATTTAAAGTTCTATACCTCTAAAAAAAACACCCTATATTTTATAACTTTCTGAAAATAGGATATTAGAGTAACTGTTTTTAAAAATATTTCAATTATTTATACTAAATAAATGTGTATTAAAATGTTATTTGATTCTTCAAAGAATTTCAGAGAAAATGTCTTCAAATTCATTTAAATCTTTATATTAATTTGAAGTAATTCACCGACTAAAAAAAATGAAAGAGGATGAGTGTTTATCAGCTTACAAATTTTACAGTATTATAATCATAAAAAAATTTTAAAAACATTTATCGTATATAAAATCATTTTAATCAAATTCATGTTTATTATATTCCTTCATATATTTTATCATATTATCAATAATTAAAAAGAATGGATAAAATATTTATTTTTTTTTACTTGTTAGTTGCAGGATAGTGGTGTATAATTTAAAATTTATACACCATAGCTATGGTCGACTCTTAAACCTGAGAATCTTTCAATAACCAGTAATGAGAAATTATATTAAAATAACCGAATGTTTTTAGAATCTTCTTAGTTCTTCCTTTTAAGATATTTTTTATCAACATTTTCTTTTTTGAAATTTTAATAACATTTGATTATTTTGTTTCCCCTTTATTTATCCTTGAAACTATTAATCTATAAGTTAGAAATTAGATTTTAATATTTATAAAGGTATTGTAATGAGATGTTGTTAAAGAGTGAGTTGGACTGCAAAAATTAATTTAATTTTAAGAAAATATTATATAGACTTGATAAACCCTTTTTTTAAATTTTAAATAAGAATCTTAATTATTTCCTAAAAAATATGAATTTTTTTTTTAAAAAAAATTGAGATATTGTAAATAATTTTTTTTTAAATATATTTATTTTTTAAATCTGTAATATATCTTTTTTTCTGAAGATATTATAAACTATTTTTAAGATCTAATTCTTCTGTTCACAGAATAAAATACTTCCTTAAAGAAGGGGCTGGAGTACTTTTTCCATTTTTCAAATTTTGAAAACTGTAACTTAGCTATATCAGAATCTTAAAGTCTATTGTTTGAAATCTTTTATAGTTTGTCTTTAATAAATTATTGAATATTTTATATGAAAAAAAAACACCAGGCAAACTCCTGGAAAATATCTGTTTTTGTTGCTTTGTAGAATTTTTAAAAGTTTTGTTAACTTTTTTAAAGATTTTTTAAAAGGAATAAGAGAATGAATATGTTTGTAAAAAAATTTCATATATTTAAAGCATAAAATATGGGAGTTTATTCTAAGAACGCGACTTGATTCCCTTAAATATTTTTTTATCATATATTTTTTTTAAACAAAATCATTTTCTCTTATTCTCTGAAAAAGAAAACGTGTATACATTTTTTTAAAAATAAAAGTGCATGATATTTTTTAAAGATTAGCATATTTATTTTAAACATTTTTTTAAAACCACTGCAAATGAAAGTTTCAGGGTTCAAATTTGGCAGCACATAAGTATTTGTATTTTTTTAAATTTTTGTTTTGACTATTAAACTCACCTTTTTAATCCATGGTTCAAAATTACGAGGTCCGTCGCCACAAGTTCTCGTGTAGCTGAACAGTGCGACGTTAATATTCACTCACCTTTTTGATATTTTAATTGAAACTCATATGAAAGCGCTTGCCAGAAATTATTTGTAGATTAATTATTGGATTATATATTTTTATAAAAAAAATAAATTGCTCAATACATACCTTGCTAATTTTATTTAGTGAATATATATTTCAGAGTTATTTGTTTATAGTTTATTTCGTGTGCTTATCGCTAGAACTGCTAGAGCATACATATTTTCTTCGTGAATTTTCAATGATTGGTAATCCTAGAAAACAGTAATTTGCTCCAATTTTTACGAATAAATAAAAATTAAAATATCCGTCTCTGTAAACGTTTCTAAACTCCCCCATTTTAACTATGTGTAGCTAGCTCAAAAACTTTTTTCGACTGAAAAAACCGAACACTTTTATTATTATATCGTTCTTTATTTCTGTTCCCCTATTGATTTTACAGAATTCTTCAGCAGTGAACTAAGTTGTGAGGTTCGGAATTTTTGCTTCATCCATCCATGGAACCCATTTGCCGCTAGAACTCAATTTTGTCCGCAACAGAAAATGAATAATTGCCAAGCTGAGTATTTTCTGGCGAGCCGTTATTGTGTTGTATCTGAATTTCCTCCCCTAGCTTAACATTTGGGCTCGTTGCTATGGTAACGTGGGATGATCAGGAAGGAGCAACAGGCGGAGTTATATAGTTGTAAAGGTAAAAGGGGGGATATTGGAAATTGGTGTGTAGAAAGAATCGCGGCGGATCGGCCATTTTTTATCGACTATTTTTTTTCTCTTTATTGTTCTTATTTTAAGTACAGCTACAAATCTTCTTTTATTACTTTTAAGACAAATTATTCTTTGTTTATAATGTTTCTTTGAAATCTGCTTATTGTACCTAATAATGGATTTAAATAAGTTTTAGTGCGCTGTATTTGAAGCTACTGGCTCAAATAGTTATGTTGACGAAGAATTTGATAAAATATATATATATAGCGTCAGTTTTTTTCTGAAAATTTATTTCCAAGAAGCCTGAAGTAAATGAATTAATAAAACAAGATTGACAATTATTATTTTTTTTATTCCAAGTCTTTTAGATAACATAGAATCTAATCAAAATATCGGATCTTTTTGAGGAAAAAATAAATAAAATTTGTTTTTAAAATTGTATTCAAAGATTGCTGAGAGAAAATTTTGAAACGATGATGAAAATATATTAGTTTCTCAAATAAGTTATTTATTTATAGAGTCCTTATGAATTCAATTGATTTATCTTGAAAATGTCCAGGAAACAGATTATTATTAAATGTAACTAGAAAATAAATAAGATGTGCAATCCTCTTTCAAAGATAAAAAGTTATTATGGAAAAAATATATATCGAAAAAAACTTTTGTCTCGGAAAATGTATGGATTTAATTTTTTTTTTAATCATATCTATTTTCATCGTTATCAATGGTTCAAAATGATACGTAACCTTGCTGCAAAAAACAGATTTGAAAAACATCCTTCTTATTTTTGTTAACCATTTTCCACTGCAAATTAGCAAAACGTTTTTCTCCCAATTTCCCATGTTGTAATGAATTCTGGAAAACTGCTACCTGTCGGCAATTCTTCAAGTTTGTGATCATACCTTTGTTATAAATTATTCTGGTCGCAGTTGCCGAGTGGCCTTGGTCGTGAACTCGTGACTAGCGTTATCGAGTGGCAGGTTCGAGCCTTGTGTCACTAAAGATCCTCCGTGTAGAGGGGCTGATGTCCATTAAATCTGTCGCGGAGCTCAAAAGTGATATGGCGTGGTAGTTTGTAGAGGGAGTGCCTGCTCAGGTGTCTTCCTCGTCACTTGACCATGATTCTGCTAAGGTGCAGCTCTGTTGAGATCGATGTTAAGGTCGGATTATTCCTATGAAAGGCTGGATTAGGACCACATTGATATGTTCGTTATCTGGAACCTTGATAGGTCACTGTAAGTGTAAGAGGGTCCAAGCCAGCGATACTCAATCTGCGGGACGCATGCGGCCCACCGAGCTGTTTTAAATGGCTCGGTCATGGTCCATTGCTCTGAGAAATTTACTTATTTAAGAACATTGTACTAAAAATTTGGTGGAAAATTTTTTGTCAGCAAATCAAATATACCAATTTTGCTTTTTGCTGTCGATGTCGTACGAGTACGAATTGATATTCTTTTTTCTATTTTGAATGATTACGGTTAGTGATAACAGACAACAATGGAGTAGCGACCATTTTATGGGTGGAACTAATTTTAACTATCTTTCATATCTTGCAAGCGAAAAATATTCGAAGAAGATATATCGTTTCAAGACGATTGGGAGGTTGACTATTTTGTAGAGGAAAACAAACATGGATCAGCGATTGTTTGATTTGTCATGAAAGTGCTGTATTTAAAATATAACCAATAAACAGGAATCATTCATTGACACTTTTCCTTGAAGATCTCTTTCCAGAGGTGATAAATGGGCTTTCTTGAATAATCTTTGCAACAGTTACAAAGTGTTTTGTCAGTGGTCATATCACAGCGGTAACAAAGACATCCTATGAAATTTGTTTTATTATTGGTAATCATATTAAACCGTTTACTGATGCAGAAATTGTGAATGAGTGTTTTTTAAATACTTCTTATGGAGTGAAAAGGACAAAAATATAAAGAAAATAATAATGAAAAAAATTTAAACAAAACACAGGATTTATAATATTTTGATCAATTTCCCACATTTTAAATTTCCAATGTTATCTTGGTCTTAAAGCACCCCCCTCCCATTTATCCTCGTGTTGTGGCCCGCGTGAAAATATGTTCGCGGCCCAGAAGAAAAAAAGATTGAGTACCCCTGGTCCAAGCTAATCTGGAAGTTTATCGGAGAGAGAGTGTGTTGGGATGTCGTAGAGTGTGGAAGCGTCTTGATGCCTGTAGAACAGTGGCGTAGCTAGGTATCTAAAGGCCCTGGTGTTAAAAAAAAACAGAGTGGTAGTCTTTATTAAGTAGAAAGTAAAAAATATATTAAAATAAAACTACTTTAACATCAGCTCTTTATCGTGCATAGGAAAGCAAAGCTACATACTACTGACATGTATGTGGATGAGTTTCTTTGTGTGAACCTTACAGATTACCTAGGTTCGATTGACATGTGATAGACAAGAAGTGATACAAAAAATATGCTCGAACAAGAAAATAATACAATATTATATTGTTGTTTTAAAAAAAGCCTCTGCGAAAGAACAGAGAGAGGGGGGGGGGCAAAATTACGTCAGTCTATTGCAGATACTAGTAGATTGCGAAATACTGAAATAGGAAAATTGCTTATTGTTATTAAAAATAAATAGCTTTCCTGTGTAGGTTTTTTTAAGATGTATGGCAAGATTTTTTTTTATGGACCCTAGGAGGGTTTTTTTCCCCAAATAGCAGAAAAATAAAAAAAAAAATGAAAAATAATATAAATTTTTATATGAGTAGAGTAAAGCACCCTACAAACGCAGGAAAGAATTTAGCGGAATTCCCTACCAGTTTGAAATTACTTTCAACTGAGTTGTCCGAATTACAATTATGTTGCAACCTTTTATACTTATATCTTAAATATGGAAGAAATTATCGCAAGTTTGGCTTATTTGGTGGTCAGGGTCTGAGGGCCCCTTTGCACGGCACCGCCTAGTCCATTGGTAGCTACGCCACTGCTTTAGAAGTCTCGTCTCTCTAGCGCCTGTGTTTCCCTTTTTCGTGTCTTTTTAAAGATCGAATACGTCACTCCCTTCCTAGTCTCACGTGACGCAGAATCACTTATGTTTGGACGTAGCTGGGCTTACTATTCGGCTATTGATCCTTGTAACCCCTCGTGCGGTGGACTTTTAAGTTGAGATTGGTGGAGAACTGCGCCCATCACCTCTCTGTCGGCTCGATCAAGGGAAGTCGAAGTTGTCTTGCCTTAGAACATAAGCTTCGGAGTGTCCGGTCTTGGATACTTCCCCACGCGAAACTACTTGACCTTTGACACGTCATTAGTTCCCTAACAAGAAATGGGTTCTTTGGTGGAGGCCATCACAGTTCACAATTACGAGGTTCGTCTCCAATAGCTCTTGTGTTGCTTTCTGTGCGACGTTTATAAACACTCACTCATTAATTGTTACCCAGGCCATCATAATCGAAAGATATTTGTAATTGGAACAAAATGCATTAGATTATGCTTTATATATCAGAGTTTTATTAAAATTAATTTCTGTACTGTACCTGATTGATTTGTTGATGAACAAAATTAAAATAGTTTTTCCCCCTTTAATAACAGCATAATGGTTAACTCTAACACTCCCATTGACAGGGGTCAAATTTGCATAAAATTAAGTTCTCTCTACGGAAGGCGGTTTTATAAACTCAAACAACAGTTAAAGTTTTCCCCCTAAGAGGATTAGTGATTTGGCACGAATAGGACCGTCACAGACATAAAAGCAATTGTTAAGATTCCTGTTCTTAAATTTATCATTAAAAATTTTACATCTGAACGCGATATCAGCATTAAGAGATAAATTACAAAAAGCTGCATAAACCTCCGTTAAAATACTTATATATCATAATTTTAACTTTATTATTGCTGTTAGATATTTATTTTTGTTCATTTATAACACTTGCATTTAATCATATTAATCGTTCTTACAGTTTTTTCTCTGTCGTGTTATGAGTAAATTACACAAAATGTCATTTTACAATTTAAAATGAATAATTTTATTATTATTTATAAGATTTTGTTTCCTGCTTGTTTTTTGAAATAGGTTCGGAAAACAATATTTCTTGGATGAACCTAGTTCGCTTATATACTTATTTTTCATAATAGTTTGCAGTATATTTTTGAATTTCTGGATGAATATTGTTTTTGAGCTGAGGAAAGGCTCTAAGCCAGGGGTGTGAAACTCGCGTCCCGGCCAGTATATCAGCACACAATGATATACAATAAAAAATCAATTTCTCCCGAAATAGGGAAGATAATAGCAGAGAAGAGATGCCAAGTGTCAGAACGCAAACATTAAATTTTCTTGTTCTTTTATATAAGTTTATTGTAAATTTACATATAAACGTTTTTTGCGGCTCACTTAAAGTTAACCCTTGCTTCATTTGTCCAAGCTAGCCTTTGAGTTTGATACCCTTGTTCTAGGCTTTTTGGTAAAAACACAATCACTATAAAAGAAAAAAAAATCTGCTCTCTTTAAACGAAATAACGCATTTATTACTTATGTGAAGAGGACAAGTAAATATTATTATTTGCATTATAAGATCACATAATTTACCTGTTCGTTGCTCAGCCGTGTATTTTTACCTGTAGTTCAATACTCAAACTTTAATTTTAGTTTTTTGAAAGAAAAAAAATTCCAAAAATGTTATTCGCATTTGAAATTGTAAAGAGACTTTTTGTCCACCTCAATGTGTATCATTTTGGGCCAGAACTCTCCAAGACAGTGTGCTATTCGTAATTCTCTCATGAATTACCCTTTTAACAAGAGTGGTAAATTATATAACTATCGCCGTATTTCCACTTAAGTCCCACGTTGTCAATTTTATAGTAAGCTGACGCAATATTGCATCATCCATTGAATCTGACCAATAGGCAAACTAGGATTGAATCGTGATTCAACTGAACGTTCGAGAAATTTCGACAACTGTTTAAAAGTGGCTAATGATTTTTGTAGAGATTGCTTGTATAAATTTATCTAAGGATTTTGTACACTTTGGTGTTTTGTGGAACTTTTGATTTCTTGTAACTCATATAATGCGTCAAAAATAGTTCAGTGTTTCCCAACCTTTTTATCGCTGGTGGACCGGTCAACGGTTTGATAATTTTACCTCGTGCCTCTGAAGGGGAGGGTGGGAAATTGATTGTTTACAGTTTAGATTTTGATTTAACAATCTTTATTTAATTGTATTTCAACATGCTTTCAAAATAAAATAAGTTACACCAAAAAATGATTATAAAGCGAAAGTCTTATGAACTGGAGTACACGATAGTAATAAAATGGTAAATAATTTAATGCTCCTTGGGTGGCCCGGTAACGCTGTCGGGGGGCTGGAGACTACTGATATATATATATATATATACAGGATGTCCCGATAATCAACTTAGCGGGCACGAGGGGAAAGGTTATAAGTTCTTGGAAAAATGAAAATTCTTTATCATTTGGTTGAGAGATGACGTGCCCCCCCTCCCAGTATGGTACACTCGACTTGTAATCGAGTAGGTTCGAGTTCAAATCCCGAGTAAGGTTTGGATGTATCTTCGGGAAAAGAAATCGGACTTCCGCCTGAAATGGATTCCCCTCTCGAAAGGGAAGTAACGTAGCTCTTCTCTTCTTTTCTGGGATCATCGTTTGAAATAAAATCTGTATTCTTCTGTGATTGTGTTATATGTTTCTGTTCATCTATCTCACGTCTTTCGTATGTATCTTAGTAATAAACACTCGACAACAACAAGAGATGACGTAGCCTAATTTTTCCACGGCTTAATCAATCCTTTGACGCAGTTCTGTTACATTTTCGATTGGTTTAAAAGAAGTTAAAAGAATAACATTTCGGAACATTTAATTCATTAAAGTATTACAAAAATGTTTCTCTTTTTATTTTTAAATTTATTACTTGGTTTGACTTATACACTTAAAATTGAGTTTTTTGAAATTTCGTTTTTTTAAAAAGAATTGCTATGATTGTTATGGATAGAAAAGTAGCAAGTGATGTACCATTTTAAAATTTTAAACAAACGGGTCATCTTTTGAGATTCCCCCTTTTTCTTTTTATGGAAAGCCAAAGTTAGGTGACAACATTTTCTCAAACTACGTTAATTTGAATTAAACCTGGACAGTTTTTTTTTTTAAATTTGTGACTGTGATTAATAACAAGTCTCTGTAAGGTAACATTAGAGATAAAAAATGCTGAAAAGTTTGTCGTCACAGTACCTAATGATGTGACGGAAGGTGTTAATTTTCCTCATTTTCAAAAATATGCTAGCCATCACTTAAACAAGGGATATAGAATTTTTCTCCCCCCTGCTTCTCTTTTAGCCCTTGACGTTGAATTTCGGGGCCCCCTGTAAAAGTCGTTTAAAGTCGCACTATAAAGCAATACCCTCGTAATTTTGAACCTCTGTCTAGTGACAAGGACGACACTTAAGTTGGTGCCTCCATTTCTAACTACCACGCCAACGTAGATAGCATTGAGCCCCGACGGATTTAACGTGCATCGGCTTCCTCTACACGGCGGTCTTCAGTGACACCAGGACTCGAACCCGTGCCCTCCAGTTTGTAACCATAAGCACCACTTTGTTTCCCATATATAGAAAGAGAGTTTACATTTTTATTACGCCATTTTCTGTGTCCCTTTTCTTTCGATATTGTCTATTCTGCAGGGCTGATGCTCGTTTCCCGAAATTTATGTAAACTATAGAAAATGAAGATAACTGCATTTTCTAGTTTCTTTTATAAGCTTCCTCGCTTGGTAATAAAGGGAAACGTTGGTTGTTTGGATTATCGTTAAGGTTAACTGGCCACATCTGTATAGAACACGTAATAATTCACATATATAGTAGCTAACATTAATGGCGATGAACTAAATCTGAGTAAGATTTAGTGTTATAGAAAAAAATTGTATTTTATGTATCCCAGTTTTAATGTTTACTTCAAATAGATTACTTTTGTTATATACTTGTTCTCAAGTTGAGAACTGTTATTGCGTTTGCTGAATAAAAGTACAAATAAGTTTTTAATCTGAATTCTTGACGAGTCTCTCTACAGCGCTTTGGATACTGGTCTTAGAAAATTTAAGAAATTGAATTTTTGTGAAAATGTTCCTTAAATTTAAGAACAATTTAATTTAAATATATTTCCAGCCTTTTATTGTCATTTTCGTCGTCTTAAAAATTGATGTTGACGAGATTTTATTTCTCGTTTCTTCGATTTCCGATGTTCTCACATTAAAACTTTATGTTTTACACATCATTGAAATTGTTATTGTCATTCTACTTTAATTGTGAGTTCATCAGGCAAATACAAGCAAATTTTGTGTTTAAATATGAGTATTCAAACCGTGTTCCCTTTATTTCAAAAGTAGCGAATTATCAAAAATCTGTGTGAAAAACATAATACAGTCGAACTATATTGCGAATTTTTTCTGGGAACCAAGAACATTTCACGATTTTCTTCGTAAAATAACCTCCCAATAGCGAAGTGCATTTTCTATATAACTAACTTTTTCTCTTGTGATTCAATCTTTTCCTTCCCTTTTTTAAAAGTATTTCTGGACATTTCAAGTTATTCTTCCTTTTAACTCATTTTATGATTATCATAAATTGTTAGGTACCTAGCTCGCCGAGAGCAATAGAATTATGGGGGGTTCATTCAAGAAGTGTAACCTTTAATCCCTATCCTCTTCAATATCCCCTTTCACCCTCAGTAGAGTTGTCTCCATGTCCTTGAACTAGTCTCCGTTTTTTTTTTTTTTTGTAGTGTTGAAAAGTCGTACTGGTAACTTCGTTTCTTGTGGCTTGAAAATGTCAAAACGTAAGTGCTTGAGCATCAAAGAAAAATAATTAATTCTTCAGGAAGTATAGACAAAGGCGTCAAGAAACTTTCATTGTAGTTTTTCTTTCTTTTTGATAGTTAAGATATATAAAATAAATATTATTAATTTACAAAAAGGTGTGAGAATAATTACGTTTTTTAACATGCATGTTTATGCATGTTCAATTTATTTTACGTGGTTTCTTAAGTATATTGAAAATTGAACCTCTATATAACGAATTTTCTGTATAGCTAACTTTTTTTCGGCATTTAGCGACTTCGTTTTCTAGAGGTTCGACTGCATATCGATAATATGAAATAAGCCAAAAATCATTTCAGAGTTTGAATCTTGTGTGGTGATGATGATGAGAGTCGGGTTATATGGAATACCGTGGTTTTGGCTCTGTTTATAGCTGCTAATGCGAGGGGAAGCCTTGAACTTTAGAAGAAAGACGTTTTGCTGTGAGTTGACCGCTTGTTGTTACCTGTTGCCGTACGACTCGCTACAGAATTAAGTGTGTTTTACGGTTTTCAAAAATTTTGGTGGGCAAGTTCAAACGTTATTACTTTATTAGTATACATGCGACTTTTGAACTTTGAAGTTGCAAAATGTACACTTATAGAATTGTAATTTGTAATACGGTGGTCATATTTTAGCTGACCATGTTTTGTCCTTCAGTTTAAAGGTTCATTTCCATGTTGTGTTGGGTATTATCGAATACCTAGTATTCCATATGACCCGACAAAGTATACTGAATAAAAAAATAAAGCTAAAAAATAAGTTTGGAGTAAAATATTAATAGCTAAAAACTAATTAATAACTATGTAGTAAATAGTAATATAACCTTATTTATAAAACTGAAGTACATTTTTTTAAAATTTAAATCCTTTGAAATTGAAACAAAACTTAAAATACAGAGAGGAAAGCTGGATCTTCTATTATGACCTATTTCCCTCATACAAGTGATATATCAATTCTTGCTTAGGTCAGCAAAGAAAAATTTTATTTAAGCTACTTTTTATTAATAGTTACTATTAATATAATGTGTATAAACATAGGACAGAATCACAATATTAAATGACAAGATAGAAAGCGATTTTCCTTTCTATGTAGGGTGTTGGACTATTTTTTGTTACTATTTATCCATTAATTAAATAGAATTAATGAATAAATATTTGAAAAAAATGTATTAACATCTATGTCATCCATTACAAGTTTTGAAAAATGTATTTCGACTTGAGTGGGTGAATAAAAAGTATTTTATTAACGATTGAAAATTTGAACGATATATATAGAGAGAGAGAGAGAGTGTGTGTGCGTGTATGTACACTAAAAAAGTGGCGTCGATAAACTAAAAGAAATGGACAAAACGAAGGAATTGGAGGCTTCAGAACAAAAGAACATTCAAAAAGCACTTTGTTAAGAAATCAGACCGAATTTCTGGACTTAGAAATGACTCCAGTATTAGAGAAATGACTCCAGTATTAGCATCAGTGAATCGTTCTATTCTAATATATCATCTGGAATGGTCTTCATACCATCAATTTAAGAACCGGAAAACAAAGATGCTGAATGCATCTTCTGTAGCGTAAAATTCTTCAAAGATCAACGAGGGGAAATTTGGATTAATGCTTTAGCTGTTTTCTGTGGGCTCGCCTTGAATGTTCTTGAGCTGAGAAAGAATACTACATTTTTGTGATTCAAAAACAGAAATAACTTTCATGTATATAAGTTTTCCAATGGTTTTATCCACCTCTTCCATATGACCCGACTATTCCATTTTACCCTCCATTTATTATTTTTTAAAAAATAAACTCTTTTATAACAACAAAATAAATATTATTCTTTTTGACAAGTGGTAGAAAACGATTTGACTATTTATTTTAAATAAACATAGTGTATAATTAATTTCACAGTTGAATATCTTTAATTCAATTTCCCAAAATTGAGTAGTTTGTTTATGTATACCCCTTAATTTTCAATGTAGTGATTCAAAAAAATATTGCGTGATAAAAACTGCTGTAAATCATAACGTGGTAGATAAAGGGTTGAATCTGTCATGACTCACAGTCCTTCCGTTGGTGTGGTAGTTTGGATAAGATGATGCCACAGTTAAGAATATCGCCCTCGTCACTTTATTAAGATTTACCGCCATTAGCCCTCGTTTTTTTTAAAAGTGTGGTATTAATATTTTACTCTCACTCATTCATTCTAATTTTAAAAGATGTATTCTTTCATTCTCTCTCTATCCAATTTCAGAAACCGTTACACTAACACGGAAACATTTAACCTGCTGACTCAGTTTTGTTTTATGGCGTTTTAAATCTGCGTTTCATATTTCAATATACTCGTAGACCGATTATTTGTAGGGAGTGATGTAATAGAGTAGGATAAACAAAGTATAAAAGCTCTCATTTACGTCTCTTATTCTATTTTTTTACACATTGTGACAACAGCAAAGATTAATGCGAGTGATTTGCTTTTTTCAATATATTCATTTATTTAATCTATTTTCTGCTAACAGTATTCATACTCTGCGGGGCAAAACATTTTTGCATCTTTGCCATCTTTCTAGAACTAATTTAAGAAGTACTGATGTGTGTGTGTTTTGATTAAATTATTTCCTATAATAGTTTGATTTGGCCAAATAAATGGAGATATTTTAGAATAAAGAAATTTGGATACTTGTCCGTTTCGCCGGCACAAATCTCGCCAAGTCGCCGTTATTGGCGGTAACGCACAATTTATACATAAAAAATATCAAATATTTTTTTTCATTGGTTTTTCACCGGACTTGCTTTGTAAATGTGGTGGTAAAAGGTTACCCGGAGGAATATTCCTTTTGGTGTCAGTTGTATCATTTTTGGCCACTTTATCGCTAACGCAGCGAAACGGAAAAGTACTGAAATTTCATTACTAGCCACAAGAGTACGATTGCCAGTGAAAAAAATGCGCAATATAAACAGATTTTAATTTCTTACTTGCTGTATGACCCGGCTTTGCACGGGCTTTCTGTACTTATCTAAGTAAAAACTTCAGTAAAATATACTTTTTCGAAATTTCTTTTTGTTGTTGATAAGTAATTAAATATTTAAAATTTGTGAGTATTTTTTAAAAATTCGTAAGAAAAAGTTATTGGCATTTCATTTTTTAAATCAGTAACTCTAAAAAATCAAAGAATGAGTTTTTTTTAAATCACTTTTATATAAACGCATCGATATTGATGCATTTTATGAAAAATCTTAAATTATGTAAAGTATCGTTGTTTTGTACATACTGTATTGTGACGAAATAAGTTATATTTCCAATTATTTAATTGCTGACGAAGTTATTAAATGCACGAATAAAATATTGAGTATTTTTTAAAAAATCATAAATACTAAGTGATGATGCAGTTTCGAATCTGGAAACTACTTTTTTTTAAGAAGCGCGTTAAACAACCACGTTGCAGTTCCTGCGGGGAA
Source organism: Trichonephila clavipes (assembly GCA_019973935.1). Taxonomy (NCBI): domain Eukaryota; kingdom Metazoa; phylum Arthropoda; class Arachnida; order Araneae; family Nephilidae; genus Trichonephila; species Trichonephila clavipes. Next base: position 217,789 of record BMAU01019548.1, on the reverse strand, counting down.
AAGTAGTGAAAAGACCTTTAAAATAAAAGGAAGATATATTCAATTTCGCATTCCGTTATTTGTTAAAAGTTTAAATTTTTTTTCTTGCTTCATTTTTAAGTTAATGCCTTCAAACTTAATATATCGATTGCAAACAATGGTAATTTTTAAACAAAAAATGTAACAAAAAAATGCTTAAATATTTCTCGCAAAAAGGAAAAAAAAACGAAAAACTATTTTTTTTAAAAAAAAACAACTAATTTTTAAGATATTTTATCGGATTTTTGTACAGATTACGGATAATATTGTTCTACAAACGTAAAAAAAAAAGTTTCGTGAGATTATTTTTATAAATAGTTATTAAGTATTTAAATAAAATTTTGAGTATTTTTTGAAAAATCGTAAAAAAAACCAGTTTTTGACATTTAATTTTTTTAAATTACTGATTCTAAAAGAAAAAGAATGAACTTTTTTAGTGTAAAATATTTTTTCACTAACGCGAAAGAAAATGCAAGCGGAACGATTTAAAAATCATACTCATAAAAACGTATCGATTTTGACGCATTTGAAAAAAATCTTAAAAAATAGAAAATATAATTATTTTGTAAAATAAATTATACCGTATCGTGGCCAAGAAAATGATCTTTCCGATTCTGTAATTATTTTTTGTCTGAGTCTCATGAAAAAAATTATATCGCGTTTTTAAAGCGTATGAAAAAGAAGTTCCGAGATTTTGAACTTTGCCCCTGGGGGGGGGAAATGGCACTAATTATGTGGTTTAAGGTTTTTAATTAATCTTTTTCACTAATTGGAATATCAGTATATAAATGGTCAAAACGGATTCCTCTGATCATTCCCGTTTGTTTGGTACCTTCGGCGAGTTTCTGCTTCGTGCGGTTCGTTGGAAGATAGGGTTCCATAGATAGTCGCATAGATACGTTTGTTTATCTACGAATTTTAATAGTGTAGATTCTTTTTTTTTAAAAAAAAGTTCTATTTTAAGGTTTGACAGTAGTTTCAATCCGAATAAGGCGATCTTGGTTCCATTGATACGTTGTTGAATTTGGTGTAAAAGACAAAAAGATGGCCGTTCATTGTATACAATATATATAGTTATGCTATTTAGTTTAAAATATTCCACTGAATAGTCGTTTTACTGTGCGGCTAGAAAAAAATTAAAAACCTAAAATATGCGGTAAAATTAATTTAATGTGTTTCAAACTTCATTATTAGTATCGTTATGAAATGAGTGAGAAAAACAAATTACGCTCTATTCAAACTATTAAATATACATGTACGATACATACTTTCCACGATTCTTTATTTATAATACTGTGTGTACATAGAATTTATTATTATTTTCATCTCAGAACGGCAAACTTATCCAGTGCCTTAATGTAAACTTAAGATAACGAACGTTCTTATGAAATGAATTATTTCATATAACTTGTGGATTGCATACGTTTCAAAATTTCGTGAAGAAAATTTGGTGGGTTTGATATGAACTCTTCGAAAACAACAAAATGTATTCACTAAATTTTCTGAAGACAATACAGCTGCTGTAAAAGTTAGTTATGTTATCCCATTTAATAGCAAGCAGATCGAAATCATTTACTGAAAGTGATTTTATTAGTGAATGCTTAATCAAAGCGGTAGAAGCATTATGTCCAGAACAAATAAAAAAATTTAAAATTGTTTAAGTCGAAATACAGTAGCTAGCAGAGTTGATGAAATAGCCGAGAATTTGAGAGATCAGCATCATTCAACAATATCAAAATTTCAAGCCTACTCGATTGCAATTGATGAAAGTACAGATATTCGAAATATCGCTCAGCTGGCCATTTATAACATGCTATGTTAATTTAAGAATAAATGAAGAACTTTAGGAAGTCATTCCTATGCATAATACTACCACTGGAGCTGATATTTTTGATGCACTTATGGAAGTTGTAAAAAGAGTATAAGTTACATTGGTTTTGTCTTGCAACTGATGGGCACCTACCATGACCAGTATTACCAAAATAGTCGCAAGATTAAAAGAAACATGCAAACAACACGAAAACAATAATTTTGAACATTTTTATTGCATTTTTCACCAACAAGTACAGCGCTCCAAAGTTTTAAATATCGGTCATGTTTTAAAAATTGTCACAAAAATTGTAAATTATATTCGAGTACATATGCTTAATCACCGTCAATTCACTTCATTTCTGTAAGACATAGAAAGTGAATTCACCGATATACCATATCGTACAGAAGCTCGATGACTTTCGAGTCATAAAGTATTAAAAACGATTTTTCAAACTGCTGGACGAAATCATAATTTTCTTAGAAACAAAAAAAATACGAATGTGCAGAGTTAAAAGATGGACAATGGCTAAAGGACCTGGCCTTCTCAGTTGATATCACAAGTCACCTTCATCAACTAAATCTTAAGCTTCAAGGCAAAAATAATCTTGTTACAGCACTATTTGATAACATTAACGCTTTTAAACAAAAATTATTTCTTTGGCGAAAACAAATAGAAAAAACTCTGTCTCCCTTTGAAAGCTGCCAATATCTATTCATTAAATCCCCTAAATTAAAATTTACAGAATATGCTCACCAAATTAAATTGTTAGAAATAGAATTTGATCGAAGATTTTCTGATTTCAAAAGCTGTGAATTACAGTTTCGTCTTTTTACTTCACCTCTATCTATCTACATTGAACTTGTTGATGAAAATTTACAAATGGAATTGATTGAGATCCAATGTGATTCTTTGCTGAAGCAAAAATGTATGGAAGTTGGAATTCCAGATTTTAGGCATATTTATCAATAGATCGATTCCCTAAGATGTTATCCTTTGTTACGCGTATAATGGCTATGTTTATAACTACATATTTATGCGAGCAATTATTTTCTTTAATGAAAAACAACAAAAATTCAGAAAGGTCAAGATTAACCGATAAATGTTTTATCGTCAATTTTAAAGATTGCATCAGCTCAGCATATTCAACCAAACTTTGATGATTTGCTTTATGAAAAACGGTCCAAACATCTTCTAAAAAGTAATATTGGGATCGGGACGTCCTTGGCAGATAAAAAATAAACTTATTTTAAGCCGTAATATCTGCATACTTATGTGTCTATGTATGTAAAAAAACCCAAATTTATAAATAAGAATAATTATGTGTGAGCAATATTAATTGCTATTATATTTTTCAGTCATGTACATAACTTTAGGTACAACTTGCATAAAGCTTACTGGAAAATATAGCTTTTAAACTCTGTAGTGCTTGTTAACATATCATTCTTTACAATAAATGTAGATAAAATGAAATTTTTTTTTAAAAAGTTTAATTTTACGATTTAAATATTATTTAATTTTTTATTAAGATAATGTTCAATATCTAAAAGTTTTAAATGTTTATTTTTTTTAAAAAAAGTATTTATTGTATTGGAAATAATTAAATTTTGTGACATGCAAGGTATATGAGTGCAAAAGGTAAAGTAGATTTTCAGAAAATTTACCGGAATCCACACACACACAAAAAACTCATTTTAAGAAAATCAAAACTAAGAATATTTTTCATCACGATTTTAAAAATAAGTATTTAAAGTCAATAGGATTAGTGTGCTTTATTTATTACCATTGTTTTTCTTTTAGTTTTAAATTATTGCTGTTAAGATTTCTTTTTAAGCTTCGTAAACACATGTGTTATCAACGATTCACAGTATCTTCCATATAAAACACTACTATTTTAAACATTAATTTTTTACTACTTTTATATTTCACTTTGAGCACTATCCTTGCATGGCATTATAGCATTATTTAGATTAATTTATTAGATAAATATGTAGCTGAAATGTCTTGTTGAAGTTAAAAAAATAAATCTTGTTTTTAAATTGTCTTGCATGACTGTTTAAAATTATTTTTAAAAACAAAAAGAGAGAAAGTAGTGTTCAAAATTGTGTCCCTTTAAAAAGGGGGAGTAGTATTTCGCTTATGATATTAAAATTCAATTTTCCAGCTTTCTTTTTATAGAATTATAAAAAAAAAAAATAATACAGCAACAGAATTAGCGAGAGAGGTATCCTTTATTTTTTTAGACCAAAATAAAAAAAAATACTAAATTTGAAACATTTTAAAATTTTGGTAGCCTTAAATTCTTTAATAATAATTTCTTATTATAACTTTTATTTTCGTTTTTTATATTAAAAAACCCTTGACATTTACTCTAATAAATGTATAACATATTCATTCTACAAATCGTATTTTATTAATTTTTTGAACATTGAGAACATGCAGTAAATTGAGATTTAATATAAAATAGATCATGTCGCCCGCAATATCATATGAGTTTGACATACCTGCTCTAAACAGAAGTTAATCCATGCAAAAAATAATTATCAAGAAACCTTTCTCTTTTGAAATATCTGTTAAATTTTTCAGGATTCTCATTCCAAAATTTCCATGTTTCGTATTTTTAGTTAAATTGAAATTTAATTAATATTTTTAAAATCAAAACGTTTTCTGATATATATATATATATATATATATATATATATATATATATATATATATATATATATATATACAGTGGGCCACAAAAGGGTTCATACACTTGCAATTTCTTATAAAATTGAATGTTTTCGACTAATAAAAATTAATATATTGTAATTGTAATTTTTTATGATATCTGCCATTTATTTTTAATGGAATGACATAACTAATTTTTTAAAAATAGTATAACTATTTTTTTAAAAAAATTAATTATCAAAAAGCTACTAAAAATTACGCAACAAAAGTCTTCGCACACTTAACAAAAATCTCAGCTTAGCTTTAAATGTAGTATTTCTTTCTTAATTTAGTACTTAGTAGGATATCTTTTAGTGCCCACAACATTTTTTAAGCGTCTTGGTATGTATTTAATCAGTTTTTTGTAATTTCTGCATCGATTTTACTCCATTCTTCTGTGATTATTATTTTTACTTCACATTTTGTGTTTATCTGTCACGTTTTTTTTTTTTTATATATATCATAATCTCACCAAATATATTTTACTGGGCTAAATAAAGTAATTGAGGAAATGTTTTCATAATTTGGGGGCAGATATAGAAACACCAGTGGCTTACAATGAGAGCAGTGCACTTGGCGTCATTACCCTGTTAAAAAATTAAGTAGTCTCCAATATCCAAATTTTGGGCGGAAAATTTAAAATTTTTCTTTAAAATAATTAAATTGAGCTCATGATTGATAATACCATGAAAAATACCAAATTACCTAATTCTGAGGCCAATTTACACCCACACGCCAAAACACCACTTCCATGCTGAAGTATGGAAGTGAAGGAGTTCTTGTTCCACATAAATTCATGGAATTAAACTCCTTATTTTTTCATTTACAAGCAATAATAGGTCCATCGGAACCAAATTGTTGAGTTCTATGCCATCCCAATCAATTTGCTGTCAATTTTGAATTTTCTGAAACTTAATTCCAAGAATCTAGTTGGGGGATCAATAAAATATGGAGGTAGAAGTGTTCTTGCTTGGGGGTGTAAATCGACCACAGAATTAGGTAATTAAGTATTTTTTGTTGATATTGTGAATCATGAGCTCTATTGAAATATTTAAAGAGAAATTTTAAATCATACGCCCAAAATTTGGATATTGGAAACGACTTCATTTTTCAACAGGGTAATGACGCCAAGCGCACTGCTCTCAATGTACGCCACTGGTGTCTCTAACTGTCCTCAAATTATGGAAACACCTCCTCAATAAATTTATTTAGCCCAGTAGAACATATTTGGTGAGATTTTGATGTAAAACAAAAGAAAACACGACATATAAATGCATAATGTGAAGCAAAAACAAAAATCACAGAAAAATGTGGAAAATCGATGCAGAAATTACAAAAAAACTGATTAAATACATACCAAGACGCTTAAAAAATGTTGTGGACACTAAAAGATATCCTACTAAGTACTAAATTAAGAAAGAAATACAATATTAAAAGCTAAGTTGAGATTTTTGTTAAGTGTACGAAAATTTTGTGGCGTAATTTTTAGTAGCCTTTTGATAATTAATTTTTTTAAAAAAATAGTTATACTATTTTTAAAAAATTATGTCATTCTATTAAGAACAAGTTGCAGATATCATAAAAAAATTACAATTACAATATAGTAATTTTTATTAGTCGAAACCATTAATTTTATAAGAAATTGCAAGTGTACGAACACTTTAGTGGCCCAGTGCGTGTGTATGTGACTAAACTCCTCCTAAACGGCTGGACCGATTTTGATGACATTTTTTGTGTGAGTTCAAGTGGATTCGTGATAGATTAAGAATTGGGCAATTAGTTGAAAATATATTAATTAAAAACCTTAAAACGTGCGTGTTGTTTATTTCGCTAATGCGCGGCAAGATAAGAAAAAAATAAGAGCGGAACATTTTTTGATTTTCGCACTGCGTGTCCGAGGTTTGGCAAACTATCGCATTTGTTTGTTTATACCCCTAAAGGATTAACCAACGATTAAAAAATATACCTATTATGAAAATATATATATAATCTTTTAATTAAAATAGTTTCTACTATATTCAACTAGTTCATAGTACACACGCAATCGATAGGTCGAATTGTGGTAACTGTGATGTTTTTTTATAACAATTTTCATCCAAACGGCCCAGATCAAAGTGTAAAATTTTCGGATTTTAGACGGGCCGCTAGTCTATGTATATTAACCGCTGGCCTAAATCAGCGACAGTTTTAGAAATCATAATAGTCCAAAGACTTTTTTGTAGCTACATTTGGTGAATATTATTTGTTTACCTGTGCTTTTTTTTTAATATTGTGTACGTTGGCCTACTTTCATGTTTTTTTAACGGTTTATGCGCGTTTCAAATTTTTCCTCTTAAATGGTTTCAATCTGATCTGTTTTGAAATTAACACTTTTTTATAAATAGTGCAACCTCTGATGGGGGTTTCCGATGTCTACAGACTACGTCACGGGTATGACTCACTTATTTTCACTGTGTTGCATCGAACATTGGAACAAATCGTTAAAATCTGAAACTTCCCCGCTTTGTTCGGGTAGTCTGATCACCCCAAGGGTTACCGAATAATATCATTGTTCTGTAGACGCGCCGAATTATCCTCCTTTCGTCTGGAATAATCAACCTCAATTTGATTCACAAAATCGAGGTTTGTAGTTCATTAGTGAAGTGATGTTTTTCCTTTTTTTTCTTCAGTTAAATTAATATATTCCCCCTTCTTTGTTTTAATTTTTTTTTCTAAGGGGTTTTGTTATTTATATAAAATATTTCATAACTTTTTAAAATTTTCTTCTGAATTCGTTGAATTAATCTTCTCTAATTTTTTTTTCAATTCCTACTATTAGCTTTGTCTCTCTCTCTTATATGTATATGTATATATTTATCTTGCTCAAATTTGCAATTGTTAATAAAATACTTTCCATCCAATCAAGTTCAAATAAATTTTCTTAAACTTGTAGTGGATGACACTCGATGTTAATACAGTTTTTTCAAATATTAATTCATCAATTAAATTATTCTAATTACTGGTTTTCGACGTCGACTTGGATTCGTCTCCATTGTTGTAAAAATGCAACTGTTTAAACAATGACAAAAGTTGACGTCGAAAACCCATTTTTCACCCAAATTAGCCAAACCGCGTGTGCATTGTTACAACAATGCTGACACAAATCATGCTCTTTTTTCAATTGCTACCGTTGGTTGAATGGTTATTGGGGCACATGATCTCTGATGAGAGGTCTTAATTCCCTATCTTATAGGTTATTGTTGAGCATTAGAGGATCAAATGCTACTAATAGTTCACTCTCTCCATCTATAAATATATAAATCGTTCAAATTTTCGATCGTTTATAAAATATTTTCTATTCATCCATTCAAAGAAGGAATTAATTGACTTTAAAAAAAATTACATTATTTGTTTTTTATTCATATGAAGATAGAAAAAAGCTATTATGATATTCTTTTCTAGGAATCGCAAATAAATAAGAAAAATATTCATGGTCTAATCCTTTCTTTCAATGAGAAATCGGTAATAAATCTGTCAAAATGTTTGAATCCCCCCTCTAGAGAATGATGAAATGAGATGCATTTCGAAATAGGGTATTCAGATTTATGAATTAAATATAAATAAACAAATAAAATATATATTAGAATTTTATGTAACTATTAATTTATTACATATATGTTTTAATTTTAGGGAATAATAGGGAGAGGGGGTTGTAATCTCTTCTCTATAAGGAGTTGCGCCTTAAAATCTCGGATTTGACAAAAAAAAAAAAAAAAAATGTCTATATGGTTTAATTTTGTTTTTAAATTTATTCCGTTAAAAAGATACCAAGTTTTTATATTCTGTGTATTAGTACAAAACTACAAATGATTTAGTAAGTGTAGATGCTGTTTCTAACATGCAGACCTCCTTTAAAAAAGCAACGTGCGTTTCTTAAGAAAATTTGAAGCAATTATAGGGATTGCTGGAAAAGAGTTATGGAGGTAATTAACTGAATTTATGTGTATATATTTTATGTAATTTTAGGCTTTCTTTTTCTTTTTTTTTTTAACTATTTTAAAACTTACTGCATTATTGCAAAATTTACCACACTGATTTTTTTAGTAACCGAGATAAAATATTCTATTTCTGCTAAATATATATATATTTTTTTTTGCTCATTTAAAAAAGCAGTGGCCGTAATGTACACTCCGGTATTGCGAGGGAGGGCAGATGTTCTAGGGGGTCTAAAGCGTGATTGATATCATGCACGTATTTGGGCTTGGGGCCCAAAACCTGATTTTGCAGGGGGGCTGGAATTCATCGTTACGTCACTGTAATAAAGGAATAGTAGTATAACATGAATGTTCGAAAATCGAAAAATCGTTCGTAAACATTTTCTTTAGATTAGGCTTACTGTTATTTATGTTTTAGTTTTTATACATTTTCAACGGTTTTTTCTCACATTTTGATATTAAATTTCTTTTTCTTAACTGCGTTTGCCTATTTTCTCGTATAATTTACTCAAATCCGAAAACCACTAAAAAAATCCTCGTCTTATTTAAATGGGGGTAATATGTTTCTCACGTTGTTGAATATCACACATCATTTCCATTAAAGCATTTTTATTTATTTCTTTTATTTGATGCTAAAAATCTCTTTCTCTACATAAACATTCTTTTCACCTTGGGAAATAAACAGTGAAATTCAAAATTAATTTTAAAATACGAGTTGAAGTGAGAGAATAATTCATCGCTAACCCCTCCCCTCCCCCCAATATTATATATATTCCAGCATTACAATTTTAGGATCCAATATGTTGCATAAAATTCTCCCCAGAATATACAGTAAACAGAGATTCAAAGGTTGATGTAAGGTTGAAATAACATGTTCCGAGTATATGAAAAAAAGAAAGAATTTAAATTTTATGTCGGATAATGTTTTTACAATCTTATCATTTATTTTATTTATTTTACAAATGCCAGGCCATTGACCATCAGGTCATTAGGCAACGGGCTCTCCAATACCTTTTTACAATGCAGTTAAGATCATTCAGTGCAGAGCACTCGTCCAAGTGAGCGGCAGTCATGTCCGGTTAAAAAACGTAGGTGAAGTCTAAATTTGAGCCAAAGGCAGCAGTCAAAAGCACCACAGCAGGAGAACTTGGAATACCGTGGGATTTCTTACATAGTGTACTCCAAGGCTTATCACGAGAAGCTGTAAGGCGAAATGATTCCCTAAAAATCCTTTTAATTTCCAGTTTGGCAGAATGAAGTGTCAGGTCTCTGCGAAAGTTCTGAAGGATACCCGTTCCCTTTTTTGCCAAAAAGTCTGCCCTCTCATTTCCCCAAAGACCACAGTGGGATGGTACCCATTGAAAGACGATCTTTCCTTTTATCTTTCCCAGGAGTTCTCTACAGTTCTGCACACGTAAACAATTATTCTCATTATAGTTGGACAAAGCCTGAAGGGCAGAAGTAGAATCTGAAAGAATTACAGCTCTTTCAATGGGGGAGATGAACAGCAAGTTGCTGAAGGGCTATATGTATAGCTTCAACCTCACCATCAAAGTGAGTTGTCAAAGGGCCGGCGTGTAAATAGAAGAAGAGGTGACTAAAAACACCAATGCCAGCGCCTTGGGCAAAGTCCAAGAGTGAGCCATCTGTATAAATGTGAAGCCACTCCTCCGGTGGGAAGCGGGCATTGATAGTTTCCAAAGCCATAGCGTGAAGAGCAGTTGGACTTAGATCACGTTTTCTCACATTCAGAACAAGGTCCAATCTGATGTCGAGTATTGCGTAGTCGAGTGGGTTAGCAAAAGACAGTAATTCAAAGGGCACATCATTAATGACTTTATATTGAATGTTCTCACGAACACATTGAATAAAGCCCTTTTGAGTCTTAAGATTACGTCCTCCATCGGAATCATAGTCCCGCCAGAATGAATTATTTGGGAGTCTAATAAGTCTATTGAAGAGAATAGCAGCATTCTTCTCAATTATATTAGTGAATGGCTGAAGGTCGCAAAGTAACTGCATGGCAAGTACTGGAGTAGTTTTAACTCCGTCAGTGATCATGCGAAGGGCTTGGTTATGGAAAGTGTCAAGAAGTTTTCTAACGTTCTCTGAGGCAGAGATCAGCACCTCATTGCAATAATTTAGAACTGGTTGAATATATGTCTTGTAAGTTGTATTTAAGGTATCCCTATTGCATCCCCATTTAACTCCGGTCAATCCTTTAAGAATGGAGAGTCGCTTTCTTGCCTTAGAAACAACAAGCTCAGCATGTTTAGTCCATTTCAATTTGTTATCAAGAGCGCAACCCAAATAAATTGAAACATCACTCTGTTGAACAGGCATACCGTTATAAACCAATTAGGGACTGAATGGTTGTCTATTTAAAGTGAAGAACTGACAAGTAGTCTTCTTTAGGTTTACAGTCATATTATTTTCAATACACCAAAGGTGTAATCTTTCAAGGGTCAGATTTAGGATGGTATTTAGTTTGGACTGATCCCTCTTTGGTGTGCTGCACCAGATGGTAAGGTCATCCGCAAATAGAGCCGTATTGGTCAGTCCATCAGATGCCAAGAGATCAGGGAGATCATTAATAAAGATGTTGAATAAGATAGGACTAATCACAGTGCCTTGGGGCAGGCCAGTTTCACTTTGTTTAAAACTGGAAATAGCATTTCCAAAACGAACGGCCGAGAAACGCTGAGAAATGAAGTTCCTTATCCACATAAGCATATTATTGCACACACCCAGGGTCTGCAATTTTTGAATACATTTAAGCCGCCAAACTTTATCAAAGGCTGCTTCAAAGTCCACAAATAGGGCAAGAGCAGAGTGTCTCTGATCAAGGGCGTCCTTGATGGACTGGCCAAGAAAAACAACTTGTTGGTTTGTGGACTGACATTTTCTAAAGCCAGCCTGAGAAGAGGCCAGGAGATTATTAGTTTCGAGGTACCAGTCGAGTCGAGAAGTGATCATTCTTTCCATGACCTTAGATAAGATACTTGTTAGTGAGATGGGGCGATAACTGTTTAAATCATCCAGAGGTTTGTTCTTTTTAGGAATAGGAACAACTATTGCCTTCTTCCAGATTGCAGGCACACCATACTTCCAGCTATGGTTATACAGTGTCAAAAGCACAGAAAGTGCATTACAGCCAAGGTGTTTCAAAAATTCAGGGTGAAAATTATCTGGTCCGGGACTCTTAGCACACATGTGCCCAACAGCCTCTCTTAGCTCTGAAATACTAAAATTTCGATGGAAAATCTCATGTCCATGAGATTGAGACGAAGCAATATTACGGATTTCTCGCCCAATAATTTTCTGTCTGGTCTTAAGGCTCTTTTTTAGGCGTTGTTTAGTTGAATAAAATGAATTAAAGGAGTTGGAAATATCCATGTCGTTAGTTAAAACACGATTACCGACTCTCAAAGGTTCCGTCGAAGAAGTATTTGCCCTATTCTGAATCTTGTTTACAAAATTAAAAACCTTTTTTCCATCCTTCCTGTAATCGATTTTTGTTATAAAATTATTGAAACAATTACGTTTCGCGGTAAGATATCCTTTCGAAGGAGGGCGACACTCTTTCTCCAGTTTTGGACATCCTCTGGATTTTTACTTTGTTCAGCAATAAAACGGGCAGTAGAAGATTTCTCTTTTAAAGCAGCGAGATTTTCATTCCAAAAGGGTTTATAGTTAAACTGCTTGCCCCTAGGAATCCATTTCTTAGCAGTTTCAAAGATAATTTTTACAAATCTGGAGAAAACTATCGACGCTTTCACCGGCCTTACAGAAACTCGAAACGGATTCGAAAATAGTCTCGTTTTCCAAAGTAAAGTTCTTCCAGTCGGCCTTGGCGAAATTCCATCTATTTCTAAAGGGTCTCTTTGAAGAATTACTTGTGTCAAAACCAATCCCAGTAATAATCATGCAGTGGCCTGAGCCAGGATCGCAAATGACTTCTCTTTCTACATCATCAGCGATATCCGCGGAAGCTAAAGTCAGATCTGGGTCAGTACCATTGCCATTGTAGTGCAAGTAGGTTGGAATATCTGAGTCATTATACAAAAGTTCCATTTGGTCAGCGATCAAAAGATCTTCCATTGCCTTACCAGCGGAATTCAGATCACTGTAGTTCCAGCGCTTGCTGTGAGCATTAAAGTCACCGCATAGTATTGTTTTACTGGTGAAAGTCAGGAGACTAAAGTCACACACACACAAGCTTAGTGTTACCAGGTGGGCTGTAGCAACCGTAAACTTTGAAGTGTCTCTTCCGCTTCCATACATCTAATTTGATGATTTCAGCACCATTATAGGAAGAGAGATTACTAATTTCATGAAAATCCGAAAGCAAGCCTTTTCTAACACCAACGAGGATGCCACTGGCAATCCTCCTCGATTTAGGTAGGATTTTAGTGCAATAAGGTCCAAAAGTATGAAGTTTCAATGAATCATGAGACAAAATAGCTTCAACAATAATGAAGACATCAATATCTTGAGAAATTAAAATAGACATCAACTGTGTTCTTTTTTCATGAGAGAAACCACCAGCATTCCATTGTAATATTCTTAGCCACTGCTGATTCTTAAAAGGACGGTTAGCACCAGAACTCGAAATTTGATGCTTAGATTTTGTACCAAATCGTGGATTTCTAATTATAAATTGTTAAAAAATAAAGATGCACATATTCAAAAGTCTTAATAAAGAGAGAGAGAAAAAGATAACTTAGTTGATTCACTTTTAATATTACTAAATTTAATATATTTTTGCCCCCAAATATTTTTTCCCCTAAGAAAATAGTGATTCTACTTTTTATTTTTTCCCTGTAGCACAAGACGCTACTATAGACGAAAAATATCGTTGGGAAAAAAATGCTACGAGATACCAGCATTTAGCACAGGAATTTTATTGACTCCAGCTACAAGTTATCTCGTGTGTTTTCTTTAAAATTACTGTAAATATCATTTAGTACTATGTTTGCAGCTTTAACATTAAATTTTACAAGACACTCTAAATCCCCCTGGCAGTGAATGGGTTTGAAGGAAATGCTTCTATTTACATATATTTAAAGTTAAATTAATCTTTGGTAAAGAGCTACAATACATGTACAGATAGCAGACATCAATGGCTTACTACTTGCCGGGAAAAAATGTTAACAGAACATAATAAACATTAAACCAAAAGTTGAGTAGTTTTCGTCCTTTCTCTGCAGTGGGAATATTGTTTGTAATATGTCTCCATAGGTTAAATGTATCATTTATTTCCCCAATTTTTTTTAAAAGAAATATTTTGTAGTAATATTCATAGAATCTTGATCACAATTCATGTACTGGTTACATCAAGATATCATTTATTTTTTTATAATATTGACAGTTGAAAGTATAAAACAACTCTGAGACGTATGTTGGCGTAAATGTTGATTTTAGCACTTATAATTCTTTAATAATAAACATCCTTTATACCTTCGTCGCAAAGTTTGATAATATTTTGTATCCAAAATAAAATAGTTAATTGCTGTCTAAGCATTAATAAATTACGTTATATTCTATGTACGTTGTAATCGTGATGCAGTTTAGAAAAATGCTCGAATGGTGTTTGTATCATAAATATTTTCTAATTACGCTTATAACAAAATAACGTTGATCAATTGCAGAGAGAGAAATTCAGATTTCGCTTATTAAATATTTCTTTATATCTTGCTGAAATATTAGTTCTTTAAGACTTTCAAGATAATGTTTGTTTGTTTTTAATTTCTGAATCATGTTCTGCAATAAATTGTTATTGATGTAATATTATTAAAGTGTAGTGCTCAACTTTTCTTTTCCTAAATAATAATTTTGGAAAAATTATGCACCGTTATCTCTTTAAAAAATTTTTTCATCTTTTGTTTTCAAATTTATTCAGACAATTTCTTTTGCTTGTATGTTTGTCATTAGAATTTATTTGAATACAGATTTTAAAAATGTTGGAAAGCTTCGGTTCTGCCTGATTTCTGCAATCATCCAAAGAAAAAATAACTAGGGGGGCAAAGAGAAAAGGGGGAGAATTGGAACTTTTCGTCTTAAGTACTTGGCGCGAGAGAAAACGGGAAGCTTTCAGCTGAAGTATGTTCCTCGGCAGGGAAGCAAAATCGATAGTTGGCACATGCGCAGTATTCTTTTTCTCATCCCGAAGAGCAGGTGGGTGGCAAAAGGGGAAGGGATACTTGTTCTCAGTTCAACTCAAACTTACTGTTCCCGGCCGCACAAACTTTAGCGTGGGGGGAAACGTGCGCAATGCGCTGCAGAAAAGCCATTTTGCTTCACTGACATCGCAGACATTAGCTCGTGCGGAGTTGTTGGAATGGGACAGGCATTTTTCGATGAAGAATTTTTCAATTCAGAATGATGTTTCACGAAGTTTTTAGTCGAAAAGATTTATATATATATTTAGTTCAGAATTATTTCTGAAAATAATAATTTTATATAATCAGTGTTAAAACAAGATAAGGGCAGAATTTCTGTACCCTTTGTTCTTTTTACGATAATGGTACCAAAAAAATCTTTAAGTGCATAGTTGAAAATATACGCATTTGCGGAAATTTTATGGTGAATTCGCATGTTTGAAAACTATGAGCCCTTTGCAATTATCTCACATTTTTGTTGTTTTCTCTGATGTTGAGGTTTTAAGTTCTGTGTTTTGTTGATAAACACTCCCCCTCCTTTTACTGCGAAAAACCTGTTTTTCAATTTTTTTTTTCGCTTTGTGAAAACGTAATGCAGTTTATTCGTAATATTTAAATAAAAAGTTAGAATAATTTCATAAAAAAAGGGATAATCTATTTTTAGATAACTTCTAGGAAGATTGACAGACAACCAAAAGCTTTTAATTTGCACTAAATAATTCTGCAACCAGTTACAAGAATTAGAGTAATATAAAAGAATATATGCAGTACACATTACATTGTAGTTAAAGAATACAGGAGTAAAATGAAGATATTTTTTAATACTTTTACTCTTTATGTTAACATTAGTTTGGGCATTTTCATATTAATTTTTAATTTTCTCATTTACTTTAATTACCTCTCACTCCATTTTGACATAATGAAACACGGTACTTCATAGGGCTCTTTTTCTGTGATATTAAATATAATCAGAATTCTAATATTTTATAATATTGTAAGGAAAGGTACCCCATGTTGCCTCGTTGATATTAAACATGCAAAACATTAGTTGTCACGATTCATGAATGATAGATAGTATTAAAGAATTCCTATAAAAACAAATGGGGGCTCCAAGGGTGTTTTTACTGAACAGCCTTAAAGTGAATAAATGTCTCTCCCAATTATTTTCGATTTCTGCGTACGTTCCGTTTTATGTTGCTTGTGAAATATTTCAAACTTGAGGCATATCTGCAGGAAGTTTGCAACTTAACTCCATTTTGTTGACTTAAAATCTGTTTACGCTCGTTGTTTGAATGCGTTTTACGTTCCATAAAACCTTTTTTCATTATATTCGGAAGTAATTTTTGTTAATCCATATCGCGTATCAATCAGTCATATTCAACTGCCACACTATTTACTTTTATTTTGGATTTAGATATTTAGCCGAACGATTTGGATTTAGATAGCCGAAAAAAGCATCTCGTAACCGTCCAAAGAAAAGAAAAAAAACTCCGAGGAAACCAGTTTGCAAAGGTAATCAGTCCTAAAAAAATGCTCGTGTAGGAATGGATACTTCTAAAACAAAAACAAAAAAACATCTGATGAACATCCAAAGAAAAGAAAATTCGATAGAAACGAGTTTGCAATAAAAGTACTTCGACCTTTAACATGTGCACAAGTGAAAATTGATGTTTCTAAAACCAAAAGAACATTCAATGAGCATCAAGACGAAAGGAAATTGGATGGACACCATTTTGCAAAAGAAGTAATCCAACCTGTGATAAGTGCTCAAATAGGAATGGATATTTCTAAGCCAAAAAGAGCATCCGGTAAGCGTCCAAAAAAAAGAAAATTCCGAGGTAACCAATTTGTAAAAGTAACTCGTCCTTTAATAAACACACATGTGAAAACAGGTGTTTCTAAGACCGAGAGAACATGTCCTGAGCATCAAGATGAAAGGAAATTGGACGGACACCATTTTGCAAAACAATTAATCCAATCTGTGATAAATGCTCAAATAGGAATGGATATTTCTAAGCCAAAAAGAGCATCTCCGGTAAACGTCCAACAAAAAGAAAATTCCGAGGTAATCAATTTGTAAAAGTAACTCATCCGGTTCAAGTGTAGTATAGGGTGGCCACTCTCTCTCTTGGTGCAGTCCTTTTTTTTTTTTTGGTGACTAAAAGCTGTCACCAAGGTACTTTTTTCGGAATTATTTATTTTGGAATGAATTCAATATCTCACCATGACATTTAGATAAAAATCGCTAAATCCGATGTGCCCCCCCATACTACACTTGAGCCACATCCTTTAATAAATGCACATGTGAAAACAGGCATTTCTAAGACCGAGAGAACATGATGAGCATCAAGATGAAAGAAAATTGGACGGAAACCATTTTGATAAAGAAGTAATTCATTCTACAATAAATACTTATTGGTATTGATTTTTATGAAAATTTTTCATTTCAAACAAAAATATGCCAATTTATTAAGTTAGAGAATAAGTTATGTACAACTTTTTAGCTGTTGATCTAGTTATTGAATTCAGCTATTTATGTATTTTCAAAATAAATTCAATTATGGCACTAGGTAGTTTCTAAATTTTTGTATTACAGTTTATTATTAGTTGTATGCCAAATAGATAAAATTTATAGAATACTGAAAACAAAATTACAATATGGGTAATAAGTATTTATTATATTTTTATACTTTCAAAAATGATTTGTGTGATAATTTTATTACATGGTTGATTTTTCAATTCCTAAAATAAGTTCTCTTTCCCTATATATATATATATATATATATATATATATATATATATATATATATATATATATATATATAAGACACACACATTTGTTGTCTGTTCCCTCATAACTCGAGATCCCAGAGACCCAAATAACGTGAAACTTGGTACACGTACACAAAATTACACGAGAAAGGTTCTTAAATAGGTTTGGTGTTCATAATTCCTTCCAAATTTTTTTAAACTTAATTTTTAAATGATTTTCCCGTGTTATGACGTCATATGTAGTCACGTTTCTCACTAAGTGGACAATTTATACTTTACATGCAGTTTTTCAAGATTATTACATATTTTTACTGTAGCTATGTTTATCGGTTGGAATATTTATTCAATTTTTCTATTCTTTGATATTTAATTAGGATTACTTTTTGAATAAATCATTTTTTTAAGGATTATTCTTTAACAACTAAAATTTTGTTTTGTTGTTTTGGCAACATTTAGGTATTATCGAGGGATGTTTATGTGTGTGATTTTTCTTGCAAATTACAACTTATTTATTTATTTCTTTAGAATGCGAAGATTATAATTTTGACAAACTAAAACTTCTCATTGATAAGGGTTATATTTCAGTTCGGTTCAAATGTAGTATAGGGGGGGGCCACTTTGGATTTGGCGATTTTTCTTCGGATGTTTCGATTTTTATCTAAATGCCATGGTGAGATATCGAATTCATTCTAAAATAAATAATACCGAAAAAAGTACCTTGGAGACCACTTTTAGTAACCAAAATAAAGGACTGCGCCAAGTAGCCCCCTATACTACACTTGATCCAATAATATGGTTGTTTGCAATTTCATGTGTCTTTATTTTAACCTTAAGCAGTGTTGGTAGTAATTACATATCAAACTGGAAGAGGCATCAGAGAATGAGCAAAACAGACAAATGGCTTATATACCTGTTGAGGAAGCAGGTGGTTATTTTTGGAACTTATGTACTATCCTGACAATCGCCAACATTCAAAATAACTTGCCAAGTTGGCAACCCCGATTTTACATGTCATATATATATGTTGAATTTTGAGTCGTGCTTCGTTTCATACATCGCCAATAGGTTGCGGTTATATGTAAGTACCTTATTTTTTAAAATTATGCTTTTGCATTGATAAAGTTAGTTCAGTTCTTTTTATGTCAGTTGATGTTAGTATTGTACTCCATTTTTCAATTTATTTTTATGCTCAGGATATATATACTTTGGATAATTTTTGTAGTAGTTGCGTATTATTGCACAATCGCCAACGTTCAAGACAACTCGCCACTTTGGCAATTCCAACTTTGTGTGAGTTGAATTAGCAATCGTGTGCTTCATTTTGTATAATGTCTCCCAATAGTTTGCGATAATACATAAGTACCTCTAATTCTGTACATTACTATAACATTAGACTGGCCGCAACATACCAATTTGGTGGGATTTCAAAATCATGCCAAAAATAAGTAGCCAACCAATGTGAAATTAATATTATGAGTATTATCTTAGCCTGTTTTATCTTTCCCTCCAGTAATCCTTAATTAATTCAATATATAATTTTTTTATATATATATTTTAGTACTTACATTTTTTTTTTGGCGATTATGTACTGCAAATATTTTTTGCAATGTCTTTGGCAAAATTAATCAGCGGTATTTTTCTTAAATATGTTTTTTTTATCTGTTTTTGACAATTTTTTAAATTTTTTTTGGTGTCTGTCTGAAATGCAAATAGCAAAATAAATATTTTACAATATATATATATATTGTGTTTGTATGAAAATGTTTATACTGATTTATTCAAAATATTGAGTCGTCTTTTATTTTTGATATCTTTTTAAGATTTAATTTTATGTTATAACTAGCTATACCCAGCTAATTGTTGCTGTGGCTCAGTCAGCTTTAAAATACCGATACACCGTAAAGTATGTCATGAAGCTTACAAAAGTAATAATACACAAGAATTCAAACAAATCTATATGCATATAAGACACATTTGTTGTCTGTCTGAATAAACTTTCTCTTTCACACATCATTTGGACAAATTTTCAAAATTTGTTTGTGTGGTTAGTAATTAATTATAATGCTATAATTTTAATTGAATAGGCAGATATTGCATTTTTAAGTATAAAAATAGTTATAACTACTGTACTGTATTTTTTTCAGTGAGTAAATATTAATGTCGCACTGTTCAGCTACATGAGGGCTTTTGGCGACGGACCACATAATTTTGAACCATGGTCAAGTGACATGAACAACACCCCTGAGCTGGCACCCCCTTCTCCGAACTACCACGCCACACCAATTTAGCAGGAATATTCTACCAATACTTAGCTGGAATATTCTTTGAAATCCACTCTTCCAAGATATATGACAGCACGGGTTCTATGATGAGTATTTTAGCGGGGAAGGCAAATAGTTTTGTAGCAGATATTACATTTTCAGCAGATTGCAAAGATTATCATTTTTGTCCCCCAAAAATAGTTAATGTCAAAATTTAAGTGTCTTATGTTTTTGTATGTTTATGGAGACCTTAGAAAACGATTTGACTATTTATTTTAAGTGATTGGTGTATATAATTAATTTTACAGTGGAATATATTTAATTAATTTATTAGCTCTAACTGATTAAATTTCCCTAAGTGGAGTATTTTGTTTATGTATGTCCCTTAATTTTCAATGTAGTGACCTAAAAAAATATTGCATGAAAAAAATTGCAGTAAATCATTATGCGGTGGATAAAGTATGAACGTGCATTGCTCTCCTACACGGCGGGTCTTATAAAGCTCTAATAAAGTTTGAGCTATGAAAGTAGCTTGGCATTTGCCAACTTGACTCTATCGTTAACATTTCGCTATTTTTTCCATTGAATCGCCATTGTTATTTAGGAAACGGCGTTGCTTGCAAGTATTACAATTTTAACATAAAATAAATTCAACAGAAAGTTATATTAATGTATGACACTTTCAGTTATAAATTATTTACAATATTTTAAGCATCACAAAACTTTTAACAATGTGTTACTTTTGCTGAGCAGAGATCAGCTTAGGGAGGTATTGTCAAAAATCAACCCTCAAGAGTGTTACGGGGAGTTATAAATATTAAAAAAATCCTTTTTATCAGCTATTAGATCTACAGACTTAAAATTTAACAAAGGTATTTTTTTCTTTCTTTTTTTTTCTTCAGCTGAGATATGTGAAAAGCTTTTTTTTTTGTTTAATTTTCAATTCACATAAAATTAACTCATTAAAAACTTCTTTATCCTTCAATCTGTGTTTAACTTTTCAGTTCACCTGTGCGAAGAACGGGTATACCAGCTAGTATATACATATACATACTTGTTCAAATTTTCAAACGTAAATAAAATATTTTCTATTCATCCATTATAGTTCAAATACATTTTTTAAACTTGTAGTGGATAAAACTTGATGTTTAATACAGTTTCTTACAATATTAATTGAATTAAAAAATGAATAAATAGTAACAAACAAAAATTATAGTCCAACAGCATATATAAAGGGAAATCGTTCGTTGTGTCCTTGTAGCGTGTTGGACTTCTAATCCAAAGGTAACGGGTTCAAATCCCACCTGGGATGGCCTAATTTCTGAGAATGTGATTTCTTTTTTACTATAGTATTTTATTAGTTATTAAATAAAATTAATGAATAAATAGTAACAAAAAAATTAGGCCTACACATTATATAGAATGGAAAATTGAAGTTTCAAAGGTTTTGTGCAATAAAATTATGTCAAAGAATAATATAATTTTATTTCCTGTTAAAATTATAAGGTCTAATTTTTTCTTTATTTTTTTTCTATTTGTGTGATAAGAATTATTTAGACATAACGTGCATATTAACTTAGAATTCTTGAATTATACATTTTATATTCCATTATTTATAAAAAAGTGTTGGTTAAGGGAACAGTTGGCAAAGACAATTTTTTGGTGACTAGAAGCAGTTGCCAAACTATTGACAGTTGTTCTGAGAGATTATGAAATATTATTTTCCAAAAACCGTCAAGGGAAAATACAAATAACAGTACTTTTAGAATTATCAATAATGGATTAGAATGAAATTCTGGTCTATTATTTTCTTCAATAAAAGAAATATTAAATTAGAAAAAAAACTTATCTTTTTGCTTACAAGATAGTTTCGCCAGAAACAGAGTAAATTTCTTAGTGCTGTACTTAAGTATTATCGTAACCTATTGGAAACATTATGTGAAACGAAGCACATGATTGCCAATTCGATACATGCGAAATTGGGGTTGCTAATTTGGTGAGTTACCTTGAACGTTGCAATAATGCGTAAGTACCCTTACTGCCTTCAAGAAAACATAAAATCGGTTCATTCAAATTTTACTTTTCCTTGCTTTTTTGTGCATTTTTCTCCACAAAGTAAGAATTGAAATATTTCTCGCACACGCACACATTATCATCAAAAATTGAAGTATACATTTTTTTTTTTTTTTTTTTCAAATTTTCATACATCCTCAAACCAGCTATTCTTTCATACAGACATTCTAATATGATGCTCATTCATTAGTCTTTCGATATATCCACCACACGATTTCTTTTTATCCAACTTCATAGCATTCTTGCAAACTGTATATTCAACTTTTACACCAATCCTTTACCCATATAACCATTGCATCAGACATTTTCATTTCATTTTCTGACTTACTGTTCATGATAATAAGATGGTTCAAATGCAAAATGAGAAACTGAATAGAAAATAATTTTCAATGTAAAGTGTGTAAACCCACAAATCCAAAAACAGTAAGTAATATTTCTTAAAAAAAGAACAGTTTATTGGGATTGACGAGTATATTTGTCATGTCTAAAAAGTGATCATTGGCTATTTAAATCATAATTTTTAAGAAAAACAAAGCATATTCCAAAGTTTCATGATGTTTAGAATATTTTGAGGTCAGCCCAAAGTAGAACAAATAAATAAAAATATGAAAAGTTTATGATGGACGCTTTCATCCCATATGCACGGGCTGAAACAATGTGCAATTATGTTTTTTAGATGTTAACCTAAAAGTTTAAAAGTTTTTACCTATTTATTTTTCACCTTTATATGTATTTAAGGTAGTAGTCCGATGTGATGGGCAAAATTTTGATTTTTTTTTATGCATTTTTATTTAACAAGAAAATAAAATGCAATCCTTTTGTAATTTTTACATGTTTTAGTATTTCAAAGTGTACAAAAGAATTTTTTGATTTAATTTTACATTAATTTTTATAAAATTTTTTATATAAAAGTGGAGTTTTCAACAAAAAAGGTGAGCTGCTTTGGGGAAGCAAACAGCCTTCCATAGTCATCTGAAATAAAATAAAAAAAATTGCGGACTTGTAGAAAAAAAAGTTTTAAAATCTAATTTTTTTGTCAATAAATTGTTTAAAAAAATTAATTTATTTTTAAAAAATTGAATGTTGTACAGTTTACGTATTTAGCTATGTGTCTTTAGAATAACAAGTCAAATTTTCAGCCAAATCGTTTGAATAGTTTTGAGACAGTGCTTCCCCAAAATTCCAAAAACATGGTTTGGAGAAAAACGTGTTTAAAGTTTTGACAATTCAGTCATTAATCAGCTATGCCTGGCCTATTGCATAGAGCAATCCTTCCATTTCCTTAAAGTTATCAAGAGTCCTGCGTAAGGTTCTGGCCTCTTTACAGTTGGCTTGTGCAGTTTTCTCTGCTCTTGAAATTCGTGCATTGTCAACATACTCCCTGGCTGTTTGACCTATTGTGATGCCCATAACTTTGAGTACTAGTAGAAAACTCTCATTAAAGATACAGATAGCAATTTCCAAAACATTTTTCCCAGTAAAAGTATATTTTGGAGCAAAATTCCAAACACAATGATTGAAACTTTCATTATTATTTTGGGTGTTTTCCCTCCAAATATCTCCAACAAATCATCAGATGTTAAAGTCTCTTACACTGGTTTTATAAGATTTATAAATTGCTCATCAAACATTACTGGGTGTTCAGTACTCTCTTGATTTTCTGCTTTCAATTGTTAATATTTTCACCAAGAATCTGTGCAGTAAAGGTGCTGAGAGTATTGTATACTATACAAAATTCTTATATTTCATCTTTGTCATTCAAAAAGGTTTGCTATAATATGCATATCCTGGAATAATAGGGATGCAAGGACAGTAAAAGAGGGATCGGTCAGAGCAGCTGCCTCGTCAACACACTTTTATACACACTATGGTGCACTCTCTTTTTTTGGTTATAACTTTGAAAATATTACAAATTTTGATCTGAAAATTTCAGGGAACATTAAGATGTTTATCTTCCGAAAAATGTTTTTTAAAAAAAAAACAGATTTTTTCTTAATTAACTTAAGACACCAAACTACTACCTTAATTCTTCTTCCATTTTGGGAGTAATATATGTTTGTTTTCCAAATAAATAAGTAATAGTAATAAAATTTTCAGCCTTTTATCCCTTCAGTGGGTTGATAAATGAGTACCAAGCTTGCTTGGGAACTAAACACTGGGGGTTTCACGTCCCACTGATCACCTGACCCGAACATCTGCTCCTGCATCTCAGTGCACATAGTCATGAAATTTGAGATGAGCACAGTTGACCTTGGTCCTCATGGGCTGTTGCACTAAATTAAGTTTAGTTTAGTAATAATTTTTATGAAATAAACGTATCTTTTTTGTCCAATATTTTAACTGTACAACTTTGTGATTGATGAGTATACTCGTCATCGCTCGATTTCCAGGATACACATAATTGTGCATTCTCAAACTGGAGCACCACATTTAAATTTAAATGGTTTATTAAGTATGGTTTAAATCTTATTTCATAAAATAAAAAATTTTCATTTAATTCCGTAAAGTCAATTCACTTTTAAAAACATTGAAATTTGTATTTTTTACTGTTGGAATATGTTTCGTTTTGACATATTTCTAATTTCAGATTACTTGATGTTTTGGTGACCTATTTTAGAAGGTATCATAAAAATCATCTTGAAGCACTTTATACTTCACTTAATTTATTTTTTTTAAACCAGGTTAACAATTTTCTTTTATGCATTGCAGAAACAAGTAGTTCAAGATTTGCGAAAAAATTTAGAAGTCAAGCAGTGTTGTCCATATTCTTGCCCTCAAAATTCTTCAGGTTGTCCTGCAGCTTCCCATCCTCCTAGTCCACTTATACCAAATCAGGAAATACGGATGTTATGCTGTGCACCAAAATATCCTGTGAAAAACCACAAGTTACCAACAACGGTATGAATCTATTTTAGAAACTTTCTTTGTTTTAAATTAGTAATGTTAATTTAATTTGCTCTCTAAAATCTAATAAAGAATTAAAGTATTCATTCATATGGAGATGGTAAAATGTTGCAGCCATTATCTATGTCTGATGTTAAAAATTTAATTTGTGATTTAATTCATTTGTATGGCAAAGAATTCAGAAGTGTTAAATAGTTAAAATTTTTATTTATTTATAACATTTTGGTATACTAAGAATATTATGTGTAAAAAAAATGTGCAGGGTTATTACAAATAAGTATACAGTTTCAATAATTTTTAGAATTATATATCAGCCTGAAGCATCACATGTTATCTTCAATTGATATGGGATTGGTTTTATTTAATCCTTAAATAAATTAGTTTTAGTTTAATTATTTCTCTTCAAGTAGTTGAAAACTAATATTACACATATTTCTATAAAGTTGGTATTGCTGTCCAATTCGTGTTTTGGCATTCAAGTTAAGTAAAATGGCAATGAAATGTTATTTCAGTTTGAATAAATTGAAAACCATGTCTTTTTTTTTTATTTGGAATTAGAAATATTGTAATATTAAGGTTTTTAGTGTTTATCATTGACAGCGAAATAAATATAACTTTGTACATGTGCAAAGTTATATGCTTCACAAATAGAATGATTTATAAAATATTGAAACTGTATACTTGTATAACTAGGGTTCATTCTAGGTTTTAAATGGGATTGGGTTTAAAAAATTTCAAAACTACTTTCTTGATAATTTTATTGAAGTTCTAATTTTTATGTAATTATATGAGAACTTCTACATTTTATAAAACAGGAAATTGTCTGATTGGTTAAGGTATGACTAAATACATATATACTGGCAGGACTGAATTTTGATTTCAGTTGGCAAACAGGACAGAGTGCCCCTCCCAAAAAAACTACCTAGAATGAACTCTCTTGTAATAATCCTGTATATCATATTCAACTTTTCATTTTCACAACACAATTTCATATTTCTCTCTAGTAATATAGAAAAAGACCTAATGCATAAATTTTGTTTATAGACATTAGCAACTAAGCCCGTTATAAACTGTGTGAATACAGTCCGCCAAACAGTGCCTCCAACATTAAACAACATTGCCACCCCAACAGCTACATTCACTTTCAAAGCTCCAGTGGGTACAGTTGTCCTGCCAAATTGTTCAGCAGCCAATACTTTAAAGGTTGCTGAACATCAGAAAATGCATCCAGTCCTGGTGGTACCGTCTCCGTCCAATCGCACCGTTGACGGCGCCCACACCGGGGTTTTATTTAATTTGGTTCCACCAATCAGAGTGCCTCAGTATCCTCCACCATTGCCTCGAATATCTACTCCTATTGTAAGTGAACATTTCACTTGCGCCATATGCTAGGAAATTTATCTTTGAAATTAACTTTCAATTTATAATATCCTTAAATTCAGTACTTAATCTTTCTTTATATAATCCTTCAATATAATAAAATGTAGATTCATTTCACTTGATAACATCTCGTAATGTTTTTGTATATATATGTACTTGGTGAGTAGGACATATTGCTACATGTTTTCTCAAGAAATCAATTTTATGTGCTGGAAGTATTGTAATGAAGGGGGGAATTCTCTAAGACTAAAAATATTCATATTAATTTACAGTCTCAAGTATTTTGGGATATATAAAAATTGTATTTGTATATAAAGCATCAAAGCTGTTGAAAAATTAATCACTGATTAAAACTTGTTTTATGGTTTTTTTAGTTATGAATCTCCATTTTTACCTGTACAATTTATAATTAATGAAATTCACTAACTCCTTGTTTTAATGATCTAATGCGTAATTTTAATTTTTAAATATGTGTTTATTATGAGGGAACCTCATAAATATGTAAAAATGAAGGTGTTCTCTGTCTTTTCTAATAATTCTGTGTGCTATGTGATATTTTAATTATTTTTTTCATGTCATTGTGTGTGTGTGTGTGTGAAAATATTGCTAGTAGCTTATAGCATAAGAATTCCATTTTTGCATTCTCTAAGAGTCAGATTTCCTCTTAAGTAGAAACTTTGATAAGAGTTGTACTGTTCGATGGAAGTGTATGAGCAATTTGTTTAAAACTTCTTTTAATGTGTATTTTTTAAATTATTTTAACAAGATTCTTAGTTCTTGAACCACTTATATCTTGCATTGCATCATGAGTAAATTATAAGCAGTTAAAAAGTTCTTAACTGAAACATGTAGCTGAATATATCTCATTCGCCTTATTATCAGTTTTACATGATATTCAGGGATGCCTTAAGACTTCTTGAAACCCTGGGCCCAGAGAAATCTTAAGATTTTTTAGGCCCTGGGCCCCTATGTAAAAGTTGCCCTATCTGTGATCTTAAAATTAGACAGTATATAGCATGCATTATCAAATTCTCATAATTTGAAACAAAGGTGTACAACTCACTGTTTCATAAACCAGATCGATCAATGGTCGCATTTCGACTAAATGAGTTCATGGTATTGGGCCTAGGCCTATACATAGAGAATGGTCTTCCCATAATAATAGTTTGACCACTTTAGCCAGTTGACATGCAGTTTGAAATTCCTTGTTTTTCGGAGAATATGTAAGTAAATAATATTTTGCCATTAAAATTATCCCAATCATAATCTTATTAAGTTTGAGTCGAGAACGAAACGAGGCCCCCATTGATGGTGAGGCCTTGAGCCCAGTTGGCCCATGCCTTAATACGTCCCTGGTGATATTCTTACTTTGACTTATAATGTAAATTAATTTCTTAGCTAGCTAGGCTAGTTAACTTGCCTTAAAGATTTCATTTCTTGTACTTCGTTCAGTAATAGTGTGATTCATTCTTTATATTCTAATGTACCTTTTACTTCTTTCTTAGACTTGTCAAAAGAATCAAGTTCTCAATAATTGTATACCAGTAGCAATTGCCAGTATTCCAAGCATTTCCACACCACCCAATAACATTGTAGAACATCCAGTTGTCATGGCTGCTTCTCAAAGTCCTCCAATGAGCTCTACTGAAAAAGTCCAGCCTTCTCAGGTGACTGGAAAGATCTCCCGCAAAATAGAGCAAAGGGTAATTTTAAAGCTTTGTGTTTAAAATTGTATAATGTGATGTTAAATTTTATTACTGTTTAGTTGATTATCATATATTTGTAATTTTATTTTCATGAAAGTAAACATGAGATTATTTTAAGATTACTTTAGTGTACAATGGTCAAAAAAAGGAGAACCCTTAAGGATTTCTTTTCACATTTAAAAAATGGTATTGATATATTATTTGATTAACATAGTGCATTAGTTTTTAAGAAAGGATTTTCTCATTACAAAACTGATTTTTAAAAAATTAGAAAGTTATTAATGGGCCATAAACTAGATTGTTTAATAAAATTTTTCCCATTTATTTAATATCACCTGATAAATGGATTAATAATATTTGTTAACCCATACATGGCATGTTAAGATACTGATTTTTCTGTTCATAAGTTTGTACATAATATTTTGTGACCTATTGTTGGATAATATTGCATTAAAATTTTAATCCATGTGTTTTATGACTAGAAGAATATATACTGGTAGATTCAAATTTAGTGTGACCAATTTTAAAAGTATATAACTATTTATGATGAATTTCTATCATTTTTAATATAAAACCAGTAGTAAAATGAAACATTTAAATTACTAATCTAACCATTTTTGTTAGTGGGAGTAAATTGGAGTACTGAAATTAGATTCTCAAACCCGGAACGAAATTTTACAGCTTTTGAAGAATGTTTGTTCAAATTCTGTAAAAAAAATAAAGCATTTAAAAATCAAAAAAGACATTTTGTTATTGCATTACTATCTAAAACTCAAAAAGAAATAAAATTTGCCTCTCAATCAAAAGCTCCAGGGGAAAATATGTGAACAAAAGGAAATCCTTAATGAAAAAGAAAAGAAGCTGAAAAGAATTATTGCTTTAGAAAATCCTTGGCCTCAGAAACCTATGGCAAAGAAACTACAGATAAAGCAATCAACAATTTGTCAAAGAAAGAAAATTGGCTATAAAAAAGTAAATTTTCCAAATTGTCATCAAATGTCTGTTAAGACAGTTGAAAAACGAAGGAAACGTTCTTGACCTCTGTATTTAATGTTATGCAAAGATAGATACAAAACATTGATAACTTCAAATGAAGCAGCTTTTCATCTGTCATTCACAACTAACAAAACGAAGATACGATATATTTAACATATGAAATGTCGAAAAGACGCAGCTGTTTTGCAAAATGCAAGTTGGGTGTTATGGTATGGATGGGAATGTCCTCTCAAGGCTCAACAAAACCATTTTTTATAGAACCAAAGGCTATAATTATCAAAATAAAGTTTTGAAACACTTGATCAGAGAAAGTAAACTTCTTTACACTCAAAAAAACTTTGTTTTTCACCAACACTGTGCACCAAATCATACTGCAAAATCAACTATAAATTGGCTGAAATATAAAAAAATAAATTTTCTTCCTTCTGATAAATGACTATCACTATCTCCTGTCTGTGTTCCTTGTGATTATTTTTTACAGAAATACTTAAAAGAAAACAATTAAATAGTTAAGTAAGAAAATTTCAAGGGCTTCAAAAAGCAATTTAAGAGAAAGTTGGAAAAATACCCCAAAAATGGTTGGAAAAAAAACTCTTTTAGCTCAGTCGAAATGCTTATGTAAAATGTACTGTAAAATGTACCACATTGAAAATTTCATGTAAATAACTTTATTCAATAAAATTTATGATCTGCTGAAATTGGTCACACTATTAATTAATCAACCAGTATATTATATATGAGCTAAAAAGCTTCAAAAAGTATTCAGTAGAAAAGTTTATATCTTCAAATGGTTCAAAGATTCATGTAACGATAAGAGGCTCAAAAGGACCCACAGAAATTTTAAAAGCAAAGTTTTTATATATTTAGGTTAATTTCAAAATGTAAAATTAAAAACAAAAACAGTAACATGGAGGTAATTTTATTTTTGGAAGTTTATTCTAACTATACTAGCTAATCCATTATGTTAACTTTTTTGATTGGTTTTTACTAAAAAATCATAATTCTCAACTTTATTTTACTACGATTAACATTAACTTATATTTATACTTTTTAACTAAAGTTGACAAATTGAAATTGTTTTTAAAGCTTAACTGTTTGCTTTTGTAACTTTAAGTATAATTCTAAATTGTATTATCATATTTTGATTTTGTGCTATTTACCATATATTTATATATAAAAAAAAAAAATTTAACTACTCAAATTTTTTAATACATGCATAAAATACCATTAACCAATTTTGCCAAATGATATATTTTATCAATTTTGTGTTTTGATTTGTATAAGTTTTATCAGAATTGTACCAACTTTCATGATTGACAGAAATTTATAAATGTACCAAATGTAATGTAAATGTGTACCAATATATCTGGTTTTTGCAAAATAACAGTTAAATGGAAGTTAAATCAAAACTGAGTAAATGATTCTGTATTTAGTAATATTGCACTCTTTATAATACTTGATTTTTGTCTTAATTGATTTTATTATTAGGTTTTTGAATCTTCTTCTCCCCAGAAAAAGGAATTTTTGTCTGCTCTGGGTCTAGTTAGTAAAGATGCTCTTTCTGACATCAAGAGCAAAAGGCAGGAGCGCAAACGAAGATCCACTGCCAATCCTCAGTTTTCAAATGCAGCACTTGAGGAGAAATGGCGCAATGCTGCTGCTGCACAAGCTTCTGCTGTTCCACAAAAGAGGCCTAGAGGTATTGTTAATATTTAAAAAGAAAGGAATTGCTTAGTTTAATTTTTATTTTGCAATTATTGAATACTAGCTGCATGGTCCGGCTTTGCACAGGCTTTCTCTTTCCCTCATGACGCCAGCAATTATGTGTGTGTTTGTACGCGCACAATGTGAGTGATTTCTAAAATTATTTCATTAAATTTCCCTTTTTCGAAATTTGTTCCACATATTTTCGATTTAAGACGGGGTTTTTTTGCCTACCTCTAGCCCGGCATAACAGTTTTTTTAGTGTAAAATTACTGTTTCTTCTTCCCCTCCCCCTCACAGATAAAATATAGCTTTAAATTTCGATCTATGACTTTTAAAAAACAATACTGCATTAGTTAAAAAATTATGTGAAGGAATAAAAAGAAAACGATTCTTTAGTTAGCTTAAAAATGTCTCTGAAATGTATTTTTATCCAAAATAATAGACAATGTACTTTTTTAATTAACAAATAATTAATTTAGTAATGAATTAATAGAAATATTTTAAAACGCGTGCACACACACCCATATATATATGGGGGAAGCGTAGATATATATTTACATGTACTGAAAAAAAAACATTCAAAAAGAAAAAAACTAAATGATAAAAACATTTTGATATTTTATTTTAATTTCATAGTTTTCCTTCCACTGTCATAGCTACAAATTTTGTGTAATGAATGCTTAAAATAGTGTAAATAATTTATATCAGGAAGTGTAATACATTAATATTACTTTTTGTTGTATGTATTTTATGTTAAAATCTTGCCACCACCTCTCCCTTTTATTATGAAATAAAAACTGTGACGACACTGATGAACGGAATCAATGAAAAGCGAAATCGCACTGAGGTATGGCCTAGACAAAACAGAAGGGATAAAAAAGATAGATGAATGCTGTCACGGGCTTTTTTGCAAATGGCAGAATTTTTTGACATTGTCGTTATATTTTGAAAACTTCTCACAATATCTTTATAAATTTTAGCCTATGTGTTATTCTGATGTATAAGCTATTTTACTGTAAAGTTTCATTAAAATCCATTCTGTTGTTTTTGCGTGAAAGACCCACAAAGATACTCACAAACTTTCGCATTTATAATATATATTAGATTTTCCTAATACTGTGACTAAAGGAGAACCGTGAGATGATAAAAAAAATTTAGTCCTTTTATTGACAAGAAAAATATTACTGCTTTGAAGGGCATCAGAATTTTCAGAAGTTCAATGATCTTATTATCCTTGCTTAGAAATAAATTATTCATATGTAATTTATGAATTGTCAAGAGAATCTTGAATTACATAAATGGTCTTTCCATGTTGTGTGAAGAGATAAGGATGATTAGTTTTGCTTTTATCTTCTCAAAGTTATTAATGAGAGAAATAAAAATGAGTATTTTTATTTTTACAAAACAATGTTTTATTTTAGATTGAGCTTAACATTAGAACCCGTGAATGGGGTCGCTTTGACCCAAAAGCAATTTTGTTTCAGATTTTCACAAAAGTTACTAATGGAATTGAAAAAAAAATTTTGACTTTTCCTATTTTTATACCGATAATGTGTGAAAGTAGGATACATTAAATACTTATCATTTTTTTAAATACTTATACCTAAAACCGCGGAATGGATCATTTTGATCTCGTTATAATCACAAGCACTAAATTTGCAATTCAACATTTCCTGATGGGGGAATAGCTTTTTCAGTACCCTTTCCATGTACCAGATGTAAGCAGAACAATACTTCAATGTCAGTAGATTGTTACTGATAACAGAAGAGCAGTTGAGAATTTTGTTGTAGTAGTAGCCAGTGTTGCAGACCCCCTCCCCCTTCCACTCTTGTTATCATTCCGTATGGGGAAAAAATGCCTCTGATTTTCGTATTCAGGGAATGTTTTCTCTCCGATGTTTTTTGTGTTGGCCTTTTGAATGAAATGTGCAATACCACCATAGCCAATGCAGTAGTCTAACTGGCGCACATCTGGTTCTTTATTACTGCATAACTGCTGGTTCACACTGCCTTGGAGATAGTTTGAGTGTACCAGTCTGTTCGGTTTTTGCCACTTTGTTTACATGCAGGGATAAAATTTATCTTAAATGTAAACGACTGGAAGAAATATGCATAAATTAACAGTTAGTGAGGCCCTCCAATATATGCAACAATTATCAGAAAATAAATCCGAAAACAATAATGATTAAGAAATTGTTTTCAGGGATGATGAATATGTGCCTTCAGATGTAGAAATTATTTCCTCGGATGAGGATGCCACACCTAATTTTCCTGTACAATGTACTAGCAGAAAAACCTCTTCTGGGAAGAAAAAACTATATGTTAAAAAAGATAAAAAGTAATCAGATTCAAATCCAGATGAAATGAATTGGACTTTTGCTATAAATGATGGAATGTGTTGGAAAAGCATAATCTCTGGAAGTTGTATGCCTGGAAGAATTGCTGAAAAGAAAAATGATTTCAAGGAAAAGAGTGGCCCAACCAATCATGCAAAGCAAAACATTGAAATTGGCTATGCAATTAGTTCATAGAGGCTACTTATAGATGAGCCTATGCTTCATCATATCAAAAATTGTACAGAGGAAGAAGCTCACTGGCAAATGGGAAAAAATGAATGTTCAACAACTTAAGACAAATTAGATGCTGTTATATCAATCTTGTATGCTCGAGGAATATAGGGTGCAAATAATCTAGAGCTTGATAGTCTGTTGTTTCGGATCCGCCTTTTGTATGTGATACTACGGCGTGAGATAAATTCAGATAACTTATGAAATTTCTGCAATTAAAAAAAAAACTAAGCAATCGTAACACCTTCAAATAGATAAATTCTGTTTCATTTCTGAAGTTTGGAAGAAATTTATTGAAAATTCGATAACTTGCTATAAACCAAGACCATATATAACTATTGATGAACAGCTGTTTCCATCTAAAGCCTGTTGTTGTTTCATGCAATATATGCCTAGTAAATCAGATAAAATAAATTTGGTATTAAGTTCTGGCTTTCCACTGATATTGATAGTAAATATGTGCTCAAGGGTTTTCCATATTTGGGTAAAGATGAGGAACGTCCTGAAAACCTATCTCTCCCTGAATACGTCATTTTGCATTTGGTAGAACTTTTCAGTAATAGAGGAAGAAATATCACTACAGATAATTTTTTTTCAATAGTTGTCCCATATGTCAAAAACAAAGCACACTAGTTTAACCGGAATGATGAAACTAAATCGGAAGGAAGTACCTGAATTTGTGAAAAAAAGTAAACATGCCGTTATGCGATACATTGTTATTGGAGCATGATGATATAATTTGACAGTTTATCAGGGAAAAACCAGCAAAAATGTCTTATTATTGAGCTCCCTTCAACAATAGTCACCCAAAAAAGCTTCTAGAAATGATATCATTTTATAATTAAACAAAATTTGGTGTCGACATTGCTGACCAAATGGTTCGGAAATATTCCGTGAAGGCAGTATCAAGGAGGAGGACCAGTTCACGTATTCTACAATATTCTTGATCTTGCAGGGATTAGTTCATGGATTTTATAAAAAGAAGTTATTGTAAAAAACTTATTAGGAGAGAATATCTTCAATAACTCATTGAAGAGTTGTGTAGTGTTTATATTCACAAAAGAAAGTATAAGTCAGATACACAGACAAGAGTGGATACTGCTGAAGAATCTGTGCATATGTGAAAAAGGGTTCATTGCCGAGCTTTCAAGTGTAGAAACAAAACTGTAGATATTTCTTCTGACTTTTTAAAAACCGATTTGTGGAAAGTGTACAAAATATATAAAAAGAAGTTGCCCAAAATGTGCATGAACTATGTAGGAAATCTCAACTGGTAAGAAACTGTCTTATTATTTTTATCACTTAAAAAACAATTTAATGTTAAAAATAAATAAATTTCATTGTGCCAAACAATTACAGCGTACTTTTAGCATAACACGGGTTTTTATTAATTGGGGTCAATTTCACTCAGCCTGCGGTTTTAGGTATCCCAAAACTCTCGCGGTACTCGTGTTAAATCATTATTAACAAACAAATGTAAAAGTTTTGACATTGCCTGTGTTAAGTATACTGATTATCATACCATTATGTTGAGTTTTGGGAATTAGTTGATTTTTACAGGAAAATCCATTGTATAATGCACACCTGTACTTTCAATCTGCAATTTTTAGCTTTTGGGTATATTTACTGTATAACGCCCAAGGGCATTGCACACCTGAAATGTAGGTGTGCTATGCTCTTGGTCATTGTGAAGTCATTTATTTGAGGTATTATTCCATGCTTTAGAAAAAAATAGTATACTTCTAAAACTACAACCCTTTTAAGTTAAAGAATGTCATTTCTTTTAAATGAGAATGATTTTTCTTCTTTTGATATATGTAGAAGTTTAATTTTTTTTCTATGCTTGTGTGTGTGTGTGTTTCTTAATATATTTTTAAAGCTTTCATTTTTATACATGTAAAAATTTGTTCATTTGTGGCATTGTTTGAAATTTAATACTGCATTTAATCGCCAAATAGATGAAGGGTGGTTTTTATTGTTTTTTAAATTAACTAATTACTTGATCACTGACAGTTTTTAATTATTTAAGGCCATTTATGGTGGGTTGTTTTGATTTATTATTTGAGGAAAAACATTAAAAGATTTCAAAATTTGTGTGCAATTTCAAAGGGTCATTTTTATTTTGCAGGTCGTCCTCGTTTAGAATCCAAACCAATAGTC
Source organism: Trichonephila clavipes (assembly GCA_019973935.1). NCBI lineage: Eukaryota > Metazoa > Arthropoda > Arachnida > Araneae > Nephilidae > Trichonephila > Trichonephila clavipes. The sequence continues at coordinate 182,588 of BMAU01019548.1, read as the reverse complement.
CTTCCAACTATTTACTCAGCAAATGGCAATTGCTCGATTACTGATGTCAAACTGGCTGAATCTAGTTCACCTGTTGAAACCAGTTCAGCCAATTGCACCATTTCATCTAGTTCATCACCATTCAGTGATTCTTCTGCTGTTGTGAATGGCATGCATAAGCAACACTCAAGTGCTGATGAAGGAAAGGTAATGGTAGGAATACTACTCTTTACTTGTATATTGCTTATAACGTATTAATTAATTAAAAATTTTATGTACCTGAAATTTAGAATATTTCGGAGAGAGATTAAATTAATATCATAAGTAGCTTTTTATACGAGGACAGATCAAATGTAAATAGGATCATGGAGAAAACTGTTCAATAAGACTTTGAAAACTTTTTTTTTTCTGAAATATTTATAAAAATTATACCATTGTCATTGTTCTGTATATCAGTCTTTAAAATCAATGTAGTTTTTTCCAAAGCATTAGAAGTTTTTTCTTTCCTGTGTGATAAAAAGAATTTGAATATGTATGAAACGGGTTGTGTACAAATTCTTCATTCAACAAAAATTGTCTTATCCTTATGCTTCTTTGGAGGTCTGAACTACTATTATCAAGTGAAATTTCTTTAATTTTTCTTATACCTCACATCTTTTGTAGGGGAGTCTTGCTTTGCCTTGTAGAAGAACATAGTGGATCACATCTCTTGGATCACTATTGTTTCTTTAAACTTTTCCAAAAATTCACTATAATATACTACATTAATTATGTATCAGTCATGAAGAAAACTGATGTACATAATATCTTGTAAGTCATAAAAACACTCAAAAACTTAAGCAGATAATCAAGTTTTTGCTGTTAGTGAAGCAGTTTCTCATTTTATGAACAATTCCATACTGAATTCCATGCATTTGATTCGACATTTTCATTCTTGAAAAAAATTTCAGTATTTGCTATACTACTGTTGTTAGGTCTTTGTGTTACTTTCCCTAACAATTAAAGTACTGAACATATGGGGAAGTACTTAATGAATGTTTAAACTTCATATAATTCTTCATAGTTACGATAATAAAATACATGGAAATGATTTGCTGCTGTTAAAAAGCCATATTTATGTTTGACCCCATCTTCATATATACGTACATTGTCAAGCCAAAACATGAGCATCACCGTATTTTTCCAGTGAGCTCGTCTAGATGATGTAGATGGCACCTGATTAAAAGAAAATGGTTTTTAATTGCTGCTGAAGAAGGTAAGGAAACAATCTTGCACTTTTCTGAGTGATGGGAAAGGCTGCCAATCTAAACGAATTTAATAGAGGGCAGATTGTGATGGACCAAAGACTAAGAACAAGTACCTCTAAAACAGCATGACTGGGAGGCTAAGTGAATAAATGACAGTGAAACCAGCAGTATATGCCAAGCTTTCGAATTCCATGCATCATCAAAGAAAAAGGATGTTGGTGGCTGTCGCACTTAGTAAAGCAGAATTTGTGCCTAACAGTGGATCAACAGTCCAATACAATACAGATCCAAATGTTTCAGAAAACACGGCTCATTGGACTGAACAGTAAACGCCCCACTTCTGTGCTCTGTTGACCAAATGTTATTTTTTACTGCACCTACAGTGGACCCAGGAACATTGAGAATGGACCAAGGAAAAGTGGAAAAGAGTTGTCTGGTCAGATGAACCATGGTTTCTTATTCATCATGTTGATGATCTTGTCAAGGTGTGCCGTCTTCCAAGGGAACAGTTGCTCTCCCTTTGTACAGCAGGTTATATACATACTGAAAGGGGAGAGGGCTCATGGGTGACTCTGGGATTCTTTGGTGTAGAACAGACCATGAAAGCTGCAGACTGATCTGAGCATAATTGCAGATTAGTTGTTTTCCCTTCTGGAAATGGGATCTTCCTGCAGGATAACACCCAGAGTCACAAAGCTCGAATTGTGTAAAAGTGATTTGAAGAGCATAATCATCAATTCCAATAAATATCCTTTCAATCTAATTTGCTGTGTCAGTCTGATAGAGCACATTTGAGCTTTCATAGAAAGGCAACTTGGAGATCAAACTCCTCTATGTTAGAATGTCTCGCCCTCTGTGTGACATCTATACAACCAGTCTGCAGTCATCTGCCTAGAACTTGTGGCATCCATGCTAAGGAGAGTTACTTCTGTTTTTCAAGCTAAAGGTGGTGCAATGCTTTAATGAATAGGTGTTCATAATGCTTTGTGTATACATATCCTCATTTCCATTTGAATCAAAAGAATTTCCTGTGCCTTCTGTATAATATATTTATTCTCCAATACTTTTAATGTCAAATGGATTATTTTCTGCTTCTGCATATTAAAAAAAGGGTGCATATTGTGAAACCACAAACTTATGTTAATACTGAGAGTACTTTCATGCTATCCAGATAGATTTTGACAATTTCAATAAGCTTATCAAATTTTTATCCAAGTTGGTGCTCAAATGATTACTTGAGCATCATCATGCTAAGGTTTAGGTTTTTTAAAATGAGAGTTTTTCATAGTCAAAAGTAAGGAATCTCTAAAGAAAACCAATTTTAAAGTATATTAAGAATATGAATAAAACAAAGAAAATAATGAATAAAACACAAGAAACTGTTTTGTTAAACTAAATTGAGACTGAATATTTAGTGAAAGAAGACCTTATTTAAAAAGAAACTGAATTGGTTTTTTTCCAATTTGTCTCAGTTATTAAATTTTTCTAACGATTCTAAATATTGATAGTTATGTAAACATATTCTAATAATTTTTTTATGTTAGAACTTTTTTAGGTGCAAGAAAAGTTATGTTTTACAAAAAATTATTTCTGTTTGTTGAATAGATGTTTTAATGTTATTTTTATACAGATTATAAAAAATAAATGAATTTATAATGCATTCAGTAATAACCATCATTTAGTGGAGGAAGAGATATATAGTAACCAAACTGATCTATTATTTTTTCTTTGTAAGAAGTTTGGGGTCCCAAAGTCTGACTGACGCCAATTATGTACCTTTTGTAAGCTCCGGCTTGTGGCACAAAACCTGACTTTCCAGAGGAACCCTAGCATTCTTCATTATGCCACTTATAATGCTTTATTAGCAAATTGTTTCAGTGTATTAAACATTAATATGTATCAAAAACACAGTTTAGATTGGATACTAAATTGGAAGATTGGTGGAAAAAAAAATTCATGTGAAAATAATGGGCAATTTGTTTTATTGTGATCTAAATAATGACATTTTTTTTTCAATTCTTAATGAGTTGAGGAAAAGTATTAACATTGTTTATTTTATAAAGCAGTGTTTAGAATCCTTTTCTACATTTTTCTAAAGTATGTAGAACAGTTTTCACCCTCAACCTTTATTTAAATGTTTAAAAAAAGATGGGAAAGTGAATTTATCATCAAAAGTTATGTACAGACATGGTTACTTTTCTACATAACTGCCATCAAAATGTAGATATTTGTCATATTGTTAGATGAGCTTTCTGTTGCCCTCTTCAAAAAATGTTGTTGCTCATGATGCAAGGTGGACCTAAGCTCCTTATTGATTTGGAAACTTTGGTCTCTCAACCAGTTCAGAAAAGAGCTGAAAATCACTTGTGATAAGCCAGATAACCAAACTGGACTCCTTCTACTCCATGAACTGTTGGATTAAAATAGCATTATGAGAGCAAGCATTGTCGTGATTGACAATTCATTCCATACTTAGCTCATTCGATGATGAATTTCTGCTGCACTATTCTCTTCTGTATGAAGACAACAAATTACGCTACACTTCATATTGGTAGGAACATCCATTATATAAGCCAAGCTTAGATGTCTTGCTCAGTTCAAACGGACATCAATAGTAAAAGAGGTTGTGGCTAGTTACCCCTTATGCATCCCTACCATCTACTTGTATGAGTGTTTAATGTCTCAATCAGAGATGGGGGAAACACTCTTTGCATACTGATCATTCAAAAAATGTTTCAAACTGTAGTATTTAAACAGAATATTTTTTGCAAACGATTTATGTACATTCTGTTCAAAATTGAAATTCTAGTTTTCATAATATACTTCATCGAGAAATTTTAAGAAATACACATCTATTTTTTAAAAATAAAAGGCTGCAGTAGTTGAGTAGTCTTGGTCAGAAATTTGTAGTTGTTGTTATTGTCGAGTCGTGGGTTCAAAACCTTGTGCCACTTAATACCCATCATATAGAGAGGCTGATTCACATTAAATCTGTCAAGGCTAAAAGTCTCCTGTTGGCATGGATGTGGAAATTTGGAGAAGGGGATACTAACTTGGTGTCATCCTCGTTCAAGTAATGACGTCAATCATGCCACACAATAGCTTTTGTGTTGCTTTATGGTGTGACAAATATTAAATCAAATCGATAAACTACATTAATAAATCTGAAAATTTAAAAAGCAATCTAAGCAGTTTTCTTCTTTCCATGAACACTAAAAATGTTTTTTTAATGTAGATACTACTTAATATATGATACATTAAAAATTCATTAAATGTAAATGTTGTAGAAGCTGTATAAGTTTTGAAAAATTTAGTACGATTGTTGTAGGAATTTAATTACTCATACAATCCATAAAATGTAATTTGTGTTAAAAGAACAGATTATATGAATATAATTTCTCTCTTAAATTAATGTAATTGATAGATTAATTGTAGGTTTAACATATTACCTTTTTGTCACTTTCTTCGATAGTGTGCTATTTTCGGTCATATATAACTTTTAAATAGGAACGGTAAATAAAATACTAACAATAAACAATAGCATTTTTATTGTGACGCATATTAATCTTTCTCTATGCAATATTTTTATATATTTTGGTCTTTCATTTGTTGATATTTAAATATAGGGCAAAGCAGACTTAATTCATTTAAATAAACATTTTTTTTGTGTGAGGAATCAAAACAAAAGTTCAATTATTCAAATTTTTAATCATTATAATCCCTGCCATTGTAATAATCTAATCTACATTCCATAAAAATATTTTTTTAGTAAAAAATTGCTTCTCATTTTAAAAGGTATTAAAAGAAAAATAAATTCAGAAAAATGTTAATGGTCACAGTAGTTTAGTAAGTCAGCATCTTAATGGCTAATAATATGAAAATTTTAATTTTATTTAAAAAAAAACTATGTAAAATATTTTATTATTCAAGGCTCCTATGCATTACAGTCAACTAAACATTCACAACATAACTTGAATTATTCAAAAGTAAATTTCTTTGTTTTAATTTAATCTTTTAGAATTATATCTGAAATTTTGTCACAAGCATTGATTCTTCTGCTGCATTATTTTATAAAGCATAAACTATAAGAAGCATTTTTAAATGGTAAGAATTTTCATCAGAAATAAGCAAAAGTTAACTAGCTGTATTTAGATTTCATGTAAAAATACTTTCTTGGTATGAACTTTCATAAATTTTTGTCACCTTAATTATTGGATAGTACTTGAATAAATGTAAAATGAGTTTGCCCCATGAAACTTTCCTAGAATAAACACTGGATATAAAATTTTTGCTCTTTTAATTGAAAAGATTTAAAATGAAAATAATTTGCTTTGGAAACTGCACATGACACTTTATCCACTCTGATTACTTCATCTCAATCAGAAAAATAATTACAAATTAACTGCAGTTATGTTAGTTTAATGAAAATGGATATAGATTATATAGTGTAAAATTTGTATCTGGGATAATTTTAAGATTTGTTGATTGAAATATTTATGTAATAAAAGAGAGAGAATGTTACATGTGAATACAAGACTGAACTGCTAAAAAATAACGTCTTTATCTTAACTATGCAAGTCAAAGTGTATTTGATATCCAAATAAATTCTCCATTGGCTGATTAGATTTGAAAGTAATGGTTTCTTTTTCATGTATATACCAGCAAATTGTATTAGGTTGCTAAAGGTTATCTATTTAAAAATGTTTCAACTGAAAAGGAATTCTTTAAAGATACTTTTTATTTAAAATAGATTATCAGTGTGGTTTTTAAATTTAACTAAATGCTGTGATGTTAAAAAGTATAAGCATTTGAAATAATCAAAAGCCTGAAGTGTTTAGGTAAGAAAGGGAGAAAAGAATTGTCTCCAACTAATAAAATGTTTTTAAAAAAATAAAGAAGCAGCGTCTGAATAGCTATTGTCAAACAAGATAATACAGACAAAGAAGTAAAATAGAAAATGAAATGTATATATAACAATCATAACTATAACAACCAAATGGAAAAAATAATCATCTTTAGGCATGCATTGTAAACGACTCAATCAAATTGAGTGGTTAAATGCTTAATTCTGTAAACAAAATGCTTCATAGTTTAGAAAATTGATTTTCACTTGTATCATATTACAGATGTGTCCTGCTGTATAACTTCTGATGATTTCTGTTATAGAATGTGGAGCAAATGTTATCTGGTTTGTGCATTGTGTGTACACAACCTGGTGACCTTGTGAAATGTGATACTTGTGCAAAGCAGCAGCATCTTGGATGCATGCAACCTCCTTTACTGGCAAAGCCACAAGGACCCTGGCAATGCAGTGAATGCCAATCCAGAACTGTGTCACTAATAGTAGTGCAAAGTTATGACATGCTGAAAGCAGGTATATAAAACCCCATTATGTTTTGCATGACAAAACAGTGATGAAAGTAAATTAGAAGCTATTTTATTGCTTGAAATAAATACTAGATTATTTATTTCACTAATATGTCATTAAGAACAATTGTTAGATTCATTTTTGCTGAGCTAAGTTATATGCTGGAAATTAAATTTATAATCACCAAAGAAATTATGATTGTTGAAAAATACAGGTACACCAAAATCTTTTATCATTAATATAAAAAAAACCAAATAGGGATTGTTTGATATTTGTTATGTTTTGAATCAGGAAAAATATTGATGTTGTCCATTGTCTTTTGCAACAATAATAGCTCAGAAAAGAGAAAGAAAGGGGAACCAATTGAAAGTACGCTAATTGATGCATCGCCAAACATTGCTTGGTAAAATATATTCATTTTGAAACTTTAAAAACAGCTAGAAGATTTTTGAATAATGAGGTAATATCAAAGAGCCATCACAGTTTTTACTTGTTTTAAATTGAAAACATTAAAAACAAAAATGTGTTATTTTCTCATGAAAATTAAGGGTAAGGCGAGGAATTTTGTTTGAATGTGATGCTCTAGCAATATTATCAAGCTTAACCAATCATTTTCAATCAGTTACTTAAAATGATGCCTGTTAAAAAATAAACTATGTTGCTTGATCTTTCAATTAAAAATCATAACTTAAACAGTATTTAATTTGGGTTTTTAAAAAAAAATTTGTGGTTTGCATATTACCTGCGGTATTGAAAATGAAATGCTTGATAAAGGGTGGTAGCATAATCAATTTATTCTTTTCTCCCCTCCCTAAAAAATTAAATGCTTTAAATTTTTCAAATACTTTCTCACATATTAAAACTTAATATGTTAGTTAACCTACCTGCAAGTACTTGTTAAGATAAGGATTTGTATAGAATAGTAAAAAGACACCAGCTGAAATACTGATGGGGGAGGGGGGAATATTTGGGGAAACTGTAAAAAAAAAAAGATCCAAGTAAATTGCCTAATGGATGAAAAAAAAGGCAACCTTCTCACTTGAATGCATGCACATTAACACCAAACAATCATTTAAAAATAGTCCTGAGCTCAGGAGTTAGCTTTTATGTATCTATAGAAAAAGAGAGAAAATGGAAGAGGCAAGGAACTTTTTAGGTACATTATAATTACAATATATGTCAGTAAAACTACTTTGTGTGTTTAAGCCAAATCAAGATGTTTGAACAGGTTTCTGTATTTTCTGATATTGGATTATGATTTTAAAATAGTTGTTACTTTTATTTTGAAACTGATCAATCTTAAGTATTTAGGCAAATAATCTGTTTAGAGAAGTAATATGAAATGCTGGGAATTTATTTGTTGCATTTGTTAAATTTTTATGTTATTTTCCAAATTTATCATCATGTAGATAAATGAGCACTGATACCTTTTTAAAAATTCAGTGTTATTTGTCTTTTTTTTTCTTTTGCTTTTCATTGAGCATTTAATAATATAACAGGTTTCCTGATAATTTGAATAGACTTTAAATTATGTTATCCATTAAGTCTTGATGCTGTAATGAATTGATTCTCTTAGCTTCATGTTATATTTCATAACTTGAGTTAGAAATTTTCTATAAATTTTTGTTTTGTTCTAGAAATTTTTCATTTTTGCTTCCTGCATACTTACATATTTTGAGCAAACATGTGGAAATTGTTCAAAAATCAAATTCTGGTGGGTTGTTAAATAATAATGCAGTTTTTTGACATACATTTAAACTTATTGCAAGTTGCATTGGTCAAATTTAAAACCCATGAGTATATCTCTGAAATAAATAACCCATAATCTTAATATATTTTTCAAAGGTATTTTTAAAGAGATATTGAATATAAAATGTGTAATATGTATAAAAATGCAAAATTATTGAATCAACATTTGATTTTGCATGTTTGGATTGAAAGTTATTTATTGTTATGTTTCACTCTTTATTATTGTAGGCATGACATAGCAGATACCTAAATATTGTGGTTTATTAAGAATTAAGACTCTCTTATGACATCAAAATATTGGCACACTATGCTACGGAAAAGTTTTAAAACACAAAATGTGGACAACAAACAAAAAAAAAAACAACTCGTAAAGTTGATCTCAAGAGTTAAGTTTCTCAACAAGAATGTTTGCATTGTGGTTGAATTTTGATTACTGTATTACCTAATGTGATGATTTTTCATGTGTATTGTGTAATTTGTCTTGAATAAATATAAAATTATTTTTATATCCCAGTTTAATTCTTCTGCATTACACCAATACATCATTTTGTTTAATTCATTTCAAAGAGCTAGTATTTGCTTTAAATTTATAATCTCTTGAAAAAACTGCTGCTTTTGGGAAGATACACACATAAACAACTTATAGTAAATAACACATTTATGTTGCTTAAAAATTATGAAGTTATGATAAATAATTTTTTTTATAAAAATATAAGGTGAATTCAGTGTAATATTATAAAAAACAATGCATTAATATAAATATTGTAAAACATGCTCTTATACTATGTATACAATTAAATAGATTACTTATCAAATAATTTAATTAGTTTTTAAGTTTATTTAAAGGTAATTTTTGCATAGAAACTTTCATTTATTTCCCCCTAAATTTGAATATTAATCCTTTTCTTTAAAAGAAAAAAAAAGATTAAAGTTTTCTTTACCTTATTTTCTTATACCTTTAAACTTAATGTTTTAGCGAAGGAGGACGAAAAAAGGAAACTCCTCAAGAAGAGCTTGGAATTGAGGCTAAAACGCTCTCAACTCGAAAGTAGATTGCACCAACTTAAAGAATTATCTGTAGTAAGTACAAATATTTAATTGCTTTTTAGAACATTCATCAAATACAAATTTTTTATTTAATTCTTGGTAATTTATTCCCTTTTAAATAATTGCAATGTGAAGGGGCTGGTGTACATTAAATTTGTAGAAGTGCAAAATTCTCATGTTGGCATGAAAGTGTAGAGAGTGGAGTTTCATCACAGATGTTGTTCTTGGCAGGCTTCTCAAAATGATAAAGTCCATTGCTAAAAGGGCATAAGTTCGATATACTGGCTTTTTCTGGTGCCTTCTTTGGGCGATTTTGGCTACCCTGATTCCCCGTCTTCCGGTCGGGTCCCAGTCTTTTTATTTTATAACTGATTTTCCAATCAAAGCAGCAGTTATTTAAAAAAAGAAAAAACTTTCTAGAACAATTTCAGTTTCTATGGGATTCTCTCTAACATTCTTCTTTTTCTCTTGGATTTCAACTAGTCATAGATATTTCCGGACAAAATTCACTGCCCTATTTCCTATTATTTCTTAATATTAATTACTTCTTAAAGTTTATTTTTAGTTATTGATTAGGTTGAATATTCTTTCATTAGGTTGTATTCCCTTATTACTATTGCCTTTATCTATATTATTTATTAATATTTTATTTATTAACATCTTTTTTTTTACTTATTGATAAATTATGACAATTTTTTATACATAAAGTGGTGCAAGGTAAGTTAATTCTCTATTTATACTTAATTTTAATGTTAACTTGCTTTAATATGTTGTTCACGGACACACGTGCGTTCTCTTGGAAATGAGCGAGCCGATTGGCTTGCAAAAGCTGCAACCAAGCGCAAAATTGACATTGACATTCCTAAATCGTTTTACAAGAAGATCACGAAAGAAAGAATGGTGAAGTCTTGGAACCAAGAATATCTCATTTCTAATAAGGGGAGCATAACAAAAAAAAAATTTTCCACCATTAATAAGAGACAATCATGTCATCATTTTTACACTAACTACAAATTAACCCAATTTCTCACTGGTCATGGTAATTTCAAAAGCTACCTGAACAAATTTAATTTAGCTCCTTCATCTTTCTGTGACTAATATTGGTGGTGAGGAAAATGTAATCCTTCTGTGTTCCAAGTATGTCAGAGAGAGAAAGATCATAAGACTGGCGTTCAAGAGACTCAACATTAATTGGCCACCGAATTTTCACCAACTTCTTTCCACCAGAAGTGCTTTCAAAAATTTCTGTAAATTTGTTGTAGCTGTTTGTAATCCTTCTTAACTTCATTTTTTTAATTGTTTATTTCCCTTGAATGTGTGTTTAATACTTACTTTTGTAAGCCCGTGTGATACTTTGTGGTGCACAGGAAATTTATTGTTTTCAATAAAAAAATAATAATAAAAAATATGTTTCTATTCTAGGCTTAATTAATGTGATAATGAGGATAAATAGAACAATTTGTTCATTACTATTCTGAATCTCATAAAAAAATATTTTTATTAAATTCAATACAGTATTGCTAAAATAATCATTATACTATTTACATTTAGTTCTGTAAAAATGTGTCCTTTCACTACTTTTTTAGTTTAATATGGAGTTATGTTAGTTTAGTTAATATTAGTTATGTAGGAATTCTCTCTCCTATTGTTTTAGCCTATTTTCTAAGAATATTACGTGTTTCATTTTTATGTTTCTAGGATTTATGAATAACCCCTCCACACACATTCATTTTCATATAGGTGGCAAGGGGGAGAGGCAACCTTAAATTGAATACGGGAACTTCACTTTAGCAGAGTTTAGGAAGGGGATTGAAGCACTACATTTTGTGTCATTTCAGGGGGAAATTGGAACCCTATGCTTTCCTTGGCAACCGATGTCGCCAAAAAAAATGGCAATTTTTCAAAAAGGTCTGTGTATTGAACTCGTTCCGCTAAAAGCCCTCCTATTGCTTCTGAGTGTGACTTTTATAAACAGTTAATCAATCCATTTGAATTAGAATTGTTTTTGTTCTTATTTGAACTAAAATTATGTAGAACATAATGAAATTTGAAAAAAAATAATAATTTCTTAGAAAAGGGTGTACTAACTACTTCAAACTGTATTGAGGTATAATTTTTATATATATAAATGACATTCTTAAAATTTAAAATAATAATTTCTGTTGTTCCTTTTTAGTATTTCCAGATAGTAATAGCATTATCCGTTCTGACCTGTTATGTTTCTTTTACTATCTTGTTGAAAATTGGAACATTTTGCATGCATTTTCATCATGTAAACTGGACAAAAAAGTTTGCCCCCTCCCTTGTAGTTAAATAATATAAATTATAATTCAGAAAAGCAAAGAGAAAATTATTATTTTTAAATTATGTTCAAAATAAATTTGTTTCAGTTCATTTTAAAATACTTTTGCAACTTTTTAATATTTGTTCATAGATGACTTATTTTTGTCTTTGTTCTCATTTCTGTTTTATTCAAACTCATTACATTCATTGAATACTTTATTTATTAATTTGTAGAAAGTAGTGAAATATTTATTAACTCAAAATACTTTTCTATGGAATCCAAAATAAATGTACCATTCCTCTATGGCATGTTGAATCATAGCATGTATTGTTTCTGTCAGGCTGTGGGTTCAAATCTTAGTGCCGCTGAAGGCCCACCATGTAGAGAGACTGAAGCATGCTAAATCTGTCCTGGTTCAAAGTCCTTATATTCAGGTAATGAGGAGAATCGATAACTTTGTTCAGGTATCATCCTCATCACTTGATTGTGGCTAAAAACTACTAGGTTCATCACCAATATCACTTGTTTAATTTCAAAATGCAATTAAGTAATCAACAATCGATTAATGTCTGAACTCTCCTGTTTTTATGAATTAAGGTTTTCTGTGCTGATTATGTATACCCAATTCTTTCTTTACATGGTAAATAGATTTCGTAGAAAACCATGTAAAAAAATACATGCGACATATGGTAAATTTTGGAATATGAACCACAATTTTTAAAAATGTTGTAAAATGAAAAATCACCATATTTTCTAAAAAAAAAGTGATGAAATCTGTGTTACTTATTTATAAAAGAAAGATTATTCATTTTTACTACAAAAAAAATCAGTGTGCAGTGAAAATTCAGTACATATAAAGATTCAAATTGAAATTGGGAATGAAATTACTAACTAACAAGCATGTTTATTGTGAACTGGATTGAAAATGCTATCATCAGCATATGGGTCAGGTTTCGATTCAAATGAACTATTTGGTTCATTGTTAAGGGCCTCTGTTGGTTTTTTCGTTGTTACAAATCTGTGATTAGCTGCTGGTTTTTTGTTTTTTTTTGCTTATATAATATGTAATTCTTGATATCCTGCTACATTAAAGTTAAGAACTTTCGTCAAAATTTTAATGCACACTCTATGTCAGGATCATCAATAAGAAAATGTTGTTCTAGGAAATTTTAAGCCTTCACTAATTAAATCAGCTGTTAATAGCTGAACTTAATATCTTCGACTTCAACATTATCAATTTCTTTATTATCGTAAACTGTCATAAATTCGATGAAATTGTCCTCATTCAAAGGGTACAAATTCTTAAAAAATTTTGCTAGAATGAAAAATTTGCGTACCATGTTATTTCAAAATTGTGTAAAAAAAATGTATTAAATTGTATTATTGTATTTATTTAAAAAAAACATTTTTTTAATTTTACATAAAAATTGCTTTTTTCTTTATCTATATTATTTTTTTTTTTGTCTTCTATAGAAACAAAAAAGTCGACAATCAGAACTCCAGACCTCACTGAAAGAAACAGAGACTCATTTGGAACACATCCACAGTGTGATAAATGGAGTGCGATTGTGTTCTTGATGTTCCTTTTAGCACAATAAGCAATTCTCATGTGCCAATTCAGGTGCTCGCTCTCTAGCATTGCTTCCCGGAGCTTAGTTTTTCATCCTACCTGCACGCGTAGGACTTCAATATGGTGCAGCTACAAAAAAAGGAAAGGTGATGCCATTCAGAGATGTAAATATCTATATTCATGTCACACAGAAGTGGATGTTTAAATATGGTTTCTCACTTATTTATTTGAAACAGCACAGTCCATTGATCCTCTTCAGACTCTTATGCCAAAAAGTTGGCAATGTACCTGTTTATAATTCTGTAAATAGTAACTCTTCATTGCAAGATGTTTATGACTTTAGTCGTAGATGTTTTTATTCTTTTTCTTGTATATGTATGTGAAATTATTTCGTCTCTTACTGTGATTATTTTTTGAACATTGGCATTGATCGTAGGGTTGTAGAAAATTTATTGTAATATTATTTTATTCAATAAGACTTCATTTTTATGAATAGTAGAACTTCATCATGATGCATTTCTTTCATATGAAGTAAACGATACTTCGTATGAAGCAAGTTTCTTTTAAAAGAAATGATCTATGTAAAGAATTATATTATTAGTCACTGGAAGCGTCAATCTCCTCAACCCCATGTGATACAGAAAATCATGCACAAATTTATGCTGTATGATTTAAATTAATCTTTCATTAGTTGTATGCAAGTAATGAAAAATTATATATTCAATTCAAATAATCAGCTTTCAACATGCTTAGTGAAATGCTTTTTTATGAAGTGCCAAAAATATATTTTTAAAGTATTTGGCTACTGTTTTAAAATGACTAATAATGTGACAAAAAGTACTAAAAATTGGCATTGCAAATTATTTGCGATCTTTAAGAGATGAAGTTAATTTCTCAAAATTAATAGAAAAGTCAGTATAAGTTTCTAGAAATATCACTGATATTTTGGTTTTGAGATTCAAACATTTTCCAAAGGAAAAAAATATTAGAATTTAAGTCTAATAACATGTAAATATATAATTTTGGAATTGGTAAAAGCATACAAATCTTTCCTGTGAATGACAATTTTTGATGCATTTTTTTTAAAAAAAATAATAAATTATGTGTATTGGAATTCAATTTATGTAAGTATTCCAGGTTGATTTTGTATTTTCATGCATTATAAGCAGTCAGTACAAAAAAAAATGCATGAAATTTAAAGCTCAAATGTATACTTACACCAATGAAGTATTAAAGGTATTTTTAATTAAGATTACTCTTGTTTGTGTATTAAGCTTTGAATTATTAGATGAAGCTACACAAACAAGTTTTTCTGTTCCCCTCCCATGTAATACTGACTGTATCAAAACATTATTTTAACGCATCTTCGGTAAATCATGGAATGTTTTACATTTTCAGTTGAGTAAATGACTTCAAGTATGGATAAATTTATCTGTAATATTCACTTAAAAATGTAGACTGATATGGCTGTCACAAGAAAAGTAAACTTGTGTATTATTTATTAAGTCATGCATAATGCTTTTTAAATAGTCAATAAAGAACTCAAATTCAGGTTTTATGAAAATAACTAATTAACAAGTCAGCCAATAGTTAAAAATTCTCCAAAATTTTTACTGGCTTCACAGTTGGTGTTACAACTCCACTATAGTTAAATCCATATAAATTGGTTTTTCAGAGTTCTCTCGCAAAATCAAATTTTAACTATTTATCTGCTTATTGTAGCTTAAGTAGGGGGGGGAGGGATTTGTGTGTTTTTTATGCAGCTTAAAAGTTCTCAAGTTGGAAATAAAATTAGATTCCACTTTCTTAGTGCTCTTTACATCTTTTGATTCTTTCAAACCAACTTGCAAAACACGCTTTGCGTTGAGAGGGAAAATAACTTATGAAATTATCAATGAATATTATAATATGTCTTTAGGAGAAATTTCAATTTTTACTTTTTGATAGATATAGAAGATTTTAAACATGCAAGGTGAAAAAGATTACTTTTTTTTTTTTTTTTTTTTTTTTTTTTTGCCATGTAAAGGAATTCAACTCTTTGACTGGCAGCATATATGGATATTCATCTTTTACATAATCTTTTTCAAAATTTTAGGAATGTATTGAATTTTATGCACCACTGAGTCGTGGTGGATATTTTTGGATTGTAACATAAATAGTTCATTAATGCCATCATTCATTTTTCTAACACTCTGGGTGTTCAGTAACACTTAAAATTGTTTAGGTATTTTTGCCTTTTCTGTGGTATTCTAATATAAAATTTGCATGGGTAATTGTTTGAGCAAATGAAGTACCTTTAAAGTAAATAGTCATACAAGAGCTTTGCTTCTTTGTGAATGTTTTCTTATGTTGCGCAGTACTTTTTCAACATTAACTTTTCCTTGCAACTTTTGTTCTCTGGTGATATAATTTATCACTATCTAAAGAATTTATATTCCTAATGATAATATATATATTGCAAAGTATCATGGCACTTTTTTAGCATCTAAATCTTTCTCATTGTTTAATGCAGGAATTGCATAGATTGAGATATTTCTAGAAAAAAATTTCACAATCATTTCAGTTAAATTTGATTTTTTTGAAATTCTGCATTGCATGTGTGTTATTCAAGATTGTAAAAGAAAATGTGTTAAAATATTTTTTTGATGCAATCATTAAAATGCTGTGATTCAGTTTTAAAAAATTATTTTTCATATTTAGACTGTCTTCATATAATGTCAAACAGAACCTGAATTCAGAATAATTTTTTTTTTGTTGTTTTTATCTTTTAGAAACTGAGCCCCCTCTTCCTTTTCATTTGGTTTTTTTAAGTCTAATCATGAAAAAAATTAATTCTGATGTTTAAAAATATTATATTCCTTTTTGGCACACCCTTATATGTCATTTTCCCCCTGTGTTAATCTTTTTAAAAATTTATTTCAAACAAACGATGCCAATTAATTGTATCTAGTATTTAATTGGATATATGTCTATTAATATCTTATAATTATATCTTTGCTATCAGCAATTCATAAACAATCTGAGAGCACAAAAAAAAAAAAATCATTGCCAAGGATAGAATTTTATTTGCTTTACCAATTATTAAATGATATATATATATATTATATATATATATATATATCTAAATTTTTCCATATTAGATGCAATATCTATAAAAGTTTACATGGATTAATTTTTTTGGTACTTAACTTATGAAACCAAAATTTAATTGTAATTTTTTAATTACTATGTGCTCAATTTCTTTTAAATCATGATGAAGTGAAATTGTTTTATTAAATCTTTTCTGCCATCATAATTTCATGCCTCCTGTGTGTATATATATATGTAGTTTTAAGATAGAATTTATATAAGAGTTTTATAATGATGTGTAGATAAAATGACCAAGGAGGAAGTTAATGTATACTTTGTTTACAAAAGTAACTAGTCTTAAAGCTATTAAGAATTATGTTCAATTAATATTTGCAACATTTATTTTTAACAAGTCCTTTAGGGATAGAAATTAGCTTAACTATTTTTCATTTGTTCAAATTACATATTTCCGTTAATGTTCAATGTAATTTTTTATTAAAGCTTGTTTTTCTATCCTTAATATCAAATAAGCTAAGAATCTCACTAAAGTTCTTTTCAATTATCAGTTACTAAAGTATTTTAAAAAATTGGAAATTTCATGTTTATTTTATCTTAATTTATACAGTAGCAAGAAGTTTTTTTCACATGTTGTGTAGCATACATAAATCACAATCATAATAGAGAAGAGAAGCATTTTTGTATCTCTGCCTATTTTTTCCTTTCATCGAAGCAAACTTTGAATGATTCTCACATCAAAATACATGTGTCAAATTCATGTTTTGTGGTGCTGCTATAAATTTCTACACAACTTACTAATGTGTATGAAAATGACTTGCTATAAATTTCTTTTACATGTAAATAATTTACCTTTGACAAGTTTTTAACATTCATTCGCTACGTAATTCACATATTACTAAATGTGTGAAGTTTGCACTTGTAACATTTATAACAAGAATTTCAAATAACTATACTATAAATGTCTTGGTATTGTGAATTTATTTCTTGGATATTTTACAGGTGCCTGCTAAATTTTTTAAAAGTTTCGAAAGAGAAAAATGAATTAAATTTAGAAATATTTGTGTTATATAAATTTCTGATTTTTTTTTTAAGTATTTTCTTATAATTTACTTCCCAATACTTAATCTTTTCTTCGAGAATAAACTGTGTGCATATTTAGAATTCTCAGTATTCTACTGAATTTTAACACCACATGTATGATATGTAAATTTGACCTAGGTAAAGTGCTATTTTTGCTTCTAAATGTGGAAAAAAAACTGTAATTCAATTGTCATTTGTACACATTCTCTAAGCTCATTCAATTACTGCCTTATTAAACATATCAAGTGATTCAATTTAAAATTTTGTAATTTTTGTAATGTTTCAAATAAATTAAATCTTGATATCATCTATGTGTTTTCTGCTGAGTTATTGTGTTTTTCACTGCAGTTTAATCATCTAAATTTCTAGTAAAACAAAAAAAAAAAATAACAATGTACACCTTTTATAGTTAATTTTATGAGGATGCAAAAAAAAACCTAGTTATTTATTTTAAACTTAAAGAGACCACAGTTTGAAAATAGTTTTACATAATTATCTTTCAAGAAGAATGTCTGCTTTTCCTATTGATTCAAATTTCTAATTTGTTTTTACCTGTAATTCAATTATAAGTAAATTTTTTCTTGTAAATATCATTGTTACATTGTAGCAAATTACTCAATTTATTCTATAGCATTTTTATCATTAATATTTTGGATAGATTGATGTATTTTATATTTGGAAAAAAAATTGAGATAATCAGTAGTATACTAAAATATAAATGTCTGTAGGATAATGATAAAATATTTCCTATTAGAAAAAGTGTTGTAAAATTTGAATCCTATTTTGAAAATGGCCTGAATTGTGCTATAATTACAGAATATTATAGCTCAATCAAATTTTAGTCTGCTTTTAAATTTGTTGAGTGAACACAAAGGAGCTTTGAAAAGCATTTGATTCAATTGATTGGTCAAATTCAAATGGAATTTATCAGTTTTTGAGAAACTTATCAAAAACTTAATATTTGTTGGTAAATGAAATGCATAGAATTCCATTTAAATTCTGAATTCCAAAATAATTAAAATTAAAAATACATATTTATTTACTGGAGTGAGAATGGGAAAACAGCAGCATTACACATTCTTACAATAATCGTAACAACTTAACTTCAGTGGTGCAACAGTCCATAAAGACCAAGGCTTGCTGTGCCTATCTCAGTTTACATGACCTTGGTGCATGTGCAAAAGTTTCAGTCAAGTGGTCAGTTGGACGCGACCCCCCCCAGTGTTCTGTCCCCAAGCAAGCTTAATATAATTTATCCATCCAATGAAGGGGTGAAAGGCTGAGTTGACTTTGCCCAGCCCAGGATTTGAACCCTGGACCTGTGGCGTGGAAGTGCGATACACTATCACTCGGATACTGGGCTTCAATTGTAACACTCAAAATAATGGGTTAAGATAAGATATAAAGAAAACATTTCTAATGTATTTAATTTTTCTGTAGAAAGTTAAAGAATATCAATGTTAGATTGTAATAATAATCCCATTGTAGCCTCATTTGGAATCTTAAGAGAAATATTTTTTTTTTAAAACTTAATTGTAATTTATATTTTTCTATAAAAAGAAAAATCTACCAATGTGTGAACTACTTAAATGTTAACCAGATATTATACAATGCTAGATATAAGAATTTACAACTTTTATTGATATTGCTTTTTAGATGAAATTTTTATGTCTAACAATTAAATTATATTTTTCTCAGTATTTAGTTACAACAAATGTGGACCATGGAATTATTTGCAATTGTATAATTACATATGTTTCTGAAATTGTATTGCATAGCTTGGAAAAAAATTGTTGTTGAGGTTCAAAAACATATATTTTCAAGAGCAACTGAAAAGTTTGCTCGAACTCAAGAGAAAAAAAATGTTATTCACAAATTCGTAATCAATATTCTCGGATGACTCCACTTCGTTTCTTTCCATAAGAAGATGATACAGATTACTAAAGTACTAAGAAAAATAAATGTAAAAAAATTAGTCTAATATGCAACACATTTAAAGCTAAATATGCATATATATTTCCTTAATGTGGTATTGATAAATGTTTACTTAATATTTGATAAATAATTTTAAACAGTTTTAAATTAGTTTTCATGTTTAATAATTGGGCCAATGATAATATTTTGGAAAAATTATGTAACAAATCTTTGAGAATTCAGGGTGTAATTATTTGATTTTTAAGTATGTAGTTCTTGTCTTTTTATGTGTATTATATATGTTTTTAATAACAGAGAATGTACACACATTTCGATTATACACTGAAGAGCCAAAAAAACTGGTACACCTGGTTAATATCGTGTAGGGCCCTAAAGAGCATGCAAAAGTTCCGCAACATGACGTGGCATGGATTCGATTAATGTCTGAAGTAGTGCTGGAGATAATTGACACCATGAATCCTGCAGGGCTGTCCATAAAACAGAAGAAATAAGAGGGGATGGAGATCTCTTCTGAACAGCATGTTACAAGGCATCTCAGATATGTTCATGTCTGGAGATTTGGGTGGCCAGCGGAAGTGTCTAAATTCAGAAGAGTGCTCCTGGAGCCAATATGTAGCAATTCTGGACGTGTGGGATGTCGCATTGTCCTGCTGAAATTCCCCAAGTCCGTTGGAATGCGCAATGGACATGAATTGGTGTAGGTGATCAGACAGGACCTTAAGATCTGTGAGGGTTGAATCTAGACGTATCAGGGGTCCCATATCACATCAACTGCACATGCCCTATACCATCACAGAGCCTCCACCAGCTTGAACAGGCCCCTATTGACATGTAGGGACCATGAATTCATGAGGTTGTCTCCATATCCGTACACATCCATCTGCTCGATTCAATTAGGAATAAGACTCGTCAGACCAGGCAACATGTTTCTAGTGATCAACAGTCCAATGCCAGTGTTAACGGACCCAAGCAAGGCGTAAAGCTTTGTGCCATGCAGTCAACAAGGGTAAATAAGTGGGCCTTCGGCTCCAAAAGCGCATATCGATGATGTTTCGTTGAATCGTTTGCACAGTGACACTGTTGATGGCCTAGCATTAAAATCTTCAACAATTTGTGGAAGAGTTGCATGTCTGTCATGCTTAACGATTCTCGTCAGTCATTGTTGGTCCGATTCTTGGAATGTTCTTTTTCCGTCTGCAGCAATGTTGTAAATTTGATGTTTTACCAGATTCATGGTACACTCAAGAAATGGACGTACTTGAAAATCCAAATTTCAGCACTACCTCGGAGATGCTATGTCCCATCTCTCATGTGCCGACACAGCCCTTGTGTTGCTGAATAGTATGATGTTAATATTTACTCACTCACTCCTGCACTGACTATAACACCACGTTCAAACTCAAATCTTGATAACCTGTCATTGTAGCAGCATTAACCTATCTAACAACTGTGCCAGACACTCGTTGTCTTATATAGGTTTTGCCGACCGCAGCGCCATACTGCGATTGGTTCCATACCTTTATTTGCACACACATGCCTGTACCAGTTGTTTTTTTTTTTTTTTTGGCTTTTCAGTGTATGATAAAATTTCAATTTTTTTAAAAAATTTAATGTTACTATCCAGTTAACATAGCACAGAAATTTTACATGATTGTTTGTTCAGAATTTCACCTAAAAATGTAAGGAAAAATATTTATGGTTAATCATTCAATGTAGTATATATAAGTACTAGATATAAATTTTCCAAACACGATTTTCGAGATTTCTATTCAAAATTAGATTACATGTATTAGCAAGTTAATTAAATTCAGGGTTTTTATTCATATATTAGTGAAAATAATTTTCATCATAAGCAACACCATAATTTCCTTCTAATTAAAATCATCAAATGATTATATTTGATACTTTTTGAAGGTAGAAGCAGGTTTGAAGGTTGTTTTTTAATCAGTATATTTATAATTCTGAGTGCATTCTATTTCAATAAGAAAATTATTGTTTTAAAACTGAAAAATATTTTTATTATATGAATAGCTTCTCTTAAATTTACCTTCTGTTGTCCCTCTAACGGTTCGTCAGAAAATTTAGTATTGGATTCAGTACATTTTATTTCAACTGCTTTTCCTGGTGTCAACAAAACATGAGTAAATTTATCCTGGAAAAAAAATTGTATGCCATAGTAGTCATTGCATATAGTTAATATTGCTGTATAAATATGTTGCATTTATTATTTAAAAATTTAAACAGATCATGTTTGGTTCAAATATTTGTAAAATTTTGCTAATTAGATATGGAAAGTTATGATGCTGTGTTTATTATACAAATGCATCGCCAATTATCTTGGTTGGTAATGAAATACAAAGCTTTTAAACTTTGGTAAAAAAACCAAAAAGTCAAATTACCACAACACATACAGAAGATAAGCCTGGAGTTCTCTAGCATATCAAGTAAAAAAAAAGTAGCAACAATACAATAAATTTAAATTTCATGTCATCTCTCAATATGCAATTCGAACTGCTATCTATTGGTTGATCTACACTCAACTACTCACAAATAAAATAGCTGACTGTTCCAGTCATCCAATCACAGAAGCTCGCTATCACACAACACACCAAATTTAACTCATTTTCCCATTTCCACACACAAGCTACTTTGCTGCATGTGAATTGGCTAAGACTTGCTCCATCCATTTTTAACACTGCAAAACTTTTGAAGCTCAGATTTTTTCATACAACTTTAAATATTAATAGTTTATTTTTAATAATACTAAAGTATAATTTTTAGTTTAACTGTAAAAATTTTGCCACTGTAATTTATAATAATCATTTTTATAACAATAGACTATTTGAAAACAATTTTACAGACTCTAATTCTCAAAGAGAAGAGATTTGGGTTTGAAAGAACCAAGTACTCACATATATCATACAATTTTTTTTATTTCTAATGGGCTGCAAATTGGTTGTTAACCAGTGCAGACCTAGTACATCCCCCAGAAGCTGGTATCACTTTTTAGTGTGGTGCCCTATAGGCGATACCAATCGCCGCAGGTAATTTTGATGCCCAGTTTCCTCCCTAGAGGGAAGCACCTGAGCTCTGACGATGTGAACCTGTACCAGGATTTAATTTTGTCAAGAGTATCCAAGTCAAACAGACACTCTAGTGATCTTTTACATGCCATATAATCATACGACATGGCTGCTGTCGATTTTCTGCAACATGAAAATCCGACTTGGGCCGGGTCGAACCCGCAACCTTAGGTGCGGGCCAGTGACAAACCAATCACGCCACCCACCCACCTATATCATACAATATATTAAGCTAAATTTTTCATTTTAGCTCAGTATTACTTCCAAGGCTATAACGTAATGATATTCCAACTTCCATCTCATTATGGTTATAAAACAAAAGAAAATAACAATTCAAAGGGAAGGGATGAAGAGTAGGATGCTCTCCCTTTCCTGGGTTCTGCTCTAAATTGAACAGCTGCTTTTCTTTGGTTAACTAATACTAGGCATCTTTTGGATAATGACTAATGCATTCTCTCAAATTAGTAGAACTTGATAATAATAGTAAAGCTCTTAAGTAGAAGAAAAATATTAATCTCAAAACTACATAACCTTGAAGTATTAGAAAAGTTTCAAGCAGTAAATTTGAATTAATTTCAATAATCAAAAGGCAAATGTGTTTTTTTTTTAAAAAATTAATTAGAAACTGTACTACAAAATTTTAAGTTAAAAAATTTGCCTTCATTATAATTGCATCTTCATAACAAAAATACATTCTCCATTTAATGCTGATTGTGATTTTGTTAGTCTTTTTTTGCTGTAAATCTATACATTACAATCTGCCTAACTCTCTCCATAAGATAAGATTTAACCATATCAGGAGCTAGTCTGTAAAGCTTACACGATTTATTTTCAAAAAATTAATTACAATGTATGATGATTAATAACAAGTTTAGAAATTTCAGATAGAACATCCTGACTAGTATATTTTATATATATATATATTTTCAATTCATAAATTAAAAAAAATATTGAATTCTTCCATAAGCCATACATTTTAGGACAACATATGATCAAAGGCTTTGATTGGACAATCAGATTTACATAACAAAATGTAAAAAGTGTGCTTTGAACTGATTGCATATCACTCTGGAATATATATATATTTTTTTAAATATAATACAAAAATATTATTAAACATTATTAAAAAATATTATAATAAAAAATATAATTAATAAAGGAGCAGTTTCAGATTTTTGCTTGCAACTGAAAACAATTCAATAATTGATGGAAGAGTAGTGTATTAGAATATAATAATTTGAGGACTCTACTCAGTATAGATATTAAATGATCTGAGTGAAAACACTGCTCATCAACCATCACTTTTCTACAAAATTTTTACTTTAGTATGAAACAGCAATTTTGCACTTCTGTCTCACTGAAAATTATCTCTGCTAAATTTCATGAGTAAAGAGTGTTTTTTTTTCCAGGTATAGAAGTTTAAGTTGGCATTACTTTCCAAGATGGCGACCGATTTAACAGCTGTCAAGTGATTTATTCTCAGTTTGGTTTGGCAATTCATCATGAATAGACTCACGCCTGAACAACGCTTTCAAATTGTGCAATTTTATTTCGAAAATAATGGTTCTGTGCGGAATACGTATCGCGCACTACGCCCATTTTATCGTAGACAAAATCGTCCATCAGAGCAGTTAATTCGATTAACCATGGAACGTTTTCGCACCACGTTTACTCTAATTGATAACTCGCATCCCCAGAGACGCCGTATGGTGCGTACAGAAGAAGCTATTGCTACTGTAGAGCGTAGCATTGAGGAAGACCCGAATGAGTCCATCCGCCATCGAGCACAGGAATTGGATCTGTGTCCATCCACTTTATGGAAGATTTTGCGCAAGGATCTTGGTTTGCGTACTTACAAAATCCAACTCGTGCAAGAATTGAAGCCAAACGATCATCAAGCAAGGCATAGATTCGTCGAATGGGCCCAAAACGAGATTGCCGTTGTTCCCGATTTTCATAAGCGAATTTTGGTTAGCGATGAAGCGCACTTCTGGTTGAATGGCTACGTCAACAAACAAAACTGCCGCATTTGGAGTGAAGCTAATCCACAAGTGTAAGTCGAAACACCGTTACATCCAGAAAAACTGACTGTTTGGTGCGCTTTATGGGCTGGTGGAATCATTGGTCCGTACTTCTTCAAAAACGATGAAGGCCACAACGGTGATGTCAACGAGCCAATGGTGATCGGTATAGAGCCATGATTACTAACTTTTTCATTCCTGAATTGAACAATCATGATGTCCAGGAGCTGTGGTTCCAACGAGACGGCGCAACATGTCACACAGCTCGTGCCACAATCGATTTATTGAAAGACACGTTTGGTGACCGCCTAATTTCACGTTTTGGACCTGTTCATTGGCCTCCAAGATCTTGTGATTTAACACCGCTAGACTATTTTATGTGGGGCTATGTAAAGTCATTGGTCTATGCGGATAAGCCACAAACGCTTGACCATTTGGAAGACAACGTTCGCCGTGTTATTGCCGATATACGGCCACAAATGTTGGAAAAAGTCATCGAAAATTGGACGTCCAGATTGGACTACATCCGAGCTAGCCATGGCAGTCCTATGCCAGAAATCATATTTAAAATATAATGCCACAAGATTATCTTTCGAATAAAAAAAAATCATGTCAATCGAATACATCGTTGTTTTATTGCAATTTAAAGTTCTATACCTCTAAAAAAACACCCTTTACTAAAAGAAAGTTTTGCAATTAAAACAGAGATGACAAGATAAATGAAATATTGTTAGCGTATATATTAGAAGGAAAAAAATTAATTCATATTTATTATTTCAGTTTGATTCACCATTAAAATATAATTGAAATATAGATATACATACACACCTTCTCATCTTCTGCAAAATTATATCTGATAACTAATTGATCAGACTGTACAGCAACATTCCATCTACTCCAGTAGAAATTGAAAGTGTGACACAGAATAGACATGCATGAATAAGTCCAGTTTTCTAATTCAGCATTCTAAAATTCAAATAAAAATTCATTTTACTCCAAAATAATAAGTTAAGTTAACATTTTTTTTTAATGTTAGTATAATGGAAGGAATTTCAGATTGATTAATTATTTATCAACAAAATAAGGGATATTGGTGAATGGAACTCATCTTTTAAGTCATGTACAAATGATGAGGGTGGCACCTAAGCAGGAATCAATTCTCCGAACTCCAACATTATGCCAATGTAAGGGCTTTGAGCCACGGCAGATTTAGCATGCATCAGCCCCTCAAAATGCCACAAGTACTCAAACCCATGTCTTGAGAAACAATACCAGCCAAAAGTTCGCAATCATCACCACTTGGTTAAAGCAGCCCCTTTGCTTTGTAATGATGATGCAATATTGAAATACACCGAATGGGAGATGGTTAATTTGAAAGAAGGATTGAACTAATCTTTGATTGGCACAAAGGTTTTTATATGCTTTTAACCACCTACAATTTTAATAGAATTTTTAATCAAAAACAATAACAGGCCCTTAAATTCTGGAAAATCATTTAGAATTGGTAGTCTTGTTGTTACTAATCCTCTAGAGCAGGGACATCTTCGGGCATGGGGAAACTGGGCCCAGGCCTTCGCTCTCTGTGGGGCCTCATTTCGTTCTGACTCATACTTAATAAGATCAGAATCAGAATAATTCTGTTAGAATATTATTTCGGTAATATTCTCCGAAAAGCAGGGAATTTCACTTTACATGTCAACTGGCAACAGTAGCATGACTGTTATGTGATGACTCTAGTCCATGCCTAGGCCTAATACCATAAACGGTCAGTCTAATCAATTAGTCGAAATGCTGCTGTCATTTTAGTTGGCTTGTGCATAGGTTTTTGAGAGTGAGTCGTGCCCATTTATTTGTTTTGAATTACCTTTTGTACGAGTATTTGACAATGCATGCTGTACATTATCTACTTTAAGGGTCCCAGATAGGGCCTACTTTTAAATAGGAGCCTATGTTCTCAAAAGACCTTAAGATGTTCTCTAGGCCCAGGGCCTCAAAAAGTCTTAAGACGTCTCTGCTCTAAAATCTGATGAAGTCAGACAAAATCCATCAAATTGTTGATTCTCAAAAAGTCGAGCACAAGAAGGCAATTTGTGTAGATATCCTTATTTGTGAGATCCATGCAAGGCATTATGTGCTTGGGAGAAACCTGGTAGTCTTGACACCTTGCACAGAGGGAAAGATCTTTTTGTTCTCAGAGAATGAGAGGTACTTGATGTGACCACTCAGCATCTGTCACACTTGAGGGCTAGGGTCTGTTATCCACATACCACTGATGAGTGGGATATCAGGATGCCCTCTCCTCTACCATTGTAGGAAGTGGATCCCCAGGTGGTATGTTTCACATTCAAGTCCCCCAGAATGATGGTGTTTTTACCATGAAGTTCAAAAGATTAGTAGGCAAATGCTTTTTTGAGAATATGTAACAGTTGTAATATGTTGGTAGTCTGAAGAGAAGCAATGATTAATTGGAAGAATTAATGAGCTATAAACAAATGATAACATATTCAGGTCCTATTCTTTCAAAGACCAATATATTGTTAATGAGCTATGGTTCAAAGATCTCTCAGATTGGAAATGGTATGGAAATTAAGATAGTGTGTGTTCAGTGTACGTATGTAAATGTAGAGAGCGCCCTCTAGCGCTCAGAGTGTCTAACGAATCTGTGTAACCTCTGACTCCATCGAGAAAGGAGTCGAATCGAGCGAGCTGAGCAACAAGTAATAAAAACTACAGTCCACTTACTGAGAGAGACCTTTTTCTTGAGTTTTACTTGTGTACCCAACATTCTGGTCCAGTCTCAACCGGAGATACCTATGCATTGAAAATACGAGGTATGTGCTGTTGTTTTTGACTTTCGTTGAAAATCGAACTTTAACGATGTTTAAAGGAGCAAAAAAAGAAGACTTGAGGCGAATTGCTTCTGAATTAGAGTTGTGTGTGAGTGATAAATTAACTGCTTTAGACTTGATGGATCTTATAAAAAACTGTGATAGATACAAAAACGATCCTGATTCTGTGCATGAGTTAGCAAATTTAATTATCGAAGAAAGGAAGTATGACGAAAGTCAGCAATTAGAGTTAGAAAAATAAGAGAAAAGTCTAAGCTTGATTTAGAGATAGCGAGAATACGAGCAAATGATAAAGACAATAATACTGAAGTTAATTGTAATGATTCCTTTTCTGTGGATTCTTTAATTAAAGTATCCGCACACTTTACAGTGAAAATTCCCGACAAACCTGAGGGATGGAGTTTCTTTTTTATCATTAGAACGTGCATTTGCAGCCAAAGTGTTACTGATAAATTTAAGCCTGAGATTTTGTTAAATTTATTAGGAGAAAAAGCTGCAAATATCATTATATATCTGAAAGATGAGGATCTTAAAAATTATGATAAAATAAAGTCCATAATACTCCAAGAATTTGAGTCAACTCCTCAATCGTGTTTAGAGAATTTTAAGAAAGCAACACGGCAAAATTGTGAATCCCATGTCCAGTTTGCGAGTAGATTAACAACAAATTGGGAATACTATTTAAAATTGAGAAATGTTTCAAATTTCGAGGTATTAAAACAATTAATA
The DNA here is from genome assembly GCA_019973935.1 of Trichonephila clavipes. Classification (NCBI taxonomy): domain Eukaryota; kingdom Metazoa; phylum Arthropoda; class Arachnida; order Araneae; family Nephilidae; genus Trichonephila; species Trichonephila clavipes. The sequence continues at coordinate 154,560 of BMAU01019548.1, read as the reverse complement.
GTTTCAGACAAAATATTTAGTACTTTAGATAAAGAAACCGCATCGTATATTAGTGTCAGACAAGCAGATAAATGGTTTGATCCTTTAACGTAGGGAAAAGAAATTGATTTATTTTATTCATCGCGATTAAAACCACTGAGTGAGAATATTAACTATTGTCGCAAAAATCAAAATTCTAAAAATATGTCTAAAGTATTTTTCTCAGATGTCAAGGGAAAAAAATGTGTTTTGTGTCAATTTGATAGTCATTTTTTAAATAAATGTCCTCAATATAAGCAATTATCAGTAAATAAACGGGTAGAACTTGTTAAAAATAATTCCTTGTGTTTTAATTGTTTAAATTTGCATAGAGTCAAGTTTTGTAAATCTAAAGTTCTTTGTAAATGCTGCAAAAAAAGCATCATTCTTCCTTGTGTTTCTCTGGAGACCCAAATTTTACGAGTGAAAGGGTCATTCAACCTTCTTCATTGGGGGGCAGAAAGAGCCGGAAACAGAGAATCCTCGATGAGTCAACTTTCAGCGAAGGCGTCTGTGTTCAAACCCATAAATTACATAGGGGAGATTTCGAAAGAGGTGTCTTCTCAGGGTTTAGATCTGTTTACTGCAACGAGTTACGTAAAATCGAAATCCGTTTTACTTGCAACTGCGATTTGTTTCATTAGAGATTCCTTTGGGAAAATGCAGGAAGTCAGAGCGCTGTTGGACGGTGGTTCAACAAGCAATTTTATTTCGCAACAGTGTATGAATAGACTCAATTTAAAAAGAGAGAAAATAAACATTTTAGTTTCAGGATTAAATAATTCAGAGTTAACGATTATAAATCGCGCGTTAATGCAACAATTGCAAATAGAGGAAATAGTTATGAAACTAATGCAGACTTTTTTTGTAGTGCCGCGAATTACGGATATGATTCCTTCTCAACCATTTAACGTTAGTTTGGGTAATTTCAGTAGAGAAATTAGCGGATGAAAATTTCAACATTCCGAGAAATATTGATTTATTGTTGGGAGCAGAAATCTTTTATGAAATTCTTTTACCAGGACAAACAAATCTGTTAAATACAAAATTAATTTTTCAGAATACAGTCTTCGGCGAGTGGGAGTATTCCAGTTTCTAGTGAAAATAAACCTCACTGTGGGTTAATCAAAGATAATGCCGATTTAGAAAAGACAATGAGGAGATTTTGGGAAATCGAAAATGTTGAACCTGAGACAATAAAAAATAAGGAAACGATAATTTGTGAAGAGCATTTTCAAAAAAATCATACTAGAGATAGTACGGGAAGATATATAGTATCTATGCCATTTAAAAAGGATCCAAATTGTTTAGGCCAGTCAAAAGATATTGCCCTTAAAAATTAAATTCTTTATGGAATAGATTAAAGCGTGAGCCTAACTATTTAAAATTATATAGGGATTTTTAAAAGAGTATAAAGAGCTAGGCCATATGCAAGAGGTAGATGAGAGAGAGGAGTGTGGAATGTATTTCATACCACATCTTGGTGTTTATCGCTCTGATAAAAACAAGTAAATTGAGAGTAGTTTTTAATGCGTCGAGTGCAACTACAAACGGTTATTCTTTAAACTCTCTACAATACAATGGGGGAGTTGCTCAAAATGACCTTTTTTAATAATGGTTCGCTTTAGAAAGCACATATTTGCATTCATTGCGGATGTGCAAAAATGTATTGAATGATTTGGATTAATCCAGATCAGCGTAAACTTCAGCGCATTCTGTGGAGAGAGAACATGGACGAACCAATAAAAACGTTTGAGTTGTCAACTGTGACCTATGGAACAACGAGTGCACCATTTTTAGCGACACGTACGCTAAAACAATTAGCCCTAGATGAATCAGGGAATTTTCCATTAGGTCTTCAGTTGTGATGAGGACATGTACATTGATGATGTACTTACCGGTGCAGAGATCTTATTAGAAGCAAAAAGAACTGAAAAATCAACTAATCAATATCTTCGCAAAGGAGGTATGGTTTTGCATAAGTGGTGCGGAAATAATACGGAATTGATTGAGGTTTCCGAAAATTATGATTTTTCAGATTCATCAGAGATAAAAGTGTTGGGTGTTTATTGGAACCCCAAGCATGATTGCTTCTCCTTCAGAGTAAAAATAGACTTGCACGAATTAAATACCAAACGGGATGTTTTGTCAACCATCGCCAAGATATATGATCCTCTAGGTCTTTTAAGTCCTGTGGTGGCGAAGGCGAAAATCTTCCTTCAAAAATTATGGATGCTAAAGATTGATTGGACGGATTTGCTTCCAGAAACAATCAATAGAGAATGGAGACAATTTGTCGAATCACTTCAGGTAGTAAATGACATCAACATCAATCGATGCATTGTGGTAGAGCAACCGGAAGTGATCGAGCTGCATGGATTCTCCGACGCGTCCCAGTCAGCATATGGAGTCGTCTACTGCAAATCCATAACCTCAGATAGAAAGATGCTTGTGCATCTTATTGCCAGTAAATCCCGAGTTGCGCCTACCAAGCAAACAACGATTCCCAGACTTGGGCTATGTGCCGCTGTGCTGTTAGCAAAATTAGTGCATCGTGTCAAGCAAGCTTTAAAATTAAATGTGACTAATACTTTTCTTTGGAGTGACTCCATGATAGTTTTGTCATGGATAAGGAAGGAGTCATATCGTCTAAAAACCTTTGTGGCTAACAGGATTGCTACAATCCAGGAGATGACTTCCAGTGAGCAATGGCGTTATGTGGCAACAGAAGACAATCCTACCGACTTCGTTTCCAGAGGAATGGATTCTCTAAAACTTAAAACCTGTGAGTTGTGGTGGAATGGTCCTAAATTTCTGATGAGCAACCTGTACCCACAACGACAAATTCCTGTTGCAGTGATCAAGGATCCAGGTGAACTTAAAAACTGCAGTGACTTTTCTAACTTTTTTCTTGATTCTGCTATTAACTCTTTTGTAAATAATTTACTTAACCTTAGTAATGACTATTTTAAAATTATTCGTGTCTTAAGTTTTATTTGTAGATTTGTTTATAATTGTAAGAGCAAAGAAAGCAAAGGAATTGGGCCTCTAGATTTAGGAGAATTAAAAAAGGCTGAACAGCTTTTATTGAAATTAGTACAAAAGGAAGAGTTTAAAGTAGAGATGAATGGTATTCAAAATTCTGCCATGGTACCTTCCAACAGTCGAGTAAAAAAAAACACTCAATCCATTTATTGATAGTGAAGGGATTTTGAGAGTTGGAGGTCGATTGAGAAATAGTGATATTAATTATAACCAGAAATTTCCAATTCTTTTGCCTTCAAAACATAAATTGACTTATTTAATAGTTGAGTATTTTCATAAAAAGTTTTTACATAGTGGTCCACAATCCTTGTTATATCAGATCAGGCAAAATTTTTGGATATTGAATGGCCGTAATATTTGTAGAAAAGTTGTTCATAATTGTGTAATTTGTTGTAAGGTCAATCCTACTTGCACTGATCAAATAATGGCTGACTTGCCAAAGGATAGAGTTATCAAAAATTATCCATTCAATGTGTCAGGTGTGGACTTCTGTGGCCCCTTTTACATTAAGTATAAAGGGCAGAGAAAAGGTGTATATAACAAAATCTATGTTTGTATATTTATATGTTTTGTTTCTAAAGCTGTGCACTTAGATATTGTGACTGATTTAACCTCTAATGCATTTATTGCTACACTTAAGCATTTTATATTTAGAAGAGGTAAATGTGCTAAGTTGTATTCTGATAATGCAACAAATTTTGTGGGTGCAAATATAGAACTTAAAAAAAAATGTTTAATTTGGTGTGTAAACCTGATGAGGCACTTGCAAGTTATATGGCCTCTGAAGGAATAGATTGGAAATTCCTCCCCCCTAGAGCCCCAAATTTTGGAGGTCTCTGGGAAGCAGGCGTTAAATCTTTTAAGTTCTATATAAAGAGAGTAGTAGGTAACATTAGATTAACATATGAAGAGTTTCTGACCGTGATTATCCAAATAGAGGGGATGTTAAATTCTCGTCCTCTTGTCCCATTATCTTCTGACTTAGATGATTTAAATGTATTGACTCCTTCTCATTTTTTGATAGGTAGATCAATTACATCAATTGTTGAGCCTGATTTAACTAATTTAAATGAAAATAAGTTGGATAATTGGCAGAAAATTACAAAAATAATTGAATTAATTTGGAAAAGATGGAATGTAGACTATCTAAATAGTTTGCAGCAGAGAAATAAGTGGCATTTCGAGAAAAAGAATGCTAAAATTGGAGATATGGTTATAATAAAAGAGGATAATTTACCTTCATGTCAATGGTCATTAGGTAGAATCAACAATATTTATCCAGGAAAGGATTCTAAAGTAAGAGTAGTGGAAGTCAAAACCACTAGAGGTATATTTAAGAGACCCATTTCTAAACTGTGCATTCTACCAATTGAAACAGTGTGTGTGAAGTAGCATATATAACCCTTCAGATAGTAATGTTTGTGTGTAGAATAGTATTTTTTTTAATTCTGTGTGATTTATCAATTGCTTATACATTGTCTTCATTTGTATGCTGTTTTGTTTGTATTTTGAAGTATTGTATTTCTGTGTGTTATCTTTATGATTATGTTCTATGTAAATCTTGCATGTTGAAAAACATTGCAAGGCCGGGCGGCATGTTCAGTGTACGTATGTAAATGTAGAGCGCCCTCTAGCGCTCAGAGTGTCTAACGAATCTGTGTAACCTCTGACTCCATCGAGAAAGGAGTCGAATCGAGCGAGCTGAGCAACAAGTAATAAAAACTACAGTCCACTTACTGAGAGAGACCTTTTTCTTGAGTACCCAACCGTGGGTTTTCATCACAGTCACTTGTTCTTAAAATAAAAGGTAGGTCATCAGTAGCCTCCATGTTGCATTTTAAAGAGATATATTAATAAACTATGAAAGGTTCTTTGTCTTGTTAGCTTTATGGATAATATGATCTTGGCTTAAATATAAAGATAATAACTACTTCTAGAATTTTATGACAAACTTTTCCTGTTTGCTTAGTTTCAGAATACAATTCATTCTTATTAATGTTTGGATTTAAATTTTACTATTGATAAATATGCAGAAATAAAATAATTTCTTCATTTAAAATCTTTATAAAATTAAAACTGACTCACTTTAAAAGAAATTTCAATAAAATTGCTGATGTCTTTCTCTACAGCAATATTCATGCCCATGGATAATAATTTCTAAAAAAAGGTAAGCAATATTTAAGTAAGATAATTTATGTGTGTATTAAGGATAAAATAAACTGTGGTCATAAATGAGTAATTCCAGATTTTGTGATAGTATAATTATTCTCTATAATAAGTGTGTGAGTGTAACCAGTGGCAAAACGGAGAATATTATGCCCCCTACAAACTCAGGTTCTGAGCCTCGATTCCAAATACCTACTTGGCATCGATCAAGCTTTGGAGCCCCTAGCAAAAATAATGCGGGGGACATATGTTATGCCACTGAGTGTAACTGATACAAAATCTTGTCTATAGCAGGGGTTGGCAACCTTGTAGCTGTGGTGTGCCATGCAGAAGGAAATATTTGAAATAACTCGATTCCTGCAATAATGCATGCAAAGTTAGGGAATAGAGTTTAAGAATATAGATTTAGAGCTTTAGTATAGATTAATTAAGCATCATTTAAAGATATTTATTTATTAATATAAAAATGAACAACATAAAATGAACTATTCCTTCAATTCTCTTCTTTCGGAGCATTACGGCCATTTACCCGCCAAGGCTGTTGCAGTCAGCTTAGTTCATCTTTATCTATTTAATAATTTATAATATAATAATTCTTTCGATATACATAAAAAATTTAATTATACATATATTGTGTATAATGCATTTTTTAAACATTTATTAAAATAAGAATATAAAATATAAGCATTTCTTCAATATAGTTATGTAAAAAAATTAACATTTTAATGCGAACCTTCATCCCGGCATCACTGAACTTCATATCACAATATTAGGAGTATAATTTGCGACTTTCGAGTTGACACATGATTCTGAATGTTCAGTTATAGAAAAACTTCTATGCTGACTGAAAATATGTTTTCATATGAAAAGATTTGTACACTTATATATGTAGAACCAAAAGTGGAAAGCTGAGTGCATGCATTTTTCTTCAAACAAATAAACCTCTTCTGCAATGACATCCAATAATTCAAAATAGCTGTCGATTTAGAGTTATCTTTCATATCTTTTTGTAATTCCCCAGCTGTTGCTTTACATAATTCTAAAAATGTTAATCCGATAAAAATCCAATTCAAAATTATCAGCTTTCATTCACTCAAAAATTGACAAACTTGTAGCAAGGTGTAGTGCCACTGAGAATTATACTGTGTGCCAGATTTGTGATGCATGCCATAGGTTGCTGATGCCAGGTAAACAACAGTTATGTACACTGATTAAAAACTGATATACCTTCACAAAAATTTTGCAACTGCTATCATTATCAAAACAAATTTAATATCATTCCTAATAGCTTTAAGGGTATTAAATTATGTTGTCAATGGATTGATTTATTTAGCATAGTTAAATAACTTCTAAAAAAATTCTTTGCAGAATTTGACATTTTTAAAATTGAATAGAGCATAGTCAAATTAGTTTACACTTCAACCAACAATTCCAGAGATATTCTGAAAACCCTTAGGAGACAACCCATTCATAATACTAAACAGATAGATTATTACGATTCTAAGTCTTATTTTTCTCTAATACTAGTCTTTAACCAATCATAAGTTTGAATATTTCCTAAACTATTATTGCATGAAATTTTGAATTCAGTGCTTTTATGATACAAGAAATCATAACAACGAAAATTTTATATACAATTCACTTTTCTCATATTTATACTTAATGTTTAATTTTTTTAATAATAATATTAACTTTTTTCCCACTATAGAATTCTGGAAGAAAATTATTTATTCATCAGTACTGTAAGCTCTGAAAAGTGCTAAAAAATATCAGTTCTCCAGAAATTCAACATTGGAGATAACCATTTTTTAAACTCTTATAACTCTTAAATATTCCACCAGAATTTTATGACATTTAAAATTTAAGCTAATTTTAACATATGAAATCAGATATGAGAAAAGGGCATAAATGAAAGAAAATTCTTTCAAAAAATTGTCTAATTTAGTTAATCATTTCCTTTTTGAACTATTATCATTGGTGCTAACTTAATACAGCTATAATAAGAAATACAAAAGCTCTTTAGTAACCTATTTTTTTTTAGGAATGGGAGGAATAACAGTTTATCATACATTGCCAAACAAATATGGAAATATAATTATATGATAATTTCTATGCATACATAAAGGTTTATGCTCCCCTAGTATTTAATTTTGCCATTCCTCTTGTGGAGAATGACCCATTCTAAATTCCCATTTTAATTTTCTTTCATGCTTCTTTTCTTATTTTTACTTTAAATTCTTAGTCTGCAACCCACACACGCAAGCACTTTTTTCCACCCAACTTTTGTTCTGTAACTTCAGGGCAGCCAATAAAGTGTTAGCTCACTGATTCATGTCGACTAATAGCAGACAAATCTCTCGTCCGCTTACTCCAAAAAATTCCTGCCACATCAGATGTATCTGAAGCAGTCAACGTAGCCACACCCTCTTGCTCTTTCCAGTTCACCAACAAGGAAGCTCAATCTCAATTCAGGTCTCTCCATCTCAAGAGCTCAAATACATTCTGATATGGGATGGAGGAGCACTTTACATTCCATTTCCCAAAGATGTCAAGCGTTCATAAATGTTTATACTTTTAATGCATATTATAATATGCATTTAATGCACATATACATGCTTGGATATTTATGTTTAATTTGCATTTATTTTATTTATTTACATCAGATAAATTAAATAAAAATTTGCTTGCTTTTTATACTTAAAAGTATTTTTTTTACATAAAGAATAAATGCTTTTAACAGTAACGTTAAACAGTATATTTAATTTGCAATGTCCAATCAACAAACCATAAATTGTTCAAATGCGAAATTTATTACATATACTAAAAAAAAACTTGCAATTTCCCGAAAATGTATGCAACAAAAAATTCATGAATATGCTCACTTTTATTAAGCAATCTGGATTCATCCAAATTGAATAACAATTGGAAAATAGAAATTTTCCATCTCTCTCAATTTGTTGAATGCAGCAGCCTTCTTTGCTAATGTTAATTTTAATTGCAACTTGCATACCAGTAATAGTCAGCAGAGCTGTATTCTTTTCAGCTCCTTTGCTCAATTCCCAGGACTTAAAAAAAAGAAAGGAAAAAAATTACATACTAAAATACATATTTTTGATTCATTACAATTAATTTAACACTTAAATTGCCCCAGCCATATATACACTTTTCAGAACTACATTCATTGCATTGTGTGTGCTACTATCAATAAAACAATTAAAAAACCCTTTCCTTTGATTTTAAAGGAAAAAATTACAGTGTGTGCAATGCAAAAATATTGCACCATCTTCTTGATTTCAGAGCAATTCTGACACAGTTAATAAAAAAAATTTTAAAGAGCCCTATGTTAATTTATGACAGAAACTGATAGAAAATACCTTTTGATTTTTTTAGGAATTTCCCCAAATCAAAACCAGATATCTGTTCCTCATAAAACTTGCTCTGTCCTATTTAGCATAATAGGATAATATAATTTCGACCACAAATAAAAATTTATGTTAACCTATGGGGAAAAGTAAGTATCAAAGTGATATCTTGCTAAGTAAAAGGAATATCAGCATATTATTAACTATTTTTTATATCCTTTAAAAGTTACAGCTATCATTATTTGTGTATAAAAGATATCAAAAAACATTTTTAAAAATTTCAAACGGGCCTGCAGACCTATTATATTCCCGAGGGGAGCTGGTATCTCTTTTTAGAGCAGTCCCATATATAGGTGGAGTACCAAGCACCACAAATTTGCTGCCCAGTTAACTCTCCAGAGGGACGCAACTGAGCTCTGATGATGCAAAACCGTACTTAGGAATTTAATTTTGACAAGAGCACCCAAGCCAAACAGGCACTCAAGGAATCTTTTACATGTTGCATAATCATGTAACACAGCAACTGTCGATTTTCTGCATCATGAAAATTCACTGACTTGGGCTGAACCAGCAACCTTAGTCGTACAAGACAAATGACAAACCAATTATGCCACCCAGCTGGCTTATATAAAAAAACATTAAATCACATATTTTACTTCATAAGTATTCAATTGTTTTTTATCGCAAAAACTTGTATTCAACATTATGTTACAAACTATACTAACTAATTCCCATTACAAAGAAAATAAATAAAAGTTTATAGGTGAATTTAAATATTATTTACTAAATGATAATCTAGATTAAAGTTCAATATTCATTTAAACTTTGCAAGATTTTCATTAAATATTAAAAAATGCTAATATCAAAAAAATGTATAAAACATAAAAACCATGCATCAAAGTATGTATCCTATAGTACCATTTCTTAAAAATATGATTTAACAGAATATAACTTGATAGTGCAAAACATGCATAAAGGTGCCCGAATTCGATTTACAAAATTTCCAACCTGATAAGGCATATTATTATATTTCCTTTGCAGTAATCCAATAATCCCAAACTGATTAGTTTTAAAAAATATATGACCAGTATCTGAAAAATGTATAAAAGGGATAAACAATATTTTTTAAGAAATTAGTTATCCTTTTTCTTTACCAAATAAAAACAAAATGTTTATGTTTACATGTATTTTCAAAAAATAAGTTAGTATTTGAGTATCTAAGCTACTCACACAAAATTTTCCTTTATAATCTCAAAAGAAAATTAACGAGCATCCAAGAAAGTAATAAATTAGATCAGAAGTTGAAAATGGGAGAAAATATTGCCAATAAAATATTTAAAATGTGATTATTTTATTTTTAGTTATCTTTTTATATATAATATAGTATTTAAATTATTTGAAAACAAGGATTTGAAATAAGTTAACTTCTCATATATTTACATATTAAATACAGTGTGGGTGATCGGTTAACGAACATAATCCGTTCCAAGACTATGTTCTCTATCCGAATCATTCGTTAACCGATCATCGATTCACAATAGACTTCTATGTGAAATCGATTAATTCATTCTGGAGACCCTAAAAATTAAATTTTAAAAAATGTATAATTTCTTAGTAAGTTTTCAAAAAATAATACATACATATAGTCTTGCATATTAATCAGTCCTTTTCATTTTTTGCTTATGGGGCATTGAAGAACATGTCCAATGTCGATTGTTTTTCTATCTTTTTCAGGATTTTCCAGAAGTAATTAATAGCATTATTGTTGTAAAGATCCCCAAACCTACTGACATCAGCTTGGTATGGGTGCCATTCTAAGACCATTGCTTTGACATCCTCCAACTTTTTCAAAAGATCTTTAATGGCAGATGTCGGCATTGGTCCTCTTTCGTCTTCCTCTTGTTCAGAAGAAGACACATTTTGCTGTGTTTCTTGGTGTTCATTCAAAATTTCTTGGAGTTCTTCTGTCGTCAGTTCTTCATGTTCCATTATGAGCTCTTCTATGTCATCCTCGTTCACCTCCAATTCCAGATCTCTAGCAGTTGTTAAAATTTCATCCATAATTTCAGGGGTGTATCCCTGATCACCTCTGAATATGTGTTCGTTGTCCAGACACAAAAAATCTTTCTTGAAAGTGTTCGTTATCCAAACACAAAAAATCTTTCTTGAAAGTGTTCATTATCCAAACACAAATCTTTCTTGAAAGTGTTTGTTAATCGATTTGTTCATTAACCGATCTGTTCGTTAACCGATCACCCACTGTACAAATAATACAGTAATTTTGTCGAAAGCAAATGTCTCACCGTTGGACACTCCATGCAATAGGAAAAATATTTTGGCAAATTGAAATGCAGAGTATTTTTTATGTTTATAAAATTAGACATTTCTATTAATTAAAAAAATTACTCAGTTAATCAAAAACATTGAATAATAGTTTTTTTAAAGGAATCTGAAGAATAAAATAATGAATAAGAAGTTTTGGTACATACATATTATACTGTTAAACAATATCCTCAAATCAAAACATATCACCAAATGCCAAGATATGCTGCTAATAGTAGAAAACTGTTCCTGTGCATGTTCTCACCGAACAATAATAATGATTAAAGTATTTGGTGACATTTTCTGAATCAGCGACTCATTTAATTTGTTGAAATTAGTTGACATAATAAGCAAGTACCAAAATTTCTAAAAGAACACATAAAACACTTTCAGGAAGATTATAAAACATATTTAAGCAAAACAAATTCAAACTTTAAAATAACATTTTATCAAACAGAAATATACAGTACAAACAAAGTTTGCTTTAACAATTACCTTCATCATACTTTGTCTCAAAAAATCCTATGGTTGTGAATCCTTTTTTGAAAGGAATCCAAAATGCTGGTATTGGTTGCTCAAGAAATAATACATTATCTGGAAGTCTAAAAATAAATTCATTTCATTCCAAATTTTTGAATTTTTAATAGTGTAGTAAAGTGTATTTATTTTTTAATTGAATACAGACTTCAAAGAGAAGGAAGATCTTTCAACACCATGGAAACTGGATTATCACTAATATTGCTTCTTTTAAAGAATCGATATCAGTGGGGGTTAATCTGGGATACATTCATCAAATATAATGCATTGACAGATTTAAAGAGGTGCAATGGGTCCTCCTACATATCAATTCTTTTAAAGTACATTCCATAGCAAATCCCTCAGTTAAACACTTGAATACTTCCAGTTCAATTCTAGTTCATGGCATGAACATCATACATGTAGATTTGGCAACTATAATTATGCACAATTTGTTTTATTTTGAAGAAATATTTTGCAGTGATATGATGCATACATCTTGTGACCTACTTTTTAAACATTTAGATTTTTAAAGTTCTGCTTGAATTCAAATTATCCGTGTTTGCACAAGCGCAACTGCGCTGCCTGAACTGTGCATGCCCAGCAATTCTGATATGAATGTAAGAAGTTACGAGAAATAAATATACACCAGTCCACTAAAAACTGTGTTGTGATTGAGTCCTGAGTATTTGACGGAGTGAGCCATAACATTGGTCCGGTAGAATCCGGAGAAAAACCGCGTGTAGTTATGAGATCAAATTGTGTCTGAAAACTGAGTTTCCGTAGTATTCTGTGTCTTGAGAGTCCAGCGTAATTCATCAATCAAAGTAAGAGCGATTTCCTTGCTTCTTATTTGATATCAAATTAATGTTATGTGTTAAAATGTTGACAATTAAAAGTCGTAAAAAGGACAAGCTTTTGCTGGTCGCCAAGGAGCTGGGATTAGACATACCCCAGAATCCAAAAATTATAGCATTAAAAAATTTAATTGAGAGTACTGAAATCTTTGAAATTGATAAGGAGTTTCTGCAAAGTGTAATTGTTGGTGTTTTGGCGGAAAAGAACGCTAAAATTGAGCAAGAAAAATGTTAATTAGAGTCTGAAAAGGCCAAGATTGAATTCGAAAAAATTAAATTAGAACTGTTAAAGAAAGAGCTTGAGTTAACTAATGCTAAATGTAAATTGTCCCCTGTGCAAGAGAAAAGTGAACATTTCGAATCTGTCCCATCTGATATTGAAAACTTAATTAAAAGTATCAAAACTCTATATAACAATACATGTCTCTTCTAATACAGAAGCCTATAATTTATTTTTTCAATCGTTAGAAAAAGCTTTTAAAACAAAAAAATGTGGAGGATAAATTTAAAGCAGAAATTTTATTGAATATGTTGGGAGAAAAGGTGAGAAATTTATGTTAAACAAGAGAAACTGGGTGATTATGAAAAAATCAAGGAGTTAGTGCTAAAACAATTTCAACCAACACCTCGAGTATTGCTTAATCAGTTTTGAAGGTCCCCAAAACTACCAAATGAGAATTATGTTCAGTTTGCTTCTAGAATTGAAGCAATGCTCGATTATTATTGTAAATTAAGAAACGTTAGTGAGTTTAATTTTCATGCCAATTAATTGTTGCTGATCAGATAATTAATTCTCTTGATCAAGAGCTGACCAGTTATATTAATATTAAAATAAGCAAAAATTGGTACAAGCCAGATAAGCTTGGTTGTGAATTGGATTTGTTTATGTCTTCTAAAGTTTCAAGTAGAAATGAAATAAATATGGGTTCCCAACAAAATAAATTCTTTAAGAGTGGTGTCAACAGAAAGGGGTTAAAAGGTGTAACTAGTGTTTTTTGTCCGAGGTCAATGAAACAAAATGTTCATATTGCTGAGAAAGTCATGCTATTCCTTTTTGTGCAAAATTTAAACAACTTTCCATAAATGATAGAATAGAGATAGTTAAAAAACAGCGACTATGCTTTCTGTGTTTAAGAGTAGGTTGTATGGCGTCGAAGTGCAAAGCCAAACCTTGTAAATTATGCACTAAGAGGCACCATGTCTCGTTACATTTCCCAAAACAAAATATGAATTTTCAAACAAGCCATAGCAAGTCAAATGCTTTCCATCCAACAACCGAGTCAAGGTTAAATGCGGATGCACGAGAATTTAACCCTGCTTTTCCCCCTGAAGAGGTTTCGGAGAAAAATAGTAATGCCTTGTTTGCAATTAATCAAAAAAAAAAGAAGCACTAGTGTGTTTTTGAGTTCCGTGAAGTGTTTTGTAAAAGATTCATATGGCCAGAAAAGGAAAATAAGAGGTCTGCTTGACGTCGGTTCTATGACAAATCTAATTACGAAAAAATTCGTAGAAAAATTAGGATTAAGAAAAGAAAAGGTAAATATTCTGGTTACGTGTTTAAATGACTCCTCTGTATGTGTTAAAAATTGCGTTACAATGGAAATCTCGAATTCCGATGGTAGTTATAAAAAGAGAATAAAAATGTTAGTTGCAGTTAAAAATTACTGATTTAACTCCAGTTAAAAATCTAAATGTGAAAGGATTAATTCCTGAAAATATAAATTTAACAGATGATTTCTTTTATGTGTCCCATTGATTGTTTATTGGGTACAGAAATTTTTTATGAATTATTGCATAGTGGGCAAATTCGATCTGAAAATTCCAATCTTATTTTCCAAAATACTGTGTTTGGGTTCGTGGCTTCAGGGAGAAATAGTTTTGCAGATACTGAAGCACAGGTTCATTGTGGATTAATTAAAAGAGATTTAAATCAGACTTTAAAAATATTTTGGGAGTTGGAAAACGTTGAGGTAGAGAGAACTAAAAATGAAGAAACAATTTTTTGTGAGGATCACTTCCTAGAAATGCATTCTAGGGTCGGTATGTGGTTAAAATGCCCCTTAAAAACAAACCAAATTGTTTAGGTGAGTCAAGGGACATCGCTCTAAAACGATTGAATGCGCTGTGGACTCGATTAATCAGAGATCCTCAATACCTTAAGTTGCATAGAGACTTTATACATGAGTACGAGCAACTTGGGCACATGAAAGAGGTTGTCGCAGAGAATGACAAATCGGAGATTGCCTATTATATGCCACATCATGGCATCCTTAGACCAGAAAAGAGCACAACGAAGCTGAGGGTAGTTTTTAATGCTACCAATCCTACAAGTAATGGGTTGTTGTTGAATTCCATACAATACAATGGAGGACTGGTTCAAAATGACCTGTTTACAATTATGATTAAATTTAGAGAGCATCCTTATGCCTTTACGGCAGATGTGATAATGTATCGAATAATACTCATCCATGAGAGCCAACAGCCGTTGCTTAGAATTTTGTGGAAAGAAAGTCTAGAGGATCCAGTGAAAACCTTTGAGATGAAAACAGTCACATATGGCACAGTGAGTGGACCCTTTTTAGCAACGAGAACTTTACTGCAGTTATCGAGAGATGAAGAGAAGAACTTTCCTTTGGCTGCACCTGTTCTTAGAGAGAACTTTTATATGGACGACATTCTTTGCAATGCTGCGTCTTTAATGGAAGCCCAAACCAAAGCCTTGAAGAATCAACTTTCTGGCATTTTGAAAAAGGGAGGAATGGAATTGCACAAGTGGGGTAGTAGTCATTGGGAACTGGCTTCAAACACTATCAGAGATTATGAGTTCGAGAATCCAATTGAAACAAAGACGTTAGGAGTGTCCTGGAAATCACAAGAGGATTGTTTTATTTTTAAAATCGCAGTGGAGTTAAAAGATTCCTACACCAAGAGATGTGTCCTTTCGACAATTGCTAGACTGTTTGATCCATTAGGACTATTAGGTCCAGTAGTCACAAGAGCCAAGATCTTCATACAGAGTCTTTGGAGTCTTAAAATCGACTGGATCGAAGAGTTACCTTTTGAGAGAACCAAAGAGTGGCATCGTTTTCTAGAGGACTTCAACCGTGTAAGCAGTATCTGCATTGATAGATGTATTGTGCATCCTCAAGCGACAAGGGTAGAACTTCGCAGTTTTGCTGATGCTTTAGAGAAATGTTACGGAGCAGTGATATATTGCCGTTCTCAATCGCCAGATGGCGCAACAACAGTGAAGCTTGTAACAAGTAAAAGCAGAGTAGCACCTGTGAAGAGTGTCACAATGCCCCGACTCGAGCTGTGTGCCGCTGTTCTTCTTGCAAAGCTGATAAAAAGAGTTGAGAGTGCCTTACAAATGAACCCCCCCCGTGTACCTGTGGGGAGTGACTCGACTATTGTCTTGGTGTGGATCCAGAAGGAGCCTATATAACTTGCTTAAAACCTTCGTGGCAAATAGAGTTGGCACAATCCAACACCTGACTAATGCAGAGCAGTGGTATCATGTTTCTTTATAACAGAACCCAGCTGACCTCGTATCAAGAGGTCTCGACGAATCCAATCTTCCCAACAACTCTTTGTGGTGGAATGGGCCGACATTTTTAGCGACAAAAGATTTTCCGGAAAGGAATATCTTTCATCAGTGACTGATAGTGATGAATTAACTGTGAATTCAAAAGTAATGCAAAGCACTGTGTTAATTTAAATCCAACAAAGTCAACATTTTTTTACTGACCGGTTAAATATAAGTAATAAGTACACTAAAATAATTCGAATGTTAAGTTTTATTTTTAGGTTCATAGCAAATTGCTGAGGAGAAAAAAGGAGAGGACCTTTAGATGTCCAGGAAATAAACCGAGCGGAAACCACCTTAATCAGGATTGTGCAACTACAGGAGTTCAAAAGGGATATAAAGAGTTTGAAAGAAAATAATAGAGTGTCTGCAGAAAGTCTTATAAAAAGTTTAAATCCCTTTTTAGATCAAGATGGTGTTTTGAGAGTTGTTGGTAGACTTTGTAATAGTGATTTGAACTTTGAATGCAAATTTCCTATAATATTACCTTGTAACCATAAATTAATGAATTTAGTTGTAGAATATTTTCACTTAAAATACTTCCATCTAGGTCCACAGGCCTTACTATATCAAGTAAGACAGAGATTTTGGCCTCTTAGAGGACATAATGTATGTAGGAAAATAGTACATGATTGTCTTGTATGTTTTAAAGTGAAACCTATAACATGTGAACAAATAATGGGCAATTTGCCTAAAGAAAGAAGAGTTAAGGAAAATTTTCCTTTTGTTTGCAGTGGTATAGACTTTATTGGACCATTTTGGATCAAGAGCAACACAAACAGCGTAAAAGTAGTTTGTATAAGACATATGTTTCAATTTCTGTGTGTTTTGTCACTAAAGCTGTACAATTTGAATTAGTGTCGGACTTAACAACTCAGGCATTTATTGCCTCATTAAATAGATTTATTGCTAGAAGAGGAAGACCCTCTCTAATATTTTCTAATAATGGTAAAATATTTATAGGAGCTAATGCCGAACTCAAGAGATTGTACAAGTTAGTGATAAATCCTGATCCTGAATTGGCTGGTTTCTTAGTAAATGAAAATATAAATTGGAAATTTCTCTCCCCCCCAGAGCACCAAATTTTGGCGGCTTATGGGAAGCTGGCGTAAAGTCGTTCAAATTCCATTTTAAACATGAGGCAGGCAATTCTAAGTTTACTTATGAAGAGTTTCTAACCATTATGACTCAAATTGAGGGAATTTTGAATTCCTGTCCTCTCACCCCTTTGTCAACGGATATAGATGATTTGTCGGTTTTGACTCCGGCACACTTTTTAATTGGAAGACCAATTACTTCCATTAGTGAACCAAATATAATACATATAGAAACAAATAGATTAAACATATATCAGAGATTAACAAAAATTGTGCAGTCTATATGGAAAAGGTGGAGTAATAATTACTTAAGTAATCTTCAATAGAGATCTAAATGGAAATTTGAAAAGGATAACGCTAGAGTGGGTGTTTAGTCCTTATTAAAGAGGATAACTTAGCAGTCAATAAATGGCTAATGGACAGATTGATCGAGGTATTTCCTGGAAAGGATAATAGAATTAGGGTTGTAACGATCAAGACTCAATATAGTGTAGTCAAAAGACCAATTTCTAAAATTTGTATCTTGCCCCTGAGAGAATGAATTTCTTTCTTTTTGTGTGTTACAAGATTTTACTATTTTTAAGTTATATTGTAATTAACTTTTAGTATTGTGTGTATTTTTAGTGAATTCTTTCTGATTTATAATTATTTTAATAGTGTTAAATTTTAATATAACAATATTGTAAAAAGCCATGAAACTTATTGAATGTTGTAACATTGCAAAGCCGGGCGGAATGTTTGTGCAACTGTGCTGCCTGAACTGTGCATGCCCAGCAATTCTGATATGAATGTAAGAAGTTGCGAGAAATAAATATATACCAGTCCACTAAAAACTGTGTTGTGATTGATTCCTGAGTATTCGTTGGAGTGAGCCATAACAATCCGAATGTGCAAAAGGAGTACCAAGAATAATAGTAAGTTATGGGCACATCTGTTGAATATTATGACACATCTGACCTTGAATAAAAAATAATCTGTTGCATGGTAAATAAAAAGTCAGGCATAACTTATCTGTACCAATAAATAATATTAAATATCAAAACTGAAACTATTGGTAAACAATAATTGTTAGATAAATACTAACTTAAAAGAAAGTATTAGGTTATTACTTAAGAGATATTGAAATAGCACTACACATTTCCTTATCAAATCTTTTTATCTCAGAATCAGCAAACTCTGCTGCCACAGCAGGAGACATATCTGGTTTGGGATGACGAATAGGGATTATGCTAGTTCTATATGGAATGAGACACAGTTCCTTTTCATTCCCTGTAAATTTAATTTATATTTTAATATCTCTGTGACAGCTTTTAGAACTAAAAATAATGATCTCATTTTTAAAAAAAAAACAATGTACAACTAGGAGCTCTATTTTTAGTATTTAAATATTCTAAATTGAGACAGCCACATTTAATAACCATGTGTAGTTAGTAAAATGACTTACAGCTTTAATGAGAAGATGCAAAAACTTATTTTAATGGAATTCTAATTCTAATTATTTTTTAGTTTTTATGTAATTTTATATTTATATTTTATAAAAAAAAGAAAGAAAAACTCAAAAAATTTTCTTACATTACATATAGCT
The DNA here is from genome assembly GCA_019973935.1 of Trichonephila clavipes. NCBI lineage: Eukaryota > Metazoa > Arthropoda > Arachnida > Araneae > Nephilidae > Trichonephila > Trichonephila clavipes. The sequence goes on along the minus strand of BMAU01019548.1, from coordinate 136,006 downwards.
ATTTAACATTGACTGTGTTTTTAAAATTAGTGCAGTTTTAGATTGTATGTGTTGGGGTGAAGCGAGTGAACTATATTTTTCTGGCGGAAGGATAACTGAGTGATCCGCCCACGCGCTCTTTTTCCCGCTTCACTCCCGCGCATTCCTTCTACGGGGCTGACGAGCTGGCCGTTCGCTGTGTGCTTTTCGGTCAGACTTGCTGTGTGCAGTATCCGCGATCATTATTTTCGTATGTATATAAATAAATGTGATGTCCCAAGATACCGTAGTAGAAGTGATTTCACAAAAAGAACAACAGTATGAAATGCTACATGTAAATCCCCATAATTTATAAAATATTTTCTAATAAATAAAATACATTATATATTAATGTATCATCATTTTTATGCAAACTTACAATTAGTAAATATCCAACATCCAGATTTCACAGTTTGATGTGGAAGTTGAAATAAATCAAAATGGTACAGTCCTCCCACAACAAAATATTCAGCTTTTTCCAAAATAGTTAATTCTGGTTCTTCAGGTGGAGCTGAAACAAATTTTTAAAAATCATTATTATATATCCATAATATTTAATATCAAAACCAAAATTTTTATTTGTTCAAATATTTTTCTTACAGATTGGTTTAGAGAAAAAACAAAATAAACAGCAATAAAATATTGATATATATGTATGCAATATAATACAAAGCTAGCATTAAAAAGTTATTTTAAATCTTACACTTAAAATAGCAATTATTCTTGTCACATGTAAGTAAAAATATGTATTAATAATTCAACCCACTAGTATTTCAGAAGCAATTTTTAATTCCATACTTTTGGATATTCATTCCATAGAAACCATTCGACTTGTCCAAAATGTAGCATCGAGCAGGCTTCCCTGACTCATATTCTTAGATGCCTGGGTTTGTCCTACGACAACTCTTACTAGGTTTTCCTATGCTAGTATATGACTTTTTGAGGGTGAATATATTCATAGACCTTGTGTAGCAGAAGCCAGACAAGGAGAAAAGCAACAACAACAGAATTTTCATATATTGATATAAATACTTTTACATAATTATTAAAATCTGTGACCTAATCTTACTGTCATTAACAAAATTGTAACTTTGCAATATAAATATAATTTATTTAAAATTTTATAAAAAATTCTTTTTCAAAATAATGAATGATATTTTAAGATAATTAACTGATTAGATTTTATACAACAAATGATTCAAAAACTGCTCTATTGTTTGTTTATTAACATGTTACATTCAAACAACATGAGGGCTATTGGTGATGAACTTCAATTTTGAACTGTAGTTAAGCGATGAGAAAGACATTCAAATAGGCACCTCACTCTACAAACTTCCACAACATGCTAACCTGAAGACTTTAAGCTTCAGTAGATTTCATGAGCATCAGTACTCTACACAAATGTTTAGTGGGATCAAGACTTAATCCATGATTCAAGAAAAACCCTAGCCACAAATTTGTGACGATGATCACTTGTTACTGTGGCTATAAAATGCTGCTTTATACAATGAATTATACAACACTATACTAAACTCTCGCAATATATATATCTACATATTGGAGTTAAAAAAACAGAAAAGTTGCAAATTATTTGTCTGCTTCTTCTATAAAATTATATTTAACAGTTATTTTCACCTAGCTTAAAATCATTTTTACAAAAATATACTCAATTTTTTATAAAGACAGTTTCAAAGAAAAAACTATTTCCTAAGGAAATATCCTACTACAATTAATAATTATTAGTCAACTTAAAATTTTATTTTTAAAAAATAAAATTCCAACATAAAAGCATTGCAGTAAACAGCATAAATGAATAGAAGCTTCTACATACGAGTAAAAAACGCTTTATTATACCTGTGTAGCTTACATAGTATGATCCATGGCACATCAAGGGGAAGTCCTGCAACTTAACCTCCCCCCCAAGAAAAAAAAAGAATAAATTGTTCTTGGTTATATATAACTTTCTAAGTAAAAATAAGATAAATATTTGCAGTTCCTTTTTTTCAAGCCCTTAGAAATGTCAATTTCCTTGTTGGATGAAGTATGTAACAAACACCCTTTTGCTAAAAGCATATTTAAGCATATAAAAGCCCCTAAAACTTGTTTTTTGTCATTTAGCATTTGTGCTGCAATACTGGCACAAACCTTTCAAAAGTTAATTATATTTATATTTACAGCAAAGAAAAATTAAGCTAATATATATATAAAGAAATTTTTAGTGAAACTCAACAGCAAGAGCCAAAACTTCCATCAACTCCAAACAAAAATAACATGAATTACTGATAAAATTCTTGTTTGAAATCTCCACTAAAAATAAACAGGACCATAGTGGGTGTAAGTTGTTTTCAGGTACTTCAACATTTAATAGCCACATTCCATTCCTCCCGAAAACAGAAAATAGGAAAATGTGGGCACATATGTTCTCTCTGTAATGTTCAGGTGAAAAGCACTTGTGCTGCAGTGTTCCAGTTGATGGAATACTCAACTTCATTCGATGATTATGTATGTGCTTCATGAATAAAATATTAAAAATAATATGGAGTAAATAGTTAAGAGTATAGCCAACAAAATAACATACAAATTTTTTAAGTATCAAAAAAATTTTATGTAAAATTTGTTGCAAATCCAAGAATCTATAAAAGTCATTACAAAATAATAATAATAATAATTGCACTGTATTCTGCTATTATCTATGAATAAATTGGATAGTTCAAAGTAATTTGCTAATGTATTCTTATCTACTAATAGTGGACTTTAACAGTTTCAGAAGCCAGTGAATTTAGGCATTTCATGCCGTGAAACACAAAGGGTTCCTAGAATGTGATGAGATGGATAATGACTACATATAGTATCCCCAAAATATTAACATATACATCTATAAAATTTAGGTACTCATTTATTTTAGGACGTCATACATTTTATTCGAACAAAATCAATGCACTTCATTAGAAAACTTTAATTTGCGTATCATGGAAAATAAACTAAACAATAGAATATAATAAGCAAAGTTTTAAGATTTTTTAAAAACTAGCACTCACTGAAAGTTACAGCAGATGAAAACTTTTCTGAATCAGTTTTACCGGATAACTCAGGTGCAGATATTTGCTTCAAAGCAGTGCTCAAAAGTTCAGCCATCGCTAACGCATCTAACTGTAAAAAGAAAAAAATCTAACATTCAAGTTTAAAAAGACATTATTCGACAGGTTATTTTATTAATTGTACCTGCAAGCAAATTTGATCTTCAGAAGCAGGATATATCTCTTCTAATAGTGTTTCAGCAAAATTATCTGAAACAAAGGAAATTTTCATTATTACGTAAGAGCAATTTTAAAATTTTAATTTTACTGATTGAAATAGAAATAAAATTATATTATAGACAAACCAGCATTTTTTTTAATTTACATTTTCACATATTTTTAAAAAATAGTCATAAAATATTACTAAATGAGCTTCCAAATGTATATAAAGAATTCAAATATGTGAGTATGTTAACACATAGTGCTACATCAGCAATCCTTAATTTATTGCACCAGATCCTTAGAAATACATCAAACAGGATAAATACCAAATGAAATTTTCCAAAACGAGATAAAGATGAAATTATTAATCTGTTCCCATGAAACATCTATCTGTCAGCTTCACTTTCTCAAGCTCCTCAGTGGTCAGTTCTTATCTGGGTCCCTCCACTAATTTTTTCACACATTCAAATGCATAGATCTTACAGAGAAAAAAAATATCCTCCCCATTATAAATACAATCTCAAAATCCTTTTCACTCTCAGCTTCTGTACACAAATTCTTCCAAATGGAATTTAATATTCTATAGAAAACTTCATATCAAACTTTGTCAATGAAATATTTTCTATGGACAGTCATAAGCTGATTTTTACAAATTTCCACAGGGTTAATTTGGAATCAAAACCAAAATCAATCAACAAAAGAAACACACATCATTTCATGCATACAAGTTTTTTCCCAAACAAACTTTTCTATTGAAAAAGGACAAAAACCAAGTTGGACTTATTCCGAAACAGGTATATGTATACAGATATCATATATCCATACACATATAAAATATGCATAACTAAATATATGCTGATTAATTGCTTTTTTAAATAAATATACATCTTATTTTAAATCTTGAGAAAACTCGGATAGTATCAGATCTTAAGATTTACTTAGGAAGATTTTAAATAATTTACCTGAGATTATAAAGTAATCAAATGTTCAAAAATTCTATTTCCAAGAAAAATGAACCATGACTGACATATGTAATGTATTCAAAATTAAATTTGTATCCCATAAAAAAATAAAATACACCCATATCTGATTTTATGCAAAAGATAACTTCATTGAAAAAAATTTTAATCTAAAAAACATATCCAGACTAGAGAAACTTGAAAAATAGATTTTAATTTTTGAAAATCACAATGAAATAATTATATAAACCTTATGAAAATTTGTAATAGACTCTTAAAGTTTTTGTACAATACACATTTTACTAACTCAATAACCTTGCTTGTAGCAAAATTTATTCTACATTGTAGCATACATAAACATAGTAGTTGCTGACAAATGATTTAACAAAAAATTCACAAACTTCCATCAAAGTAAATATATTTATAAATGAACAAATTTTATTTTAATTTTCATTCATATAAAACAAAACAAAAAATACTTTTCACTTTTAACACTATACTCATGAAAATTTCAAAATATATATATATATTTCTATAGACATCGAGACTATAATTTGTGGGATTCTTTATAATTAAAAAGAGAAAGAAATTAAAAATCATTTTATTCGTGATTTTTCATTCTAAAATTGTCTAGAATACTTTTAGAAAAATAAAAAATATAACATGAAAAAAAAAATTTTTTTTTCTTAACAATATTTGTTAAAATAAACAAAAAAAATTAATATAAAATACTAAAAATATTTAAAATATAACAAATTAATTGTTTTACAAATGAAAAGCAATATTAAAATTATATTCAAAAACTTTGATACATTTTGAAAAAGCAGTAGATCATTCAATACTTAAAAAATCTGTGTCTTACCTTTACCAATAAGTTCTCCTAATCTACATTCATTTGGAATGGCAGACTCACAGAAAGTTGAGGTGACATTATCAAATAATGAATGCCATATTCTTACAGCACAACTTATTTTCAGCAGCTCAGGTGGTAATTCAAAACTGAAGCCAACCAACGGTAAATTCATACCTTTATGCCGAAGGTTTTTCGATAAATTACCCCATAAGCAATATGTGATACTTGTTTGATCATTAGATTTATCCGCAACTCCAAACTCCATATTAAAAGATTCATCATTGATATACTCATTGGCTGCCTAAAAAAATGAAATTATAATTATAAGCGATATTAAAGCTAATTGAACTTTTTTCCTTCCCCCCCCCTTAATTACAAAAATTCCTTTAGTACTTGCAAAAGATTATATGAGTTATGGCAATCTATTTGATACTATACTAAGGAAATTGCTAAAATTTGAAGAAATTTCATAAAATTTGCAAATGGCATCAGGTTAATATATATAAGTACCCTAATTTCTATGAGAACTTTAATTATCCTGTGAACACTGTTTCTTTCTTTTTGCATCCTGATTTGTTACCACTAAATAAGACTAATTTATATCAAGTTTTATGAAACTCTTCCAAAAAGCTTCTAAGTTAAAGCACTTTTAAAAATCATGTCTCCTCATGATAAACGTTTTCAAATACTTAACAAAAAAAAGAAAACCACTTACTAATCCTAAAAATCAATAAATTAGTATTTATATAAGCACATGAATTATTAAATAATTAAAAATTAATAATAATATATAGATATTTCTAAGATACCTGAATAATGAAAATTCTAAATTTCAAATTTTCATGCAATTATATCCAAAAAATTAGAAATACACAAAGAGAAAATCCTAAAGGGTATTTATAAATCTCACACAGTATTTATATTACATGATGTTCTAAAATGGAAAAATATTCTGAGAATAATCGCTTTTATTTTACTTTTGAAATGATAACATTAATTTAAAAATAAGTTGAATTACAGTAGGTCTTATTGAAAACAAAAATTGATTAGAAAAACTTTTATAACTAAAAAAAAAAGATGTAAAATATTTTTCAGATTTTCAACGTAAGTTTAAGAAAAACACAAATATTTCCATAATAGTGAATTTCTTTGTTTCTTAGCAATTCAATATATTTTTAAATTAATCCTTTACATCATAAACCAGTTCTATTTGAATTATCAACACTGATAACAATTTGGAACTGTAATAAAGATTGCAAAACAGTGGTAAGGTTGTCCTACTTTGTTTTTGATGACTGTACACAATTAATATCATATAACATTAATTAAACAAAAATAACTATTAAATTGTGACAGCTATAATTGTAAATATCATTTAAAATAGCCTAGAAAATTATACGGCAAAAAGTAAATGAAGAAAATTTAATCTTTATTACAAAATCAATTTAAAGCAAACTTTTATCATTTACATACATTTTATTGTTCTACAAAAAGAATGATAAATTTTTTAAAAATAGCTAAATCAAAAATAGAAATACAAAAATGCACAATATTTTTTATTGATAACAAATATATAAATATATCCTTACTCTCAAAATTTTAAAAGTAGATGCATCCATTTTCTTCCTCATCATAAGTTGCAAGTTTTTTATGCTCTGAAAATATTGAAAATAAATTTTTATTCCCTGGCAACTTCTCATTTTAAGTTTTAAATCATAATTAGTACTTTTAATCTATTTTTGCATTTACCATATTTTGTCCATTTTTAAAATATTATAAAATGTATATTTAAAGAAAGTGAATTGCAAAAAGATTAATTAAAAAGCATATTCAGCTTTTAATATTAAACATCAAAAATATTTCTTATTAGAAAAAGAAAGATGCCTCATTAAAATGATATATTTTTCCAATTAATATAAAGAAGTTATTTATAAATGCAGAAGAAACAATATATTTTGTCTAAAATAACAAAACTGAAACAGGAAATTTTTTAAAAAAATAATCATTTCATTTTTCATCCAGAGTACATAAAGATAAGAACGAAAAACATAAAACATAATTCACTTCAAAGAATCATAAACATGCTAATGAATAATTAGAAAGTTTTAACAAATGACGATCAATTTTATTAAGATAATGTTAAAAAAAAATAAAGTTACTTAAATAAAAATTATATTAATCATTTACAATTAAATACACTCATCAAATAATTATTAAAATGAATTTAGTAATCAATGAAACATTTTCTTAAATATGCTAATAATCATTGTTTTTATGAAAACATAAAACTTAATGCAAAATATATATCCAAGATCAAACAACAAACAATCAAACCATAATAAAATTATAACATAAAATGAAAATAATAAGATTAAGTTTTAGAAGTAAAATGGATGAATATGTAACTAGTTTATTATATTTTTGTGGAAAATTATTTACCTGCATCCATGACCTCAAAATTTTATGGGAAATTTCAGGGCATTCTAAAACTGCTTGTTTAATATCCTCACACATCTGAAAAAGGCACAGTGATGGGAAAAAGTATTAATATACATAAAAGTTTATACAAATAATATTGTTTTTCATAGCCAAAAAAGTTACAAGTTAACTTTTGACATGAGAAATATAATTCAAAATAACTAATATCCATTACATATTTTAATCAAATTTCTATATCTACAAAATGAGCAATATAACTTTAAAGTATATTTTTGTAAATGACATAGATACCTATATGAAGTATTGCTCAATGAAAGATTCCAAATATTCTAGCAACTGTCAAATATGAATGCTAAAGGTGAAGTACACAGATAAAAAATGGAGAAAAAAAAGCACTTACAAAATTATGCTAATTAAGACATATGTTTAGGATGGTAGAAAAAACTGAAAAATATATCTCAGTAGTAAATATATTATTAGACTTTCTGAAAACAAATAGTAATTAAAGCAAAAAATTTATTCGTTTAAAAGAATATTAAAATATAAAAATTATATTCCTATTTTAATTACAGTAATACCTCGACTTACGCTGCCCAGACTCATGCAAATTCGAAGTTACGCAATTTTCAAATCTTGTTGATTTGTCTATCGTTTGAATGCAACACAACTCAATTATTTACTTCCCACTTTCTGTTCAGCTAATATACATGTTCAAACATATTACATGGAATTGATGCCTAGCCGTAAATTATTTAGTGGGGTTTTTTTCTTATCTGTGGAGTGTGCATGCGTGTTATTATTACATATTATAATTGTTATAATGTGTTTTTTATATGCATTATATCTATTCAGACTTTGAGAGATGGTTGTCATTCAAATGAAGTAGAATCTTTGGGGTATAGAAATGACCCAGTTTAATCAAAAGATCGAATGACAGTGTGTTGAAAATTTAATAGAAGGTCTCAGTTTAATTGAAAAAGGGTTACAAATTTTAGAAAATCAAGACTCTAACAAAGAGAATAATTTTTGAACAAAACAAGGAATAGAAAAATTATAAACATGCTTCTAGAAAATATTGCGAAAGAAAAAAAAAATCTTTGAGTTAGAAGACTGCTTTGTTAAATTTTATGAAACCTTCAGCACATCAAAATAACTTTGATTTGCAATTTTGTATTTGTGTTAGCTAAGATTTAAATTTTTTTTTCTAAATAGTTATTTTCTGTCATCATTGGACCAAACTAAAAATAATTTATACGGGAAATTATACCCAGACTTACGCGAATTCGACACACGGTTATCACTCAGTCCCACCTATCCTTCAAGTTCAGAGTATTACTGTACTATAAAATATCAGAAATATGTATTCAATGAATTATAAAATTTCATCCTAATCTTTAAAATTTGAAATTTTGTTTCATCCAGTAAAATTTAACTGCTTCAAACTTTTTATATGCAATTATTTTATATTTATTTGTCTTAAAATTAAAAATGAGTATTTCAGCAAATAGCTTTTTTCATATGTACTATAAAAATTATAAAATATAAATGAAATAAAATAGATAATTGTATGGGGGGGGACAAAACTATGTAACTTTTATGACAAGCTTCTCTCTAGTAGCTTTTTTTTTATTACAACTCAAAAGACTACTTGAAACAGTCAGCAATGGCTGATAAAAAAGATGACAAGGTCAACTTTTAAGTTGGCAACATTAACATAAAGGCTTTAATCCCTAATACAAATCAGCTCTTTACCACACATTTATTATTTGGAAATACGAAGTCTATAAGTAACAAATCTATTACTCTACAAACAATATTGGTTACCATGAGGCATTTCACATTATTACAAATTATTTCAATGAGTTTTCAAGAAATTAAAAAGTATTTTTCTTTCTCATACAAATAACTACACTAGTAAAATATATATTGGTTTATTCACTTGTATAATATATCAAAAAATATTTCGATTGAACATCCTTCTAGAATGTTCTACAGGCAATAGTTCTTAAAACATTTGTATCAACTAATTAGATGAAAATCAAATTTGGCATATTAAGAGAAAAATTATAAACTGGTTAAGATAAACTATAATTTACAAAATGAAACATTGATTATTTTGCAAATATGGGAGAAAAAGAATAAAAACATGTCATTCATATTTTCATAAATGTAATAAGTGAACAATGGTTACATATAGCATTTTAATTATTTTTCTTTTTAAATTTAAATTTATTTTAAAAATTCAAATCGAGACATATATAAAAAATATTGACCTGTTGACTCTTACGGCACTCTTCAAAAACATGCATTATATCACAAATTTCATCTTCCTCCAGATCTGTCAAATATGCATTAACTTCTGGTAGAATTAATGGGTTAATTTCTCGACTTTTGTACACATAATTATACCACTGAAAAAAATTGAAATTTAGCACTCTTTAAATAGAAGAATAAATAAAATATAATTAAACACTAATAAAAACTGAACTAATTAAGCAACAAGACAAATCATTTCAGAAACGTTCATTACACGTATTATGTTTAAATTTAAGAAGATAATTAAAAAAAATATTCACCTTATATAATTTAACACAAAAATTTATGTTACAAATTACAGTGTAGCATAAAACAATATTGGTAATTGAATCCTTACTAATATTATAAACGTGAAAGTTTGTGTGGATGTTTGGTACTCTTTCATGCAAAAACAGCTGAATGGATTTTAATGAAACTTTACAAAAATATAGCTCATACATCAGAATAACACATAGGCTATAATTTATAAAGATATTCTGTGAAGTGTCCAAAATATAACAATAATTGTAAAGTAGGAAAAAATTCTGCCATCTGCAAAAAAGCCCTTGACAGTATATATCTATCTTTTTTGTGTGTTGCAAAACTTTGCATTTTGTTTCGTCTACATCAGGTGCCAGGAACTGCGAAAGCTTGAACAGACGGAGTGTGAGGCTGATTACAATTTTAACATAAAATAAATACAACAAAAAGTAATATTAACATATTACACTTCCAGATATAAATTATTTATACTATTTTAAACGTTTATTTTACAAATTTTGTAACAATGTGTTGCTTTTGCGGAATAGAAATCAGCTTAGGAAGGTGTTTTCAAAAATCGACCCACAAGAGAGTTACGGGGAGTTAAACATAAAAAAATCCTTTTTATCAGCTATTAGATCTAGACTTAAAATTTAAGAAACAGGGTTTTCTTTTATTCAGCTGAAATATGCAAAATGCTTTTTTTTTTGTGTTTAATTTGCAATTCACGTAAAAATAATTCATTAAAAACTTCTTTATTCTTCAATCTGTATTGTTTAATTTTTCAATTCACCCGTGCGAAGAACGGGTATAACAGTTAGTATAAAATTAATAAAAATCATTGCATTTTAAATAAAATGATTATAGCAAAAAAATGTATAATTGAGATTATATATATGAATAATTTAACTTAATGTTAACTTAAATTCTATAATTTTATATATATTTTTTTCCCTTTAAATCTTAATCAGAAATGTAAATTTTATAAACACAAGTTTTATTTTGTTTTCTGTCTTAAAAGTATTAAACACTAAGTTTTTTGACAGATTTATTTCCTATTTCTAGGAAAAATATATCTTAATAGCTTACACATGTTTTCTCAACTGTCTAGCACCAAACTTTTTCCTAAAACCATCAATGCAATTGTTAAAAATAATTACTATTCTCCTTAATTTTATCCCTCTGTGATTATAAAATCCCCATCATTCTCTCCATTGTAATTCTCTAGATGAGAGAACACACATAGGGATTTTTCTGTCTATTTTTCCAATTGTCTTTAATGTCCATTGTCTTTAATGGATGCACAATAGCCACTCTCATTTTGTTTGAAAAACATTATATTAATTCATATTATATTTCCTTCATCACTATTTGTAAAATATCATATTTATTTTAATCTAAGCCAGGCTTTTTTACCGATGTTAATGCTACTAAAAATCGGGCGAGGCTTAGAATCAATGGCAGAAAAATTCTTTCGATAAGGGAAATTGAACATGATACTAATAGCTAATTTGTATTTAAAAAAATTTAATACTGATGAAATACTTTAGTTATTCACTTCCTATTACATCTTATTTTAATTTATATTAAATTTTTTAAATATACGGCTTAAAAAATACTTTTTACACTAGTTATTTTTTCACAAAAAAAACGTTGAGAATTTGGGCTTAGATTTAAATAAATACATACAAAACATTTATATACTAAGGATAGATGAAAAATCAAACTCTTTTGAAAATAACTTAATGCCACTGGCTTTTTATTTCAACAAATGTTTTTTACAGAAAATATTCACAAAAATGGTACTAAACATATCCTTTTTCATTTATATTCTGCCCCCCTTTCCCATCAACTTAAATAGATTATCATAAATTGTAATACATTTGATGATTATTCATTGGCATGTAGTTATAAAATGAAAATATCAAAATCAATTTCTGAAGAACTATACAGTGTTTTTCAATAACATTTAAATATTGGAATTATATAAAAAAGAAAATAGTCCTTCTAATTAATATTTAAAAAATAATAAAGCATAGAATTTTTTTAAATAAAAAATTACATATAAGAATATATTAAACTTAAAATTGTTAATAATAATTTTTAGAAAACTTAAATTTTATTATCTAAAAAAAATTTAAATACCAAAATTAATTTATTTTACAAAAGTAAATGCAACTTATTTAAAAAATAAAATTATATCAGGTAATTTTAAAATCTTTATTCAATATACATGCATTACTTTAAAACAAACAATAAAATTAAACTAGGTACTATTAAAATTACTTACACATTTCTCGTTCCATTTGGAATCTTTCTTATCTTTGTAGAGAATATTCAGATCAGAAAATGTTAATAGCAACTCATTATATTCACTTTCCTTAACTTTGGAATCCTATATAATAAATCAGAATTACCTGCATTATTAAATTTTCTTAAAAATCCTAAACTTGTTTTGTATCTTATTAAGGAAAAATCATTTTTCTTAAAACCTGCTGTAAGACTTTAGGTACAACAGATCGAATAACATCAGGTTCTTCTAACTTTTCATTTTCCAGTGAGGCTCCTGGATAAAGGAAAAAAAAAAATTTTTTAATTGCAAGCGATAATCAATAATTAATATTAAGCATTCAGTTAAACTAATTATAGAAAAAGAAAAGTTCATCATATAGAATTATTTACAAATAAACACACTTAAAATATGTAAATGTATACATAAATTTCCTAATTGTGAAATTTTTTAAATAAATTTGTAAATTTTCTTTTTATATTTATATATACATATATTTAATATTTTTAATTAATCAAGACTATTTAAAGAGCAAAAACAGATAAATTCTTGCAGTATTTCAAAAAAAAATTGTTTTATGAACTTTACAGAGTTAAACAAAACAAAACAGAAATTATAATTATATATTAAAGCAGTTTTTTTATCATACTTTTAAATTTTTTGTATTACATATCGTTTAACACATTTCAATTTTGCTATGATTTTATCTTATGTAAAATAACTAGGATATATATATATATAAACCTTTTTTATAATACACAAATAATTGCATTCATTATTCTTCATCATAGTAAGTTTCCTAAACATGCAACAAATCTTATTCTGCATATTTTCAAACCAATTTTCATTTCATATATAATCAATTATAGTAAATGACTCTTGTTATACTCATACTCCCCTTATTATACATATTTCTCTATTAAAAAAATTAATATAAATAATATTACAAGCAAGGAGTTTGTTTTCAGTTAAAAGATTATATAAATTTAAAATGTTTCTGTAATAAACATAAATTTAAAGTCAGAATTTCCCTTAAGGTATGAAAGAATACTATACTCTTTCTTAATAACAATGAAAGCACCACAATCCAATACCTACCTATGTTTTGCTCTTTGTCTTTCTTGATAAGTGTTCTTTCAGATTTTGATCGTTTTCCAAAAGATTTTTTCCTAGGCTAGAAATTTATTTAAATATTCAGCAGACAATAAATAATTCTGGAGACATTTAAAAAAAATTATATATAGTAGAGTTTGTTTAAAAATATAACTATAAATCTGGTAACAGTTAAGTTTATTTAAAATGTGCTATTTTGTTTTATCTTAACAAAATATATGACAAAACATTAATGTAAAATAAGTAAATAATAAAATCACCCTAAGATGCTTTAATTTAAAAGTAAAAATGGCTTTTTTAATTTAGTTATGAAGTTAATTATATATATATATATATATATATATATATATATATATATATATATATATATGTTTCGTGTATTGTTACTTTTTTCTAGAATTAATGCATAAGATATAAAAGGGAGAGTTGGAATTTCATATGGTTATGATAATTTTTTTAATTTATAATTGGTTATCAGGGTCTCTTTTAAACAAATTTGGCAGTTTAAAACAGCAAAAATCAACTAAATACTGGGTTTAATAATTTATAAAAGTACTAAAATTTTCTAATCACAGCTCTCTCTTTCTACCTTTACAAATACTTTCAGATGAAGGGAGTGAGGGGAAGTAATATATATACTCTTAGAAATGTTGTAGAACATCTATAAAACACTCTTAAAAGACATACTTTTTTACGTACGTTCTCAAAAGAAAATAACTCTTTTGTTCAACTCACAAATTCAAAAAAGTATGCAATTAAGGAGGTTTGGTAAGTAAGGTTATAACTTTATAGTAATGTAAGAGAATTTTAAATAATGCACACATACACTGACAAATTGCTTAAGAATGAACTAAAATGCAAAATATTATTTCTAAAAACATGCTTCGATTTTTTATTTCATTTCTGAACAATTTGTTTTTAAAAAAATTTGAAGACATTTCAAATCTTTCAATAATTGTAGAAGCTTTAAAAAAACTGAAAACAATAATAACGCAACATATTAAAATTTGAAAGATTAAATTTTGACATAGCAACTTTTATACCGGCATGATGTGTTTAAATGCTTGAAAATGATTGAATATAGCCGATCTCTGTACGCAACCAATTTTATAGTGAGGTTTAGTCATTTGTTGCCAAGACAACGAATCATTTCTTCGACCATCGCTTTGTTCCGCAGATTGAGCAATTCGTGGCAGAAATAAACAGAATACAGACAGAAAAATTTTATACAAATAAGTCAAAAATTTAAATTCACAATTTTAATAATTCGGTATAACTAATAGCCTTTTAATCGAAATGTAATGTGTTTGACTTTCGTTTTCAGACTTATATCATTGGCTTGCGTTCATCACGTGTTCTAATGACGTCATCATAAGAATTTTTCTTGGAATGCTTCGCTCTTTTTTGCGCTATGAGTAGATAGATACATAGCCTTCATATCCTAACAACCCAATCAATCGTGAGGAACCGCTAAGGAACGCATCCCGCTCCTAATTTTTCGATACATAAAAGAAAACTCTCAATGTTGTATAAAACTGTATAAATAGTAAAACGTTTTCCAAAAAATAAATTTAAAAAACCCAAAAGAAAGAAAAGGGCTTCCATCATTAATTCGTAATAAGTTAATTGTTAAAAAAAATTGTTTTGAAAAGTGAACTATACTGTGTAAGGTTAGCAAGACAAAAATCTTGCCAATTGGCCATGCACAAATAAAAGCTATTTATTGCTGAGGCATTTTTCCATGTGAAATATAAACAATTACATTTTCTAAATAAAGCAAGAAAACAATTTAATATTACTTATTAGTAATTATAAATAGTAAATTATTAATCATCAGATATTACTTTTGAAAATAAGACAATTAACAACATCCTGTGTAAATATGTCTTCATAAAATAGTTTAAAAAACAGGTATTTTTTTAAAGATTTTTATATTGTAATTATATTTCATTTTATATAATTATTAAGACTTTTTGTGCAAACGCTTTGAAAAAAAAATTAATATTTGATTTCTTCATTATATTTTACTTATATAATGAGGATACTAAATAATACTTTTTTTTACATTACAGAAATATTTTAACTTGATTGTTTGGTGGCAGGATCACTCAAAATATATATATATATATATATGTGTACATTTATATCAGTGGTTCCCAGAATGATCCCTGATATTATTCAGGAGGTCCATGGAAAATTAAAATTGATTTGGGCATCCATGAACAATGCCAAGAGGTTTGCCCAAGGTTAATTATAAAATTTAAGAAAAATTGATCCATTTTTAACTTTTGGAAATTTAAATAATTCACTTGGATATTCCTGACTGGGCGTTGAACCCTTTTGCATGTGGAATAACTCAGATTCCAAACACAGATGAATCCATACTAATACAGGAGTACCTTATTGAAATATCCACAAATGAAGGACAAACCAATGTTTGAACAAGGATACTCAAAATGCTGGTTTCAAAAATAGATCCCAATTTTATATCCTGCATTATGGGTTATTGTACAGAAGTTGACTACTTTCCCATCTTCCAATTTAATAGAACATAGATTCATAGCCATACAAAACCTCTTCACACAAAAAAAAAACAAACTAAAAACTAGAGTGAGGGGGGATTTGTGGTTGCTACTCACTAACATTGAAACGAACATAAATACACTCATAATATCTTATCAAGTTTATCCAACTCACTAATTTTCTTTTAAACAAAAGTTATAATTTCAATAAATAGTTCAACATTTTTTTTAATTTGTAATTTTTATACTATACTGTAGCTTTTTCACTTGGGAGGGGTTGGAAAAGTTTTGACTTTTAAAAAGGGGTCCATTGGCAAATTTAGACTATAAAAAGGGGTTGACTACAAAAAAAGTGTTGACTACAAAAAAGGAGTCCATGGGTTAAAAAAGTTCAAGATCCACTGATTTATATAAAGATTTAAGTACAGGTCCTGTAGTACAGTGTTTCTCAACCCAACTAACTTTAAGAACCGATAAATTATTTTAGTACTTATCATTCATAGTAAGATTACTTTAAAACTAGTGGCATAATTCTGACAGATACAAAATTGTGAAATTCAAAAAGAAATTTTTTTACCTGTTTATTTCTAATCATTTACATACACAACTAAAGATACATTAATACTCTCAATTTGAAATACTGGCAAATATTTTTTAGATTGGTGTTGGCCTGTGGACCAGTGGTTGAGAAATACACTGTTCTAGAATATTAGAAAATCAATTTTATCAATTAACTACTTCTAAAGAAAACAATGCTGAGGGGGAAGAACTCAACTCACCCAATTTATACCAGTTCTTACTTAACTCGGTGGCAGATAATTGCCCTGGTTATAAGTTTAAAAGCGTTCATTTTCTATTTTTAAAGTAAATTTATGTTCCACACATCAAATGCAGAAAGGAGATAACAAAAACAGAAGAGGAACTAAGCAAATAAAATTGAGCATAGTACTTTATTCATCAAAACACACAAAACATACTTTTACAGAAAATGCTTCACACAAGTATAGGAAAATATAAAATATCATCTTCAGAATAGCTTGGGTTATTGTTCAGAATAGTATCTTTTTTTCAAAGTTCGATATTTTTTCAACATGTAAAGAGCTTCAAGTTCTTTGATAATATACTGGCCTTTTATTAACAGTATTTCCAGTTCATGGGAGTCCTTAACATCTTTATGTTTCATAAAAGACTCTTTTGCACGATTTCGAAAATATTCATATCCTTTTGGATAGTCTCTTCCAAGGAACAGCATCTACAATAAATAGTGAAAAAATATCTTCATATCATAACTCTTTATATTAAATAATAACTTTACTGAAGTTATTCTGTTCACAATTTTATTTTTAATTCATTTATTAAACTAAATCCCTCCCCTCTTTTACAATTAAAAGTTTTCGCTAATGTTTTTATTTTTGCTATTTTGCAAAAAAAAAAAAAAACTTTAAAAATGTCTTAGAAATGAATAACAAAATAAAAATTATAAATACATAACAGAATAATAATTATAAATAACATAATATGAAATAATATTAATAAATATAATAAAAAACAATTATAAATAATGAATATTAACACATATAATAATAATTGTATCTTTATATTATATCATTAATAAAATAATTCAAATGCAATGAAAATGGCGAAATTTTTAAGGAAATCGAATTAAAATTGTCTGAAATCAATAGGGTTACCACAGGAAAAAAACATTAAAAATTCATTCTAATATACGTTATCTTCATGGTAACCACATCCCCAGACGATAAAAATATCAAGGTAACCATATTGTAATGTTATCACCCATTTTGGCAAACATAAACAACAACTTGGTGCATGCCCTGTGATATCAAACAAACACAAATATATTAATACTCTTAAAAAAAAATAATATTTCTCATTGAATATTTTTTTAAAAAATCTGCAGAAAAAGCAACATATTTTATTTAAGACTTAAATGTGTTGAAACTACACTATAAAATTCTTTAGTATTTTATTTAAATAAATTATAATAGTAAAATCCTAGGAGGACCCATTGGTGTTTTTGGCGCCAAAAATTTTTCGTCAAAAAGCGCCAAATTGAAGGTTTTCAAAAAGGCGTCAATGACGAAAAACTCTTGGGAAGCTTATGTGTCAGCGGGGGGATGAAATGGGCGTTTCGCAAAGATGAAATCGAATAAATACATTAAATTAATCATTATAAAAAGATAAAAACTGAGAAAGCAATGAAATTCATTTTAAAAAAGCATTCTAAAACCAGTGTGTAGAACACGATTTACATTTTTAAAAAAGGACGAAAGGGGCGTTTCGCAAAGATAAAATCGAAGAAATACATGAAATCAATCATTTTAAAAGGCACTTATCTTACGCTTGCATTTCGTCATGTTCCGTTGGTGGATACACCCTTGCGATGGATGCAAGGAATTCATGAAAATTGTCATCCACCAACTTGTGACCGTTAGATCGTCATTCACCATGAACGCATTCATGCTCTTGCCGAACCAATATCTCGTCAAACGCAAGATAATAGTTATAGCAAGTTTGCTTTCGCTAAACCAAGTGCCCTTTCTCACACTCCGAACGACGTCGTGGGGATTATCTTTCGACTGGCTGCGGCAACGCCATTCGTAGCCGTCAACCGTTCCCTTTCGCTTTTGCAAACGCATTTCTTTTTTACACCTCGGACATTCATAACGAGAAGCAATTAAATTAGCTTTCATACACCATTCTAACGTCTCTTTCTTCCCCTTTGTGCCCAGGAGCACAAAGAAACCTGTCGTAGCCTCACTTTCAAGTAATTTCCTTTCACAAGCCATTCTTAACAAAAACCGGTGGAACCTTCTCAAGCGAAGTCAAATGTCAAAAAGACGTTTTTCGAAAAAGGCGAAAAATGTTGCAACTTTTTTTAGGGTTGCCATTTTTTCGGTGATTTGAAAATCCAAATTTTTGGATGAAATGGAAGGGTTACCATATTGTAACCTTTATCGAAAATTTGGCGACCAAAAGTCCTAGGACTCAACCGAAAATTGTGATATTCATATAAAAATTACAATTCAAATAAAACATTATTTAAGCATGCTAAATTCAAATGTATAATATTAAAAATATATTAATTTTTATATACCCTTTCAATTTCAGATAATTTTATTACAAAATCAGTCATTAAAGTTAATAAAATCTTACCTTTTCCATATAAAAATCCAATAATTATCACATGGCTTGGTACAAAAACCCAAGAATCTCAATTATAAATTTTTATGAGGTCAAATGTAAAGTGACAATTTTTGCTTTTGCATCGCATAACAAACCAAATTATCACATTATAAACCAAAAAAAATTAATATTTGAATTTTCATTAAAAAGTCAATGAACAATTTTAATAAGATAGTCACTTTAATTCACAACACAATAGTTACAAATCAACTTCAAAATGAATTATTGCAATAAACAAGATTATAAAAAAAGTTACAAAAATATAAAAGAGGACAAAGTTTTAAAATAATTTTTAATTACTTTAATCCATTTTAAATATTTTATCAAACAGTGCACAGCAGTAACAAGCAGATTTCAAAAAATATTTATTAAAAGTTACACTTCAATTTTATTTTATATTTAAAATTTGTAGCTGCTTATTCCCAGCTATATTTGGAAAATACAATAATTAATATAAAATCTCCTTAATTCTTTCATTAATGAATCATATCAATACTTACGTTTTTATACAATTGAATAACTCGACTCCGAGTAGAAGAAGCCATGTTCAATTTTCTAGCACTGATTGCTGGCACACCATTAACTTTTACTAAAGCTTAAGTTAAGGACCTAAAATATATGATTCCATTTCAGGAAAATTACATCAATCAAAACACAAAATTCTATGAGTAAATGTTAGAGGCATACGGTACGTTTTAAGCTATAAAACTCAATTCTATCTGAAATACAGATAACAATGTTGTTTGCATGTTCTCAAACAAAACATTTCCCGTATCAATGATAACAAACCCCAAAACACGAAAAAATAAATTCAAACACATAGCGGGTCAGCGGACGAACATTGAGTCACGTACGCACAGGGGGCAGACGCGATGGGGGAAAAATGGGTAAAGATAATAATAAACGACTTTTGAGAAATACATACTAGCCATATTTTATAGAATTAAAACCCTTCTTTTAAAAAAATTCCTGTGTCTGCGTCCAGCGAAAAGTGGACAAATCTATTTTAGAGCTAGGGAGGTAAAGAGGAATTCGCACTTTGAAAGAGGGAAAAATTTCTCAGTTAAAGGGAAGAACTTCTCAGTTATAGGGAATTAATCCCTGAAGAAATCAGAAAAGTATCCATGTTTACTTGAAGAGTATTCCGAGCAACGTTTTTGCAAGCATTTGTAAAAAGTCAGAAACTCATGGACATACAATGAATGCATACAATGAAATTCAAATTAAAGGAAATAAATTATTTTGCAACATTAAAGAAATTTAATTGTTGTTAGAAATGAATAATGTGCTTCAAAATATAAAGAGTCGCAATAATCGTAAGGTTGAGAAAAACCATTTGGAATAATATGTCCATTTTTTTTTTAAATTTTACTTTTATGTGTAATAAAATGAATGGGAAAAGTAATCGTACATTTTCTTTAACAAAATTTTTACGCAATAATGGTTAGAGGATAAATTGTTTTATTAGATGGTTTGTGTTTTCTGATTCCTTACAAAGTTTAGCAGCATTTTTGATCATGTATCAAGCAAATATTTCTGGTGATGAGGAAAAAGTATTTGTTTATGAAAATGTTTGTGTGAATTTTTTAATTAATAAAAAATATATTCAAATATGAACACACACATTTTAATAGCAATAGCTTTTTATAGAGTAGAAGTATATTATTGTACTTTTAAAAATTAATAAAATATTTCAATTGTCAATGTATGAGAATATTTCCTATATTGACAAATAACTCATACAAAATGAAATTCTACAAAAAAGACAACTTGTACACACACACACACATTACAATACATAATAAGACAATATGGGTAAATTTTTAGTTGTATTATATTAGTTTTTCCCTAAAAATGAGTTTCTTTCTAAAAAGTGAGAATAATTGTCATCATCAAATGTTCTTTTTTATCCTTTTTGAAAAAAAGAAATAATTATCAATATTACATATATGTAGACTAAAAACTAAATCAAATTCAAAAACTATGAAATATTTCTTAATTATACATAAATGGTTCTTAATTCTTTAACCTTGTTCAAATTCCAAAATTTTTAACTCTATACAAATTTTGATTACATATATATTTAAAAATAAAAAGCCATTTTAATTTTCAATATTTTATAATTACTACTTTTAAAAATTTTAATATATAGTCGGACTTTTTTTTTTTTTCTAAAAAAGTCGCCAAATCCTAAAAAAGTTCTTAAAGTAGAAAATTCTGTACAGCAATTCATCTTTCTCAATAATATATACTTTATAAACTAGTTCCAGGTAAAAGCTCGTAAGATAGTAGTTCATGATATACAGGTCCACCTGTAATTCAATATTTCTATATATATTTTAAAAAAAACCATACTTATGTCAGAAAAAGCTAATTAAAAGTGTTTTAATATAGTTTACTTCACACTCTCAAGATCTATTAATTTCTATTTACTCAAAAACAAATGTCAACACTCAATGGAGAAAAATAATTTCTAAGTTTTGAAAGCTAAACCTAAAATATTGCATTAATTGTCACAAATATTATCATTTAGATAAAATGAACTTATTTGCAGCAGGATTAATCCTAGGTTAGATACTATGAAGTAAATATTTAAATGTAAACTGGAATGAAAGTTTTAATATGTGTCTTTTATTCAATGGCATAATGTACACCCCTATATTGCGGAGGTGGGGCCCAAAGCCTTACTTTGCAGGGAGGCCCTAATATTCTACGTTGCACCACTGGTCATACTTCTCATAAATTTGTTTCCAGATTTATGTATGTTATTTAAGTTTATATATGCATTGGTACTTAGTGATTATAGGGACCATGAGGCCAAACAGAATAAAGAATAGGTGAAGTTCTCTTCTGATGCAATGTTTGTAGTGAGTGTATCCTTTTGGATATTGCCAAAGTCTGTTAGCAGCAGCTCAGAAAAGCTGTCACAAACCCATTATCTGGATATCCAGTAAATACCAATGTATATTATGTACACATATATAGAAAAGTGAAATGATTAACCTGAGCCAATAAAAAATTCAATTTTATCTTTGTCCGGCAAATATAATATATTTTTCAAGTATTGTGAATAAATGTTTTCAATACGCAAGTTTCATTCTACCAGTCAAAATGTCAACACCAAAGTAGAAAAGGGGGTTCTGGTGGCTATTAGCTGAGCAAAAACAGAAGCAATTACTAATGCCATGCTAAGTATTTTTTAAGATTAATGTGTAAGAATTGACTCTTCAGTGGAGTACAAATTTTGGTACTTGTGTATTATCGCAACTGCATTGGGGACATTATATGAAACAAAGCACATGGTTGCCAACTGAGCGCTTACAACACATGTGAAATCAGGGTTGGTTGGCAAATTATCTTGAACATCGGCGTTATTGCAATAGTATATGCAAGTACCCAAATTTTTGTTGTAGTTGTAGGCAAATCCATTTTTTTATTGTAACATTAATGTAAAAGGGAACATGTTTCATAACATGGTCGTAATTTCTAATATATAGGTACAGTTAATAATATTTCTAATATATGATATATGAGCCATTATATATAGATTTCTTTTTGAAATATGAACATATTGTTTCAAGCAGCATTCTAGAATATTCTTGTTTGAAATTAAAATGTAAGATTAATAAATTGTTTAGTACAATTGTTAGATACTTCTGTGTATAACTGATGAAACACTTTTCTTGTTAGCACTAAGCAAAAGTTAAATTAGGATCTTGAGATATGTTGACTTGTTAAAATTTCATTTGTTAATAATTTATTGTAAGATCAATCTAAGGAGAATTCAAAAATTAAACTATAATCATGTAGTTAATATGTAAATTGAAAAATACCCATGAATATTATTCATGTACAAAATGCCCACTAAACATATACATATAGATAGTTTAACATTTTATAATGTATATTAATGAACAGGGAATTACTTTATACAGATTACATATAAGTTATAAAACAGCTTATTATATATTACATTTGTATAATATATTTAAAGTTTTTCTACTATTAGAACAAAAAAAGAAAAATATTGTGCTATAAACTTTTATGGAGTGAGTGTGGTGTAAAGTATAAATAACACTTTTAGGTATTAATTTCAAAATAAATGTTATTAAAGTTTTGCAAAAACGTTTAATGCAAAAATATTTGTTGTATTGAAGTGTCATAATAAGTATAAGGATATTTGTCTTGTTTTCTATAAAATAAAATTTTTAGTAAAATACCTGGATACGTGAAACTGTGGCAAATAAACCTCTGCTGGAGAAGTACATACACTTCTCCAGCAGCATCTATTGAATTAAAGGTGGAGACCAATGGCAAACAATATATAGATGTTTAATACCCCGCCAAACATTTTGTGAAAAGGCAAAAAAGTATTATATAGCCCTGCCAATATGTCCAAAGGAACACCTGTTGATCCTTGAATATTAACTCAAGGTGCATTGATAATATTAATCCACGTAATATATATACATGGGTTTGTAAATTGTGAAATGCACATATCATATATATATATATATATATATATATATATATATATATATATATATATAACTCCTGTAAGCCATTCATTCCTTCGTAGAAGCAAAAATATTTGGAAGGGGTATACAATGAAGTAAATAAAATGCTCTTAAGATATACATGGGACTACCACTAATATATTGATGTAGTGGATTGTAAAGCTTGTATTTTTCTTATAAATAATAATGTTTCAATAAACAATTTTTTTCTTTTGCCCTACACCATTTTAACATATAATAACGACAATCAGAACTTTTCTTAATTTCAGTCTAACTGAAAACAATAAATGGAATTATTTAACAATTTGCATTTTGTAGAACTCTTGATCCCCAATTCAGTGGTAATTGTTGAAAATATGGACAGTTATGTTCCAGTAGAAACTGGGAATATTTGTGTGTGTGCATTAAATACAGAACACACGTTTATTTTTTGCAGTTCCATAACTTTTCCTCATAATTGCAAAATTATTTTAAAAATACTTTATCATTTTCCCCATAAAACCAAAAAAAAAAAAAAAAAAAAAAAATTCTTTAGATTGAAAGGTTTTATTGTTAAATGTTATAAATTATTTTTCAATCAATATTTTGATTTAAAAATCAGATAGTTTAATTACATGTTGTATGTTAGGGCTGTCAATTACACAGAGCTTGAAATTTCTGTTCTTTTTACATGGATTGTTTGTGCATGTTAAATAGTTGTTCTTCAGATTATAATTTGTTAAATTAAATTACTTAAACCTCTGAAAGATGCACTTATTTCAGTTTTCAACTTAACCAAATTATTTTACTTTGTTTATATCAGAAATTGGTAGTTGTGTATTATACCATTGACCAATTCCCAAATCAAAAGATGGCTAAGATTTGCTGAAGCTTAAATTTGAAACACTGTTGTTACATATGGCTTTATTGAAAGGATCAACCAAATATATAAAACAGCTCAAATTTCACACAACAAAGATTTTTTTTTTAAAAAAAACAAAGATTTAAAGAACCAGGACAAATTAACATGGGAACAAAACAAAAAAAGGAACATGATGTATTCATGAAAATTCTGGCATTCAAGTAGTTTGCTTATATCACCATGTTTTTGTGACTATCTAGTTCTGGGCAAAATGCTTTGCATTCATGATGTTAAACTTAAAATTTGGCATATACTAGATGGAAGGATGCTTATTTTATTAAGACAATGTGCCATGCAATCATGGCCTGTTTGAAGTTTGCCACAGCCTCTATACGGGGCTTTTGACAAAACTTTTTCTAAGTGTCTGGAATGTTTGCCTATTGATTTTGCTGCCTAGTCAGATTTAAGAGTATTAAATTTAAAACACTAATTTCCTGTATTTTACTATCTGTGGTTCTATACATAAATTTTGAAATCTCAATTAAATATTTAACTCTTCTTGCCATGGTGATTAAAATAAAATAAAATACTCCACTATCGTGTTAATCAGTCCTAAGGATACATATATGTCCCAAATTCTCATCTTTTTTCTCAACAAAATAAAAGATAAATTCAAAATATTCTCATATGTACACAATCATGTGCAATGAATAAATTATAAGACAAATAAAAATGGTATGTTTGTTGAATGGCTAATTTCAAAGCATTTAGCCACTCGAATTTTTTAAAAAAATGATGAATGGGTTGTAACTTAAATATTTTAGTCGCCAAATCTTGAACTGGTATATGAAATTAGTCACCAAATCAGGAAATACTTAATCCTGATCTGGACAATAGAACAAAATTATGAAATTTTATTGTCATTGGTCTTTGATTTTTACCTTCTGCAAATTGATTTTTAAATAACTATTCTTTTACTCACCCAGTACCCTGGTCTCAAAGCACGAAATACCTCGGTGTCATTTTAGATAAAAAACCTCACATTCCGACAACACATTACTCAAATTAAAGACAAGTTCCGAAAAGTATAGTGTAGTCTTCACCCTCTTATTTCTCGGAACTCAAATTTATCTATAAAAAACAAGATGTTTATCTATACTCTCATTATTAGACCAGTGATCGTTTACGCCTCACCAGTCTGGGGTCATGCTGCAATCTCCAATATTACTCTGCAAAAATTAATGTCATTTCTTTTTAAATTAAAAATTCTTAAGGGGAATGATATTGCAAAAGGTAATATTTAGATATGATTAATTGTAATTTGATTATTTTTTATTATCTTTAAGTACATGTTTAACTTGTAACAAAATTTATTTCTTGAAGTCAGTGTAACATGAAAATTTTGATGTAGAGAATTGTCTTCCGATGAAAATGTCTCTTTATCGATTGCTTTTAATCTCAGTGGCTAATTATTCAACATCGGCTACTCAGCAAGTAATTATTATTTTTTCTTCTGTGTTTGGTATTTTGCATAATTCATAAAATAGTTTAATTTCTGAAAACTCAGTTTTATGCACGTAAAGATAATTATGGATATGAGTTCATGATTTGTGGATATTATAGATTTATCTGTCTTAAAATCTTAAGCTTTTTAAAGCAATTTTATACATAAAATACTAGAGTTGATATGGAAGCTATTTGAAGAAATTTTGTAATAAGATAACAATCAACATGTTTGACACTTTGTAATTATCATTTACAAATGTTTGATGTTTTTTTTTTTTAGAAATAACTGTCTCCAAAGTTTAAAAAAAGAAAAGTAAATACTCTTTTCACCAATAAGTTAAAGAATTGAATTATATTAATGGTTAAATTTTATTTGATTATCCTTTATTTTGAGTTATTGATTTATATATAAATTGAATAATTTGTGATTTATTTATTCTAAACCATTTAAAAAATAGAAGTATATTTTTCTTTGATTTTTAATGTTTCAGAATATTAATGTAGCTTTTCTAAAAGTATTATACAATCTTCTGGGAAGTATTAGAAAAGACATAATAATTTTTAGAAGTTCATGTCAATTATTCGTTATACATATATTTCTTTTCTCATTGAATTACATGGAAAAATTATAGTATGATTTTTACCAATATAATATAGATGGTTCTAAAATATAACTAAAACTTACAGAAAATTTTTTACAATTTACCTTTTTATGCCAATGTGTATTAAATATTAGAGTGAATTAATATGAAAGTTTTTGATTAACAATTAAGATTCTTTGATGAAAATAAGTTTTTATTTTTACAACACAAATGAATTATGACACAATGTTTACAACATATTGAATACAAAGATACTGTTAAGTAAAATGTTTTCAGGAACGAATTCTTTTTTTGGAAGGGTTGCTTTTAAGTCTTTGAGCTAGCAAATCAATCGCCAAAAGAACTTGTCTGTGTCCTCATGCTTGCTGTACTGGTCTCCACTTCCCTAGGGTTAAAAAGAAAACATGTACAATTTTGTCTTGCGCATGACATTTTTTTGATAGAATACCATAATACATTTATTATTTACTGAAAATTAACGTGCACACAATACAATGGTACTTATGTATTACAGCTATCACAGTAAAATTAGCACCACACAAATTGTACCTTGATATCAAAACTTCAAAGATTTTAATGCATTTTAAGTGAAAAATTGTCAACCAGTCAATTCAAACACCTGTTTGACCACGACTCTTTGTTTACATCTATGAAAACTGCAGCTTGCAACAGCTGCAGAATTAAGCTTCTGTATTGTTTTTTTTTTATTCATTTTGAATGTTACTTTTATTTACTTCATATTGTTATTTTATTACTCTACATATGAATTTTATATTTTTCTAAAATTTGGCAACATGAAAATAACTGTAACTCAAACTGCTTGGCATAAAATTTGTTTACTTTGGGCAGGCAGAAACAGGGTAGTTTGACTGAAGCAACAAAAACCAAATTACAGAACTCTTATAGGAAAGTGATTGTCAACAATGTTCCAGAAGTTGGTAAGATGAAAACATGAATTTTAGCAACTCTTTTTTTTTTTTTCATTGCATGTACAACTGATGCTAAGCCAATGAACAGCAAATGTTCAAAAGGAAAGCTATCCTGTTGCTTTTATAATAGAGCTAAGACAGATAGTATAATACCAAGTAGTCATAGAAGTATAAAAAAAACTGTCAAAAGTAGTAGCTAAAATTATGCCAATGTACCAGCTCCATACCTTGAATGAAATTCCTCTTTGCTGTGTTTCTGGCAAAACAAAAATGTCAATTTGCTGTGTTTGTACTTGGAGCAAATTCTAAAGATGCATTTGAGTCGAAGAATAGTACAACACAAACTCAAAATTGCCCACAGATCAATCATCGAGTGAAGTTTGCATAGCTGCACGAGGGCAAAAGAAATGTTTGGCGACGGACCACTTAATTTTGAACCATGGTCAAACTGTGGAAAATAAAAAAAAAAAAACAATTACGTCCTAAAGAGCTGCATTTCCCCAAAAAAAGGTACCACACCAACGGGAAACACTGCATCATAAGTAGCTAGCGACAGATTTAGCGTGCATCGCTACCCTACACGAATGCGGGTCTTCAGTGGTACTGGGCTCGAACTCGTGATAAAGTTTGCATAGCCACAATCCATGCCTATACCACTCAGTAGGAACTGCACCGCGGCCGTGATGCAATCATCGGAGGTTGTTGCAAAGAAAGCAAAGAGTTATAGAATAATATTAAAAAAAAAAAAGAGAAAAAAATTTGCAAATGTAAAAAAAGACAAACATAAGGAAAAGAATGACCTCAGTTTATTAGAGCTGGAAATTTTTAGTACTCTCTCTTTTTTTAATTTAACTTGAAATCTTTGTACTCTTACAATGGTAAGTTATTCATAAATAAAAATAGTAATTCTGTGATCAAGCAGACATGTTTTGTTATTTAACATTTGGATATGTTGTATATAAAGTACTAGGGTTTGTTTGAATTTAAAATACATTTTCAGTCATATTTTCAATGATTACATCAAAATATTAAATTTTTCATTTCCAACTGAAAATTAAAATTAGGCATATTTATTACAATGACATGAAGAAAATAAGTTGTAAAAACAATATAGTATCCCTTAATTATAGCAATAATTGCATTTATCAAATGTGGTTGAATACTTATAATCACCATATACATTAAAAACTTTATTTAAGGAAAATATAATTTCTGTCATTTCAATAACTAAAATGTTCCCTATGCAACACATTTTTTTTTTCTCTATTGCAGAGAAAAGATGTATAAATATATGCATTTTTAATTTAAATAATAAAGAATGTGAATAATAAAAACCAGACAACATAAAGTTAGTTTTTAAGGAAAAAAAAACTGAAGATTTTAACATACATTGTTTTAATTTAAAAAAAAAGAAGAAAGAAAAAAACTATTTTTATGTATAAAATGAACATTATGTGAGAATATTGACAGCTTAGACTGAATCTTGTTGCATATGGAGTTTTTTGAAATGTATTAAGTTATTCAGTACAATTAAAAATTTTAATATCACAGAAACCATTAGATATTTTCATTAAATTTTGTACATTGATATCTGTAACATTACATATTTCCTTTAAATTTGAAAAAATTCATAGGCAATTTAAAACAAAATTGCTTTTGAAACTCCATTGTACCCTGAAATAAAGTAAAAATATTGATGAAAATTTTTACATTCGCAGTTTTAATCTTGACAAGTTCTGCAAGAAATACACGTATCTTTCAGCTATGCATTTCAAGAACCACAATGACATGAAATGATGCAAGTGTGAATGCTTATAAAGTCTACTTACATAACATTGGCTAGCTTCTGCTTGTTTAAAGGTCTGGAACTTTTCTTTTGCCGCTGTTTAATGATATACCTATTGGCTGGAAAATTTTCAATACTTCGTAGAGATGAGCCAAATTCTGAATAGCCCATATGCTTCAAAGTCTTCTAGACATTGATTTAAACGTTTCATTTCTTCTGTGCTTGCAACACTTGCTGCAGTGCTTATAAATTGCATACATCTCCTTATTTGTTTGTAAACTAACTCTGCACGTTCCTCACACACAACAGACTTCTCCTTTAAAATTGCTTCTCTCTCCTCAAATGATTCATCTATTTTAGTGTGGTTTCATTACTAACATTTTCAACTGTATATGGAAATTTCTGACAAATATATGAATATGTTTACAAATAGTAAACTTTACAGCATAATCTACACAATTGCAATTAAATGAATGAATACATATATTGCATGTGACACAATCGCAGTTGTTTACTTTGTTTATTTCATATGTATAAATTGCATTCCCTATGCTTTTACATACAATCCATTTTGCTGGTTCGAGTTGTTCAGCCGAATAATTTTCCCTTTTTTGAACAACTTTTCTGATGTCATGTCCTTATTGTAGATATTTTAGATGTTAGTTTCCCCCTTTCCATGGGCTTATTCGTCAATTTTTTGAAATTGCATTCAGATTGATGGTCTTTTTGATTGCCTTCTTCATATTTTAACAATCTGTGCTACCTTTCTAATTTCATGTTAACGTTTATTCCACATCCAATTCTGTGGCAATATGCCCACTTTTCTTTCCTTCCTCCATAATTTTTAACAAAGTATTCTACAAAATTTTTTGATTCTTTTTTTTGTATAATTTTGTACAAAATCATCATAAATGTGTTCAAATGTTCATTCGTCAATTTTCAGACACCAATGTAGTCAATTTATTTTTCATCTCCTTTCTTAATTCTGGGTCTTTTACTTTAGAACTAAGATTCCTATTCCAGCTTCGTGATACATGCCAACTGCATAGCAAGTTGTATTTAACATCTCCAAATACTCTTTGCCAAGCATTCCAAAAAGCAGGATCATCTGACATAAAAACTTTTGGCTGTAAATGAGTCAGCCTGTTTCTTATTTCCTCAAAAAATGGTTCAAGTATAATGCTACATACTCTATTGGAGTAGCAAATTGCTACTGGTAATCCTTCATGATTATCGTCGCATACCATTACGGTTGTCAGAAGATAACCGTATTGATTAGTACCATGAGTAGTCCATCATAATAATATTTTTGCCATATATTTCCAGCAGTTCCAACTGCATTCCGTCATTATGCAGAGAATGAAATCCTGTTTTTGATCAGTGGATTATTTGTGAGAGCAGAACCAACTGGTTTGTACACTAAAATAGGATTATAGGAGCCCCTTTGCATTTTTTTAACCTGCAAATCAACAGATATTGAATCTTCAGAATGTAAAACTGTTTTATCTAATTTAAAACTGTGACTTACATCATGAAGTTTTTTAGTAATAGTCCAAATCTTTCCGTAGGTAGACATTTATTTTGAATATCTTCTATAATTTTTGTAGATTTCAGAAGAGCAGCTAAATTTCTTTTATCATCTCCATGAAGATTAAGTTTACCTACCTCCATTTCACGACCAGCATGCACAGATTGATACTCAACTGTTATTTTAATCGCTTCTTGTTGTTGTTCTCGGATAGATGTCATAAAAGCTGGACATGTCTTTCCACATTTGACAGATCCTCCTATCTTCTCATTGCGTTTTCTTCCTGATTTAATAATTGAAATACCACTCCTATGACACATATAATAAGTAAATTGCTTGTTTGTTACTTTCTTGGCGCCTCCACGTTTCACAAAAGACGACTTCGTTCTTATTTCTTCTTCCTTTTTCCACTCTTCAAAACCTTCATCTGTGTTAAATACGTGTTTTTCATGTTTCAGTTCAAAATCATCATGGTATTCTATGTAGTGTTTTTTTAATTCTCTCATCGTTCGAAATTTTCTCATCACATAATGCGCAAAGCTGTTTTAACTTCTCAGATAGCCCTGAAAAGGGCTGTTGTTCTTTCAAATGCTTACCAGCCATTTTTTAAAAATTCAATTGAAAACGAAATCAGCAAAAGGAAAAATGGCGAACTAAATCAACTACGTTTACTCAACATTCGCGGTTGTTTCCCTAATCCCTACTTCTCCCTGCTAACGCTCACTTCTACCTGCTAACATTCTCCTTCCACCTTATCTTTAGTAGACTAGTCCCTTCCCTATTGTTTGGATTCGCGCGATGCAGACGCTTCAGCGTCACAGGAGTCATGTATGTTACGGGTTCTCAATACATCACTTATTGCTCTCACCT
This sequence comes from Trichonephila clavipes, assembly GCA_019973935.1. Lineage (NCBI taxonomy): Eukaryota > Metazoa > Arthropoda > Arachnida > Araneae > Nephilidae > Trichonephila > Trichonephila clavipes. The sequence continues at coordinate 104,231 of BMAU01019548.1, read as the reverse complement.
TTTCTCGCGCCACCGTTACATTAATAACGGGTACCAAAAAAAATACATAACCTCCTGTAACATTAAAAAGCTCAAATTAAGAAATCCAATACAAATTATTTTAAAAATGAAGACTTATTTTAAATTACGATTAAATTTCAAACTTTAATGAAATAAGGGAGACTTTCATTGGATAACTGCGCATGCTCAAAATCAAGAAGCCACAAAATTCGAACTAAATTTTAAATCGAAAAATAAACGGAAAATTCATTTTAAAAAAAAATTTAACAAGTAAATATTTTTGTTTTCAAACAAAAAATTAGTAATAATATATGAAACTTGAAAGACTTTTTTTCCCCTTTTATTTTCTCTAGGGGAAACAAAAATGTTTGTTGTTCTCTTCATTGGAAAGATTGCAACTGAATAGAAAACATCATAACTAGAAATAAGACTAATTACTTCCAGATAAGTTTGAAACATTAAAAAGAAAACTCTTCAAATGACAGAAAAGAACGTATTAATATCGATTTTAAAGGGTTTTCAAACATTTTTGAGAGATTAATAAGAAGAAATAATAACATGGTCGAGATTATTATACATCATGAACAAAAAATTTATTATTAGTCTCTAAAGCATGTGTAACTTGGCCATTTCTTAAACTTTTTATCATAAATGTCTAAAACACATATTTACATAGGTAAACAAACGAAACGTCGTTTATATATTTCACGTTTCACGTGCTGGTCTGCGAGACTATGGCGAACAAAGTTTAAACTAGAGCTGTGGTCTTCAAACAGTGTTCCGCGGAACCCTGGAGCTCCACTAATCAGTTCCGGACAGCCTCTTTTTTACGTAATTTGTAGCAACTTTGAATTCTTTGCATATGCGAGCTTGAGAGCCATTACAGGGCTGGTACAATATGGCAGAAATTAACACCAATAAAAGTGACAAAAAGATCACTTGGGTTTCATGACATGTTTTAAAGGGAGAATGGGGTAGAATAATTCATAATTTTTTTCAAAGTAGGGAACTTGTGACAGTTTGATTTTGGAAGTATTTATTTATAGTTCCAGCATTTATACATATAAGATAGAAATTGGAGCGAGTGATATCTTCAGTATCAAATTATTCTGTTGAAGAGTTTTAAAGGACATTCAGTGATTATTTATTATATGTAATTCTCACAACTTATTTAGAAATCTCTAAACTAAGTGCGAAATAAATGATGTGGCTACGAGTGTTTCTCAATTTAAATAAAACATTAAGTATTTACAAGGATGCATAAAAAAGGGTCACATGTCACATTCATGTAGATCAGATGTTAAATGTATAATATGTAATAAACGGCATTATGCTGTATTATGCTCTAAATTGCCTTTGAGATCGGGTTTGGAAACCGAAAGTGCAAGTATTGAGAATAGCACGACTGCTAGTTCATCTAGCTCTAATGTTTTGGCTAATCAAGCTTGCACTTCTGAAGTTCTCTTACAGACTCTTGTGGTTATGTTGCAAAACGGAAACCATAAGAGTTTAGTAAGAGCTTTAATTGACACCGGATCACAAAAATCTTATATTTTAAAATCCACTGCTGAAAATTTAGGATTTAAATATGAAGGAGAACAGTTTGTTCATTCTTTATTTGGCGGATCAAAAACAAAAATGTATAGGCATAAATGTTATAATATTTGTTTAACTGATATCGATAATAATTATACTTGTAATCTAAATGTGTATGACCAAGAAATTATATGTAATGATATTCCGAGTATCAGACATGGTCCTTGGATAAATGAATTAAAAAATAGAAAAATTAATTTGTCAGATAGCGGTCATAAATTGGAAGGAAAAATAGAAATATTATTAGGAGCAGATATGTAGCTGGAAAACTACTGAATGAAACTATGTTCTATTTAAAATCTGGCCCCGTAGCAATAAAAACTAAATTAGGGTGGACGCTTATGGGAAAAACCTATAGAAATGAAACTAAATTTGATAAAAATCATTTTATGAATGTTACTTCTATGTTTGTAAATGATATGTGTATTTCCGATTTGTTGAAGCTTGATTCTCTTGGTATTACAAATCCCGTAGAAACTAAGACAAAACTAGAAATACAAAAGAGACACTAAATCATTTTTCAAAACCATAAGTGTAAATATTAGTGGTCGATATGAAGTAGCTTTGCCTTGGGTTCTGGATAATAAACTTTTATCCTCTAATAGGAAATTAGCTGAAAATCGACTTGAAAATACTAAGAGGAAATTAATTGAAACGGGTAAATTTGAGGAATACCAAGATGTTTTAGATCTTTGGTTATCAGGAAAAATAATTGAAGAAGTTAATGATGACAAAGAAAATTTTGTTCATTATCTCCCGCATAGGCCCGTTATTAAAGAAAACAGTACAAGTAAAATAAGACCTGGTTTTGACGCGTCCGCGCGAACAAAGGGCTCCCCTTCTCTAAATGATTGTCTGGAGAAAGTCCCCAACTTTATTGAAGTCATACCGACTATACTTAATCGTTTTCGAAAATATTAGATTGGGGTTGTTTTGGACATTGAAAAAGTTTTCTTACAGATAGGTGTAAGGGAGCAAGATAGAGATTTTTTGAGATTTATGTGGTATAATAGAAAAATAGGGACCGCATTAAAATCTATCGTCACCGTCGTGTAGTTTTTGGAGTGACATGCAGGTCCTTTTTTACTGGGTGCTACATTAAATCACCATTTAGATCATGCTCATGGAAACTTTGATAATGTAGCTAAAATTTTGAGAAAATCATTTTATGTTGACAACTGTGTAACTCAGTGCTTCTTAAACTGTGGGGCGCGCCCCCCAGGGGGGCGCTATAACCCTCGAGGGGGGCGCGAGCATCTTGAAAATATAAAAGGCTTAAAAAATTATTTTTTGGAATGAAGTAGAACAAAAACTCACCATGAAGTTTCGAAATGTCTTTTAAGTTTATTAGGTTTCATTCTGTTGCTGCCAATATTTTTGAAAAATGTCTTTTTTTACTTCAGTAATGGTAAAGTGGCCGCGGTAGCCGAGTGGTTTATCGGATCGTGGCTTGCCTCTGCTCCCAGTACCACTAAAGACCCGCCGTGTATGCACGTTTTGAGCAAATAGTTACCAGCACAGGGTCGTCTGGTTCAAAATTACGTGGTCCGTCGCCAAAAGCCCTCGTCCATTTTAATATTAAATCAATCAATCAATCAATCAGGGTAAAGCCAAAATTCAAGTATTCTTGAGAATATTTCCTTGATTTAATTTTCGGAACTATGCTCGTCTGTGCACTTGTTGATGCTTTATTATCGTCGAATGTTCGCTTACGACTTAAAAATTTATCCATGATTTTTTTTTTTTTGTTCCAATTTCTGCAGTAATACTTAATAGTGTGAATTACAACTAACGCGCAAATTGTAAAATGTACATTCAAGATAGATTTGGTAGCTATAGAAGCATCGAATGGACCAAGACTGATTGGAATTGTACGAGGTACAGCATTATTACATGTTTTGCGCAGACGTCCGATAGTTTGGCCAGACTCACGCAGACGCTCGCGAGAATGCCAGATGTGATGGATATGAGAGAGCGCAACATAAAGTAGACTATTTTCAATTTCTACTATAAGTTCACTCTCTCATATATATCTTGTTCAAATTTTCAATCGTTGATAAAATACTTTCTATTCATTCATTCAAGTTCAAATACATTTTTTTTAAAACTTGTAGTGGGTGACACTTCATGTTAATACAGTTCTTTCAAATATTAATTCATTAATTAAATTAAAAAATGAATAAATAGTAACAAACAAAAATTATAGTCCAAAAGCATTTATAGAAAGGAAAACTTTTTCGTGCTGTCCCCTGTAACGCAATGGATAGCGCGCGCGCGCGCTGGGCTTCTAATCTGAAGGACGAAGTTCGAATTCCATCGAGATGGCCTAATTTCTAAGAATGTGTGTGATTTCTTCTTTACTTTACTATTTTCTTACACTAATTAAATTTAATTAATAGTAATAACAGTAACGAAAAAAGAATATTCCAATACCCCATATATAGAAAAGAAAAGGAAAAATTGCAAGGAAAATCGCTTTCTCTTTTGTCGCTTAACATTGTGATTCTGTTATATGTATTACATATTTGTATTAATTGAAACTATTTAATAGAAAGGTAACTAAAATAAGTTTTTCTTTGTTGGCCTAAGTAGGAAAAAAAATTGACTTAAAATTTATTTTTTATATTACTTGTTCTAATGACATTTCTACTTTTAGAAATGCATGATGGACGAAATAAATTTTTAATTAAATGTCATTTTGCAATCTGTCCCAATTTTAAAAATGAGAAAGGAAAAATAACATAACATTATAATTATCACTTAAAAGTAATTTGCTTAAAATATATATTATATAAAAGTAACGTATACAAAATTTAATACTCAAAGTGCATTATTATTGCATTCAATACATTATTATTGATTGGGGCGATGAAAATTATGATTAAAAATTGGGTCGCCAGTAGTGAAAGTTTGAGAAAGTTTTTTTTACTTAATTAATTTATTTATTTTGCAAAAAGTAGTATACAAACTGTAATACTTATGCTATTAATTTGTATGGTTTATAATTAAGATCGCGTATAGTAGCTTTAGCGTCAAAGTGCATTATTATTACATCCAGTACATTATTAATGTATAAGGGGGGCGCGATAAAAATTGTGATTGAAAAGGGGGGTGCCAGTATTGAAAGTTTGAGAAGCACTGGTGTAACTAGTTTTGAGAACGAAGAACAGTTGCAAAAATTTATAGTTGAATCTAAAATATTATTATCTTCAGCGCATTTTAATTTAAGAGGCTGGCAGTCAAACGTTTCATTAAATCCTGAAAATTTTTCAGAGTTGGAAAGCCAACCTGATAACTTTGAGACTATGGTTTTAGGATTAATTTGGAACCTCAAAGATGATTGTTTATCATGTAATTATTAACTGTCAGAAAAATGAAGGTAAGGCTATAACGAAGAGGTCATTGTTATCCATAGCTAATCATATATTTAAACCCATCGGTTTTACGGCTCCTGTGACTTTAAAAGCAAAATTAATTTTACAGGAAATTTGGAAATTTAAATTAAAATGGGATGAAAATCTCCCAAAAGATATTTTAAATCAAGTTAAAAAGCGGTTAGAGCAACTCCCTATACTTTTGCAGGTATTAAAAATACCTCGATGTTTGAATTTGAGCTCTAATGGAATTAAACGACTAACATTGCATGTGTTTCGTGACGCTAGTAAAAAAGCGTATGCCGCTTGTGTATTTTTGAGGGTAGAATATGAAGAAAATGTTTTGTGAAACTGATACAGGCAAAAGTGAGGGTAGTTCCTTTCATATTTCTATCCCCGTTTGGAGTTATTAGCATGTGTTTTGGGAACCTGACTTGCGGCTTCTGTTAAAAACGACTTAAACTTGCCAGATGTGCGTATTTATTATTTGACAGATTCCATGACAGCGTTAGCATGGATACAACGTACTAGAGATTGGGGCGTATTTGTTTCTAACAGGGTGAAAGAAATCCGAAACCTTTCCGATGTTAGTAGCTGCGAACACGTGCCTTCGGAAAAGAATTCCGCGGACTTTCTTTCTCGGGGTCGTAGCGCTCAACAGCTTATTTATTTAAGATGGTGGGAGGGGCCCTCCTGGCTGTCCGAAAACCCGGTTCAATGCCCCAGATCAAAACGAGTGCCCGATGAAGAGGCGGTAAATTTAGAGTTAAGAAAATCTGTTTTGGTTATAATACCGCTAAGAGAATTGAGGAGTTTAACTGGCACTCCAAATATTTTTCATCTTACTTAAAAGTTATTCGCATGATTGCTTGGATATTTCGTTTCTTTAAAAATGCCAAGAGAATCGATGTTTGTAATACTTCGGAAATAACATTTCCTGAATTTGATCATGCGGAAAAATCTGTAATTAAATTAAAACAAATGGAAAAATTTGAGGGAGTAACGGATGAGAAATTGCGTCCGTTAAAACCATTTTTAGATGAATTTGGAATTTTGCGTGCTAGAACAAAACTTAGTTTTCGAGAAGATACAGACAATTTTAAGTTTCCTGTCATTTTACCTAACGAACACTCAGTTGTTCATTTGATGATCGTGCGTAAACATGAGGAACTTATGCATGCAGGTGTATCTATTGTAATAAATCATTTGCGAGAAAGTTTTTAGATTTTAGAAGCGCGAAAATTAATTAGACAAATAATACAAAAATGCACTAAGTTCAAAAGATTTTCGGCTCAAAAAACGGAAGTGCTACAATCTTCTTTACCGAAAGATAGGGTAAGCAACTCTAAAATATTTCAAGTTGTAGGAGTTGATCTTGCAGGCCCACTTCATTTAAAAGACAAACGTAAGGGCTGGGTAGTATTATTCACTTGTGCTGTATTCCGTGCAGTGCATTTTGAACTTATTACATCTCTTTCTACCGCAGCATTTTTACAATCTTTAAGAAGATTTATTTCAAGAAGAGGGCAACCGATCATTATTTATTCGGATAATGGAACAAATTTTGTTGGGTCTAATAGCGCACTAAATTCTATTGACTGGGATGTAGTAATGTCTAAAGCTAATATCCAAAAAATAAAGTGGAAATTTAACCCTCCCAGTGCCGCGTGGTGGGGAGAATTTTGGGAAAGAATGGTTCAAATGTTAAAACAAATTTTGAGAAAAATGTTAGGGAGAGCTTCGTTATATTACGAAAAGTTAAACACTGTATTATGTGAATGTGAACATGTGATCAATTCTAGACCCTTAACTTACATTTCTGAGGATGTTAATGATTTATCACCATTAACACCAGCCATGTTTTTACAAGAAATAGAAACGTCAGATGTAACTGACATAGATTGTCTAGATCATCAAGAAATCAATAAGAGGATTAGACATGTTCAAACCATTCGGGAACAGCTTAGAAAAAGATTTAGAATTGAGTACCTAGGCCAACTCAGAGAACAAACGCAGCATCACCATAAATCAAGACCCTTAACGGTGGGAGAAGTAGTTGTAGTGGAAAATAGTTTAAAGAATCAGACTCTGTGGTCTCTTGCTAGAGTAATTCAACTGACTCCTGGAAAAGATGGACATGTTAGAGTCGCTCGAGTCAAAACTGAGACTGGGGAACTGGTCAGACCTGTGCAAAGACTTTACAATCTAGAACTGCAAGAACCAGAGATTAATTTACCAAAAGATCTGACTGATTCTGTCATTCGCACGAGGAGAGGCAGAAAAGTAATTTCTTCTAAGCGTTTGACATATGCCTAAAATGTATTCTGTAAAAGCTTTGTTTACTGTACATTTTGCTTTATTTTAACACCAGCATTCTGTACCAATATTGTTAATCTTACGGTTGTATTTTATATGTTGTGTTTGAGTTTTTTTTACAGCAGGAAAACTCAAAGGTGGGAGAATGTTGTGAAAGCACCGAAGAGCGAAGGGGTGGTTGACCCGATGAGTGGTTAGCGCGGCTAGTTTCTCTTCTCTTGAGGGGTAGTAAAGGGGAGGAAAAGCGCTCCGAAAGGGGGATTCCTCTAGATGCGTTTGGAGGAAGCAGACGGCTATGAGCGTGCGCGATAATATTTAACCTTTTTTATGCATCCTTGTAAATACTTAATAAATGTTTTATTTAAATTGAGAAACACTCGTAGCCACATCATTTATTTTGCACTTAGTTTAGAGATTTTTAAATAAGTTGTGAGAATTGAACAACATACATTATTCCAGCATTCTTACAAAATCCTCGAGGATACATTCGTTTAAGTTACACGTGGCCAACAAATATTATTAGCAAAATTTAAGGACTAAGAGCATTCACGGTTTTTTATAGCATCCTCCATTCCTCATTTGCCCGGTACTGAAGTCAACTAGTTGCCACAGAATGCTTTCGTTGCTTGGGGCAGTTAGTATAGAGGCATTATGACGTGGGCAAATACAACCCTAAATAAATTTTTAAAGGCATTTACATCTCTTTTGTTATTATCACCGAACCACCATCAATAACTCTTTCAAATATAACAATGAATAAATAAATTAGTCCTGGCATATTTTTTACTGTTGCATTTAAATATCTTGATTTAGTTGTATCTATTAATAACTTTCAAAACCATTTCTTTAACCATCCGTTATTCTTGTTAAAACATCTAATAAAAATGTCAAGCTGAACTGTATCAAAGAGTAATGTCTGCACTTTGATTAGTAGCATTAAATGTAAAATTAACTACTCTATTATCTAACATTCTGCATAATCTTTATAGTAAAAATTAAAAATTTGTTGTTTTATTGAAGAAGTCTTACCCTCGCCCAAATTCTACTCTTGTGTGTACACCACTGGCCATAATTCACAAAGTTATCGTAGCACGGACTGTACAACTAAATTATTGAAAAAAATATCCTGTAATAAATTTTCATGCTCCAGGATCCAATGCGAAGCCAGGGTCAATTTTCCGTTTAGGTACGTGCCTAGGTCGCAAAAGATTGGAGGGTGAAGAAAGATCTGGTGTTACCATGGAAACTAATTACAAGGATGCTATTAATGGTTTTGTAATTCAAGAAAATCTTTGTTGTACAGCGACTTAACAAAGAATAAGGATGTCTAAAAGTAAAAGATGATAATTAACAAGTCAGTTCATACGTAATGTAATTGCAAACGATTTCATCAATTTACAATTCACAAAAAAGTGGGTGGGTGGTACGTGTTGTCGTAAAGTAAGAAATGGACAAGAATTGCCAAACGATACCACTCTCCTTACCTTACGATTGCCAGTCCAGGACATGGAAGGTGGATAAAGGAAAGTCTCTCCAAGCAGCTAAAACAAGGAAAGGGAAAATAGAGATAAAATCCCTCGTCGAGCAAAACTGTGAAGGAAATAGTGTGTGAGGCGGCGTAACAATTTGAAGTGCCTAGAACGCCGGGGGTAAAAACGTCCCTGTGCAAGGCCATTATTAAATCAGTATTTAAAAATTACTCTGTGAAAAAATACTTACAGAATAATTAATAGCTTCGCAATTTGTAAAGTTTTTTTTATGCTTTAAATCGCAGTTAAACTGATTTGTATCCAATACTGAAAATTTTTTTTAATGTAACCAAGAACATTTAAGTAAGACTTTTATTTTAAGAATCCAATGTGAAGGCGAAATATCTAATATCTACCGAACCATTTTTATGCAATAATAGAGATGAAACAATTCGAAATTTAAAAATCTTTCCCCCATAACTAACAACACAAATTTTTGCGCTTATAGTTGGCTGAAAATGAAATAAAGGTTACTAGTGTGTACGTTAAGTTACCAGCTGCCCATCTGGTGTAGTGGTTAGAGACGCTGACAGCTGTGCCGTTGGGCAAGGGTTCAAATCCTGGAGAAGACATGGATGTTTGCAAATGTATAGTGCCTTTGCGGCATGGGGGTGCACTAAATAGCAGTCGAGCCGCAAGTCCTCTCGTGAGGTTGGTGGAAAGGAGAGAAGTAGGTGGAAGGTCCCTGACTAATCCCAGGATGTGCTCCCTCAAAATTGGTGTGGAATCAAGGCAAATCGTACTATCACCCGCATGGCGCTCAAAGCTACGTCTAACGACAGGCGTAAATTACTATTCTCTTACCATTATAAATTTAGTGAGCCTTGATCTGACACCGTCAGACAGCCGGCATTGGCAACAACAACATGTAAAGATACAAGATGTACTCCACAAGAAAATATTAGGAATAAATTGTATTGCACAAAATTTTTAAAAAAATGTATTAACACTGCATATTGTGTCCTGCCAGTTGTAAAGGAAATATCAATAGCTACAATTTATTTGTGTTTTTATCGTTATACCGTTCGCGTGTGACTAAAAATAATTTTGTGAAGTAAATGTATTTGAATGAAAAATGGGTATACAAAAGTTAGACGGCTTGCTCCCTCACTTGCCCTTAAAAATATTCTGCACTTATTTTAATATCTGCACACATATTTTTTAAGTTCAAACAAGTGTCTTTAAATCCTAGAATCGTTTTTCAACAAAGAAATTTGGCAGGTATATTCCTTTTAAGGAGAAAAGGAGTTTTTTTACGAAAATTGACCCCCAAGGGTGTTGCGAGGGGTAAAAGAGGTGTTACTGATAAAAGATAATCCCGTTTTAGAACTATTAAATATAGACTTGAAATTTAGCTGGCATGTTTCTTTCATGGCGTAGAGATCCTCTAAGAAAGGTTTTTGCAAAAATTGACATCCAAGGAGGAGGGAGGTTGCGAGAGCATTTTGTTCAATTCTCACAACTTATTTACAAGTCTATAAACTAAGTGCGAAATAAATGATGTGGCTACGAGTGTTTCTCAATTTAAATAAAACATTTATCAAGCTATTTACATGGATGCATAAAAAAGGTTAAATATTATCGCGCACGCTCATAGCCATCTGCTTCCTCCAAACGCATCTAGAGGAATCCCCCTTTCGGGGCGCTTTTCCTCCCCTGTGGCCACTCAAGTAAAGAGAAACTAGCGGCGCTCCTCGGGTCAAACACCCCATCAATCCTTGGGTGCTTTCAGGTCGATCACCCCTTTCACAACATTCTCCCACCTTTGAGTTTTCCTGCTGTAAAAAAACTCAAACACAACATATAAAATACAACAGTAAGATTAACAGTATCGGTTCAGAATACTGGTGTTAAAATAAAGCAAAATTTACAGGAAACAAAGCTTTTACAGAATACATTTTAGGCATTTGTCAAACGTTTAGGAGAAATTACTTTTCTGCCACTCCTCGTGCGAATAACAGAATCAGTCAGATCTTTTGGTAAATTAATCTCTGGTTCTTGCAGTTCTAGATTGTAAAGTCTTTGCACAGGTCTGACCAGTTCCCCAGTCTCAGTTTTGACTCCAGCGACTCTAACATGTCCATCTTTTCCAGGAATCAGTTGAATTACTCTAGCAAGAGACCACAGAGTCTGATTCTTTAAACTATTTTCCACTACAACTACTTCTCCCACCGTTAAGGGTCTTGATTTATGGTGATGCTGCGTTTGTTCTCTGAGTTGGCCTAGGTACTCAATTCTAAATCTTTTTCTAAGCTGTTCCTGAATGGTTTGAACATGTCTAATCCTCTTATTGATTTCTTGATGATCTAGACAATCTATGTCAGTTACATCTGACGTTTCTATTTCTTGTAAAAACATGGCTGGTGTTAATGGTGATAAATCATTAACATCCTCAAAAATGTAAGTTAAGGGTCTAGAATTGATCACATGTTCACATTCACATAATACAGTGTTTAACTTTTCGTAATATAACGAAGCTCTCCCTAACATTTTTCTCAAAATTTGTTTTAACATTTGAACCATTCTTTCCCAAAATTCTCCCCACCACGCGGCACTGGGAGGGTTAAATTTCCACTTTATTTTTTGGATATTAGCTTTAGATATTACTACATCCCAGTCAATAGAATTTAGTGCGCTATTAGACCCAACAAAATTGGTTCCATTATCCGAATAAATAATGATCGGTTGCCCTCTTCTTGAAATAAATCTTCTTAAAGATTGTAAAAATGCTGCGGTAGAAAGAGATGTAATAAGTTCAAAATGCACTGCACGGAATACAGCACAAGTGAATAATACTACCCAGCCCTTACGTTTGTCTTTTAAATGAAGTGGGCCTGCAAGATCAACTCCTACAACTTGAAATATTTTAGAGTTGCTTACCCTATCTTTCGGTAAAGAAGATTGTACCATTTCCGTTTTTTGAGCCGAAAATCTTTTGAACTTAGTGCATTTTTGTATTATTTGTCTAATTAATTTTCGCGCTTCTAAAATCCAAAAACTTTCTCGCAAATGATTTATTACAATAGATACACCTGCATGCATAAGTTCCTCATGTTTACGCACGATCATCAAATGAACAACTGAGTGTTCGTTAGGTAAAATGACAGGAAACTTAAAATTGTCTGTATCTTCTCGAAAACTAAGTTTTGTTCTAGCACGCAAAATTCTAAATTCATCTAAAAATGGTTTTAACGGACGCAATTTCTCATCCGTTACTCCCTCAAATTTTTTCCATTTGTTTTAATTTAATTACAGATTTTCCGCATGATCAAATTCAGGAAATGTTATTTCAAGTATTACAAACATCGATTCTCTTGGCATTTTTAAAAAACGAAATATCCAAGCAATCATGCGAATAACTTTTAAGTAAGATGAAAAATATTTGGAGTGCCAGTTAAACTCCTCAATTCTCTTAGCGGTATTATAACCAAAACAGATTTTCTTAACTCTAAATTTACCGCCTCTTCATCGGGCACTCGTTTTGATCTGGGGCATTGAACCGGGTTTTCGGACAGCCAGGAGGGCCCCTCCCACCATCTTAAATAAATAAGCTGTTGAGCGCTACGACCCCGAGAAAGAAAGTCCGCGGAATTCTTTTCCGAAGGCACGTGTTCGCAGCTACTAACATCGGAAAGGTTTCGGATTTCTTTCACCCTGTTAGAAACAAATACGCCCCAATCTCTAGTACGTTGTATCCATGCTAACGCTGTCATGGAATCTGTCAAATAATAAATACGCACATCTGGCAAGTTTAAGTCGTTTTTAACAGAAGCCGCAAGTCAGGTTCCCAAAACACATGCTAATAACTCCAAACGGGGGATAGAAATATGAAAGGAACTACCCTCACTTTTGCCTGTATCAGTTTCACAAAAACATTTTCTTCATATTCTACCCTCAAAAATACACAAGCGGCATACGCTTTTTTTACTAGCGTCACGAAACACATGCAATGTTAGTCGTTTAATTCCATTAGAGCTCAAATTCAAACATCGAGGTATTTTAATACCTGCAAGTATAGGGAGTTGCTCTAACCGCTTTTTAACTTGATTTAAAATATCTTTTGGGAGATTTTCATCCCATTTTAATTTAAATTTCCAAATTTCCTGTAAAATTAATTTTGCTTTTAAAGTCACAGGAGCCGTAAAACCGATGGGTTTAAATATATGATTAGCTATGGATAACAATGACCTCTTCGTTATAGCCTTACCTTCATTTTTCTGACAGTTAATAATTACATGATAAACAATCATCTTTGAGGTTCCAAATTAATCCTAAAACCATAGTCTCAAAGTTATCAGGTTGGCTTTCCAACTCTGAAAAATTTTCAGGATTTAATGAAACGTTTGACTGCCAGCCTCTTAAATTAAAATGCGCTGAAGATAATAATATTTTAGATTCAACTATAAATTTTGCAACTGTTCTTCGTTCTCAAAACTAGTTACACCAGTGCTTCTCAAACTTTCAATACTGGCACCCCCCTTTTCAATCACAATTTTTATCGCGCCCCCCTTATACATTAATAATGTACTGGATGTAATAATAATGCACTTTGACGCTAAAGCTACTATACGCGATCTTAATTATAAACCATACAAATTAATAGCATAAGTATTACAGTTTGTATACTACTTTTTGCAAAATAAATAAATTAATTAAGTAAAAAAAACTTTCTCAAACTTTCACTACTGGCGACCCAATTTTTAATCATAATTTTCATCGCCCCCCTCAATAATAATGTATTGAATGCAATAATAATGCACTTTGAGTATTAAATTTTGTATACGTTACTTTTATATAATATATATTTTAAGCAAATTACTTTTTAAGTGATAATTATAATGTTATGTTATTTTTCCTTTCTCATTTTTTAAATTGGGACAGATTGCAAAATGACATTTAATTAAAAATTTATTTCGTCCATCATGCATTTCTAAAAGTAGAAATGTCATTAGAACAAGTAATATAAAAAATAAATTTTAAGTCAATTTTTTTTTTTTTCCTACTTAGGCCAACAAAGAAAAACTTATTTTAGTTACCTTTCTATTAAATAGTTTCAATTAATACAAATATGTAATACATATAACAGAATCACAATGTTAAGCGACAAAAGAGAAAGCGATTTTCCTTGCAATTTTTCCTTTTCTTTTCTATATATGGGGTATTGGAATATTCTTTTTTCGTTACTGTTATTACTATTAATTAAATTTAATTAGTGTAAGAAAATAGTAAAGTAAAGAAGAAATCACACACATTCTTAGAAATTAGGCCATCTCGGATGGAATTCGAACTACCGTCCTTCAGATTAGAAGCCCAGCGCGCGCGCGCTATCCATTGCGTTACAGGGGACAGCACGAAAAGTTTTCCTTTCTATAAATGCTTTTGGACTATAATTTTTGTTTGTTACTATTTATTCATTTTTTAATTTAATTAATGAATTAATATTTGAAAGAACTGTATTAACATGAAGTGTCACCCACTACAAGTTTTAAAAAATGTATTTGAACTTGAATGAATGAATAGAAAGTATTTTATCAACGATTGAAAATTTGAACAAGATATATATGAGAGAGTGAACTTATAGTAGAAATTGAAAAATAGTCTACTTTATGTTGCGCTCTCTCATATCCATCACATCTGGCATTCTCGCGAGCGTCTGCGTGAGTCTGGCCAAACTATCGGACGTCTGCGCAAAACATGTAATAATGCTGTACCTCGTACAATTCCAATCAGTCTTGGTCCATTCGATGCTTCTATAGCTACCAAATCTATCTTGAATGTACATTTTACAATTTGCGCGTTAGTTGTAATTCACACTATTAAGTATTACTGCAGAAAATTGGAACAAAAAAAATCATGGATAAATTTTTAAGTCGTAAGCGAACATTCGACGATAATAAAGCATCAACAAGTGCACAGACGAGCATAGTTCCGAAAATTAAATCAAGGAAATATTCTCAAGAATACTTGAATTTTGGCTTTACCATTACTGAAGTAAATGGAGAAGAAAAGCCCCTGTGTGTTATTTGCTCAAAAATATTGGCAGCAGACAGAATGAAACCTAATAAACTTAAAAGACATTTCGAAACGCTTCATGGTGAGTTTTTGTTCTACTTCATTCCAAAAAATAATTTTTTAAGCCTTTTATATTTTCAAGATGCTCGCGCCCCCCTCGAAGGGTTATAGCGCCCCCCTGGGGGGCGCGCCCCACAGTTTAAGAAGCACTGAGTTACACAGTTGTCAACATAAAATGATTTTCTCAAAATTTTAGCTACATTATCAAAGTTTCCATGAGCATTATCTAAATGGTGATTTAATGTAGCACCCAGTAAAAAAGGACCTGCATGTCACTCCAAAAACTACACGACGGTGACGATAGATTTTAATGCGGTCCCTATTTTCTCTATTATACCACATAAATCTCAAAAAATCTCTATCTTGCTCCCTTACACCTATCTGTAAGAAAACTTTTTCAATGTCCAAAACAACCCCAATCTTATATTTTCGAAAACGATTAAGTATAGTCGGTATGACTTCAATAAAGTTGGGGACTTTCTCCAGACAATCATTTAGAGAAGGGGAGCCCTTTGTTCGCGCGGACGCGTCAAAACCAGGTCTTATTTTACTAGTACTGTTTTCTTTAATAACGGGCCTATGCGGGAGATAATGAACAAAATTTTCTTTGTCATCATTAACGTCTTCAATTATTTTTCCTGATAACCAAAGATCTAAAACATCTTGGTATTCCTCAAATTTACCCGTTTCAATTAATTTCCTCTTAGTATTTTCAAGTCGATTTTCAGCTAATTTCCTATTAGAGGATAAAAGTTTATTATCCAGAACCCAAGGCAAAGCTACCCCATATCGACCACTAATATTTACACTTATGGTTTTTTGAAAATGATTTAGTGTCTCTTTTTGTATTTCTAGTTTTGTCTTAGTTTCTACGGGATTTGTAATACCAAGAGAATCAAGCTTCAACAAATCGGAAATACACATATCATTTACAAACATAGAAGTAACATTCATAAAATGATTTTTATCAAATTTAGTTTCATTTCTATAGGTTTTTCCCATAAGCGTCCACCCTAATTTAGTTTTTATTGCTACGGGGCCAGATTTTAAATAGAACATAGTTTCATTCAGTAGTTTTCCAGCTACATATCTGCTCCTAATAATATTTCTATTTTTCCTTCCAATTTATGACCGCTATCTGACAAATTAATTTTTCTATTTTTTAATTCATTTATCCAAGGACCATGTCTGATACTCGGAATATCATTACATATAATTTCTTGGTCATACACATTTAGATTACAAGTATAATTATTATCGATATCAGTTAAACAAATATTATAACATTTATGCCTATACATTTTTGTTTTTGATCCGCCAAATAAAGAATGAACAAACTGTTCTCCTTCATATTTAAATCCTAAATTTTCAGCAGTGGATTTTAAAATATAAGATTTTTGTGATCCGGTGTCAATTAAAGCTCTTACTAAACTCTTATGGTTTCCGTTTTGCAACATAACCACAAGAGTCTGTAAGAGAACTTCAGAAGTGCAAGCTTGATTAGCCAAAACATTAGAGCTAGATGAACTAGCAGTCGTGCTATTCTCAATACTTGCACTTTCGGTTTCCAAACCCGATCTCAAAGGCAATTTAGAGCATAATACAGCATAATGCCGTTTATTACATATTATACATTTAACATCTGATCTACATGAATGTGACATGTGACCCTTTTTTATGCATCCTTGTAAATACTTAATGTTTTATTTAAATTGAGAAACACTCGTAGCCACATCATTTATTTCGCACTTAGTTTAGAGATTTCTAAATAAATTGTGAGAATTGAACATTTTCTGGTGATCCTTTTTTAAACAAATATAACACACGCCTCTCTTAATTACAACATTCTTCTTAACTTCCTATAACATAGAAGCTGCTTCACAACAATTTTCAGAGGCATGCGTTTTTTCACAAAATATACAATTATTATTATTATTATTAAATTTAAAGTCTTTCCTATTTTTAAAGTTACTATTAATTAAATCTGCAGCAGTTGCAGTAGTGGAAAGATTTCCTAATTTTTTCTTATAATTAGATTTCTCAGAATCAAAACTATTCCTAGCAAGTTTTATTCTGTCTTCACTCGATACTTCTATCGATAAAAAATTCATAAGAGAATCAAGGTCTTTCTTACCTGATTCATCTGATGAATAGCCTACGTATCTCTCCCAGGCGCGCAGAATTTCAGCGGGAAGACAGGATTCCACCAGCGGGAACAGCATGGCAGCATATTTCTCTTTGGTGACTCCTAAGGACTCTAAGGTGCGTAGCTGGGTCTCAATCTTGTCATACAGCGAAGACAAATTGACTTTCTTAACTTCTGTATTTTGTAGGGCAAGCTTTAAAAGTTCTCTCACATAAACTTGAATCAAGACATCCTCTTGTCTGAACCGCATTCTCAAGTATTCAAAAGCCTTTCTGTAGTTTTCAGGTGTCGCCGGAAAACTTTCAACTATATCACTGACCCGGGATTTTGGAGTTGTTGCCTGGATAAGGTACTGGAACTTGCCTCCATCATCAATGCTCTCATCTTCATGAATTCTCTTGAACTGGTTGTGGAATCGCAGCCAATCCGTCAATTCTCGAGAAAACTGCTGAAACTGAATCTTAGGAAGACGCAGAGATGAAGACGAAGGTGTGACCAGGCTGTGGTTGTCCTTCTGTCCCAAAGCATCTGTTTTCATGATATTTTTCACACGGACTTGCCAGGCAATCATTTTTTCAGTATAGCCTTCTATGGCTTCAAATTCAATATTGTACGCTTCTTGCGTACAGTTTGTCTCGATCATTAATTCTAAAATGTCCTCGTCGATTTTCTTCAGCTTAACGGATTTTGCATCAAGCATTTCAAAAGCCGTTTCTACGGCATTCTTATCAACAGGATCGTTTTCAATAACTTCCTGAAGATGATTTACAGCCTTCGTGAAGGCTGTCCTCAACGGCATGCGTCTCAATTTTAAAGCATCCATGTTCCACTTTCTTATATTCAAGAATGTTTTTCTAACACTCGTAGCCCACCCGGGGGCGCCAGAAAATGTTCAATTCTCACAACTTATTTAAAAATCTCTAAACTAAGTGCGAAATAAATGATGTGGCTACGAGTGTTTCTCAATTTAAATAAAACATTTATTAAGTATTTACAAGGATGCATAAAAAAGGTTAAATATTATCGCGCACGCTCATAGCCGTCTGCTTCCTCCAAACGCATCTAGAGGAAACCCCTTTCGGAGCGCTTTTCCTCTCCCCTGCTGCCACTCAAGAGAAGAGAAACTAGCCGGCGCTCACCACTCTTCGGGTCAACCACCCCTTCGCTCTTTGGTGCTTTCACAACATATGTTCTCTCTTCCTTCCCTTACACCAGTGATTCCCAAAGTGGTCTATATAGATCCCCAGGGGTCTATGACGACCTGCAAGGGGTCCACGTCAGCGAAAAAATAATTTGGGGATCCATGAGGTGTAAATGGGGTTCTATGATGGTGGCTGTCATTAAACCAAATCATGATTTTAATTTTAATAGAAAATTTAGTCAAGAGGGGGGGGCAGATTTTATCTATTTAATAGATTTATTTACTAATTTTAATAAGGTTAATTTGTAGTTAAAGAGGACAGCATAAATTTTATTAAAAAAAAGGACAATGTCCGCAATTTTGTCTTTAAAAAGACATACCTGTTATTTATCACGAAATATAAAATATCGTGAAAAAATTTTTAATTACTTTTCCTAGTGAGAAAGAGTTTTAGCATGGTTGCCAATCTCCAAAGTAAAAAAAGAAAGGGGAGAAATAAGGTCTGGACACTACTGACCGAGGAGATGTAGGGTTAAACCTGACACGATTGATTCCAAACGTTGAAAAATTGTTATTGAAGCACCAGATTTATTCCTCCCTTTAAAAGCATTTGTTTGTTGCTCATTTATTTTATGCATTGATTAAATTTTAATTTAATTAACATGTTTTTCTTGTTTTAAACACCATACTTCCCTTCAGTTAGAAATTTAAATCTTTTAAAGTAAGTAGATGTATACCAGCTGTCAAAAGGACATTTAAATTGGTAAATTTGAAAAATTCAATATCCAAAGCGAAAAACACGGCAAAGGGTCTATGAGACAAAAAAGTTTGGGAACCTCTGCCTACTCGTTATGCTTTGTTTATTTATATTATGTGTTGCACCTATATACATGTATATCGGGCAGTTACCTTTTTTATTTCCTTTACTGTCTTCTGCCGTTTAAATTGTAAAATGACGGGGGATCGGTTTGTAGCTCTAAACCCTCTTTGGGTGAACTCGGCTCCTTTGGGCCTCGTGTTGCTTCACACTAAGCTGTTGAAAAAGTTCACTGCTTCGCCTTTAGCTCACGCTTCAGCAGTAAAACGGATTTTACAGGGATAGGAATGTAGTAAAACGATTCAAGGAGGCATTTGGGTTAGCGCAGTGGTCGGCAAATTAAATATGAACATTACAACAATTTTTAAAAAAATTGGGAGCCAAATCTACTTGTTTAGTAAACTCTTATTACACTAAATGAAACTAAATTTCACACTTAATAAATATTTATTAATGCGAACAATGTGCTTGCATCTCCTTGGAAAGTTTGAGTAAGTCAGGTTTGAATGGTGTTGTTTTAGGCATTATTCCAAGATCTCATCAATAAGATGACTTCTCAGTTTACTCTTGATAGTGGTCATGCTGGAAAAAGATTATTCGCAAATATATGTAGAACCGAAAAGGGAAAGAACAGCAAAATCGAGCTTTTTCAGCTGATCGTAAGAGTCAGAAATACTATTCCAAGCGCTGAAATTGATCCTGTCTTCCTTCTCCAAGTCATTCAAAGCAGACTACCTGTGTTGTGAACTAAAAGATGACATTTTTCCTTCTCCAATATTTCCAATTCAACACAAAGACGTTCGAATTTAGAGTACTCCATCTCCTTGTTTTTTAAATCCAGCCATTGTATTTCAAAGCTACCAATGTCAATTTCAAAAGGAGAACATTTCAACTCGGTTATCGTAGCATTAAGAGGAATTTTGACAAATGCTAAAGTTGCTCTGCTGTTTTTAAATTCCTGAAATCTGCTGAGAAATGCTTCCCTCCTACTTAAAATTATTGTTTTAAAATGGTGTTTATCAATAGAGGAATTATTTTCTTCGCAATGCTTCAGCAGGCTCGAAAAGTGAAACAATGTTTCCCTTTCAAATTCCTGAACAAAAACGGATAATTTGTTTTCGAATGTTATTACTTCTTCTAACAACGAAAAAATTAAGTTTCCTTTCCCTTGCAGTTTACGATTGAGTTAATTTAGATGAGACGTGACGTCTACCATGAAATAAAAGTTTTGGATCCACTGATCGTCTGTTAGTTCTGGATAGTGAACGCCTTTTTCTAGGAGAAAATGCTTTAATTTTCAGAAAAAGGGACGCGAAACGTTTTAAAGTGCTCCCTCTTGATAACCGACGTCCCTTGTTACGAAGCAGAAGATCAGCGCATTCGCTCTCCGCTTCAAATGAAAATTCTTTGAAGTGGCGATGATTAAGAGCTTTGGCTAAAGTGGTAATCGCTAATTCCATAACTTTACAAATTTCATCCGGAAATGTCCGGGTGCCTATAAAAATATTTCAAATATTTTTTTTTCTAAAGCCACCAGTACAAAATTATTATCATTATTAAATTGATGAAAATAAAAATTTAAAAAGGATCATTTTAAAAAATACAATTTTATATTAATATATGTAACAGCACTAAAAAGAAAAAAATAATTTTTTCCATCATCAGAATAACAAAACTTTTAGTATGACCAAAAATGGAAGCAAATTTCCAACATTTGGATAAATAGAAGTTATTGAAAAATTGATTACAAATTTTGTACCAGAACCACAAACATATATAGCAGGTGTAATAAAATCGTATAAAAATACCTGTAAGATGTGCAGCTAGATTTAAAAATACAACAACTTTTTAATTAGACAGGAAAACGGCAGACATGGTAGATAAGACAAAACTGTTCACACTGCAACTGCTGGTCTGTGATGCCAATTCATACCCCTCTACTTTAGAAAAAGTATGCGCGCGCATGCTTGTGTGGTACCTTTGTATCACACCGGAGTACGCCAAAAACATACGAACAATTTCAGCCGGTAGCTTGTAAAGGGTGTTTTTTTAGAGGTATAGAACTTTAAATTGCAATAAAACAACGATGTATTATTCGATTGACATGAATTTTTTTTTTATTCGAAAGATAATCTTGTGGCATTACATTTTAAATATGATTTCTGGCATAGGACTGGCTCGGATGTATTCCAATCTGGACGTCCAATTTTCGATGACTTTTTCCAACATTTGTGGCCGTATATCGGCAATAACACGGCGAATGTTGTCTTCCAAATGGTCGAGCGTTTGTGGCTTATCCGCATAGACCAATGACTTTACATAGCCCCACAGAAAATAGTCTAGCGGTGTTAAATCACAAGATCTTGGAGGCCAATTCACAGGTCCAAAACGTGAAATTAGGCGGTCACCAAACGTGTCTTTCAATAAATCGATTATGTGACATGTTGCGCCGTCTTGTTGGAACCACAGCTCCTGGACATCATGATTGTTCAATTCAGGAATGAAAAAGTTAGTAATCATGGCTCTATACCGATCACCATTGACTGTAACGTTGTGGCCTTCATCGTTTTTGAAGAAGTACGGACCAATGATTCCACCAGCCCATAAAGCGCACCAAACAGTCAGTTTTTCTGGATGTAACGGTGTTTCGACTTACACTTGTGGATTAGCTTCACTCCAAATGCAGCAGTTTTGTTTGTTGACGTAGCCATTCAACCAGAAGTGCGCTTCATCGCTAAACAAAATTCGCTTATGAAGTCATCGAAAATTGGACGTCCAGATTGGACTACATCCGAGCCAGCCGTGACAGTCATATGCCAGAAATCATATTTAAAATGTAATGCCACAAGATTATCTTTCGAATAAAAAAAATTCATGTCAATGGAATAATACATCGTTGTTTTATTGCAATTTAAAGTTCTATACCTCTAAAAAAACACCCTTTACACGGTTTATGTTTACGTTTACGAAAACTAATAAAATTAAACTCGATGTTCGTTACGTATTTTTACAACAATATAAAATTTTAATTACCTATCTATCTTTTAACTTAAACAAAAAATTATACATGTTCTCAATTTGTAGAATTTTAATTTATCAAAATAAGATGTAATTTTTTTCTTACCAAGTTTTTTTTAAAATGAAAATATTATTGCGCCTTCCGTTGATATTTGTGCCAGAGCCGCACTTTGCCGACCACTGGGTGAGTGGAATGTGTTCAGTTGTATCATTTCAGAAACGTAATAACAATAATAACAGAATACAAAGATTATACACCAAGCAAATAGGAAAAAAGCCCATTTAAATGAGAAGAAAATGATTAGATGAATTGCGAAACTCATTCTTATCCAAGAGTATTTGTGTTAGTAGGATGTGTGCAGAGTTGTATCGTTTGAGAAAAAATTAACATAGGTTATCATTCGCAGAATACAAAGATTGTGCAATTAGAAAAGAATGTATTTAAACGGGAAGAAAATGATAAGAGAAATTGTGAAATTCCTTTAAGATCTCCCTATTTACGAATAAATTTAACATTGTGCAAAAGGTTTAGAAAATTTCACGTTATTTTTAGGCATTTCTTTCTTGAATGATTTCGAGAAATTGATTTAGCAATTTTTAATTGAATTTCAAATTATTCGCAAAGTGATAAAATAATTTTTCATGTAATTAATGCTGTTTAGTTTGCACCGATTCATTTACACACATTAATTAAAAATCTCTAAAAGATTAATTACACCACACACAAAATGGCGAGACTAATTTATTAGAGCAGTGCTTCTCAAACTTTCAATACTGGCGCCCCCTTTTCAATCATAATTTTATCGCCCCCCCCTTATACATTAATAAAGCACTAAATACAATAATCATGCACTTTGACGCTAAAGCTACAATATGAGATTTTAATTATAAACCATACAAATTAATAACATAAGTATTAAATTTTGAATGCTACTATTTTAAGCAAAATAATTAATTAATTAATAGGATAATTATTATGTTATTTTTCCTTTCTCTAATTTTTAAATTGAACATATTGCAAAATGCGGCGACTGCTTAGAAGACAAAATATGGATATCTGCTAAATATAGAAAAATAACTCAGAGGGACAATTTTTAATCATAAGCATTCCTTATAAAAACTTTGCTTTGCAAAACAAGCCCATGGAAATCGTTAATACTTATTAAACTTGTTCTTAATTTGGTATTAATTAATTAGTTACAAAATACTCTGTGCAGCACTGATACATTAAAAGTATACCGGCCGAAGTACCCGCTCTTTGCAGGAGTTCATTTATAAGAAAATAAAACATTCTTGATATAATAGCTGTATTGTAAAGAGAGTAAAGCCAAGGGCGCGACAATGTTTACAAAAATGTAAAGTGTTTTTTTTTTAAAATGATTGCTCAAATTATAATTAGTTTTAAGCGAATTTTAATTTTAAGCCTCACAGAATTAGCTTTTATAATTGATGTTAAATAATGAACAATAATATAAAATTCCGATGAAGAATTATTGTATTATTTTTAATATTTAAAGCAAAAAGACTTAAACATGTTTTAACCCGGGAGCAGGCGCGCAATCGATACGGTCGAGCGGAGTTATTGAGTAACCCCAATCATTTTTTTAATAATTATTTTATTGTACAATATACAAATCGTGATTCCAGAGAATAATTTACTTAAGAGAAAGGTTACCTACCTACTTTCAAGGACTTTTCAATTTTTCTTTGGTAACAAATAAACAGTTTTACCAGAATTAACAATTTCGTGATCTGTGTGTCCCGCGCGACCACTTCCGGGTAAAAAGTGTATTCATTATGATAATATTATGTTACTGCTAAAAACAATTGTTACGCTTTATATGTTGGAAAATACTCATCTTGGTCTAAGTCTTGGTCAAGTAATCCATCAAAGTGTGTGTGCTCTCCGTAGTTTTCCAAATATCATAAAACTGTTTTGCATGGAAAAAAGCGCAACAGAGAAATACATTACTTACAACTTCCCTAAATGAGAAATAAACACATAAGACAGGGTCATAACTAACTGCCGATAACTTAGAAGGTCAAACAAATTACAGCTATAATGTGCAGTATTTCAAAAATAATGACAGTGATGAATTTTTTGTTTCTAAATTTTTTCGATTCTGGATCTGGGATCTGTTTTTTCTCTGAAAGAGTAGAATGTTAGTTTCAAAAAAGAAAACGTAATAAAAACTCTCTCATCATGGGATTACAGCAAATTAAATAAAATATTTCTTATTTGATTATAGGATCAAAGATAGCTAATTAAGTATTCAAGAAGTTTTTTTTTTTGATGATTTAATATCGCCTATAACTTATATCAGAGTAAAAGTGCATTTTTTTGTTATGTCTGAAAGTATTTTGTTTTAATTCATTCCAGTAAATTAATTATTTTTTAAATCTTTTATTTTCGATATGCTCGCGCCCCCAGGGGGCGCGCCCCACAGTTTGAGAAACACTGTATTAGAGCGTTCTCCATGCTCTCTCTTCTTACTCTGTCTACACATACACTGTTTTACACACACTAGCGCCCTCTCGCGACAAATATGTACTTGTTGTTGTGGGTGTTACAAGAATTATTTGTTCAACACTGAACATCCACCCCCGGGTTGAATGACACATTCAACAACTTTCACATATAACACACAATAATACACAAACCCAATGATACACATAATACAAAGACAATAATACACAATACAGAAAACACTAATACTCAATAAAAGTAATATCGTTCAATACACAAAAGATAAAGTACTCAAACACACAAAATTGAATTAAAAAAATACACAAATTTGAAATTTTCACATACATTATTCACTTGAAAAAGGTAAAATACAAAGTTTAGTTATTGGACGTTTAAAAATTCCATTTTTAGTTTTCACTAACACTACTCGAATTTTATTATCTTTACCATGATACACTTCAAGAATTCTACCAAGAGGCCAATTACACACGGGTAAATTATCCTCTTTCAGAATTACCATATCATGTATTTTTACGTTATTCTTTTCAAAATACCATTTATTTCGATTCTGAAGTGTACTCAAATAATTATTTGACCAACGTTTCCAAATATGTTGCACAATGTTTTTGCCACACTTTTAACCTATTATCAGACACTTCAGTTAAACTTGGCTCCGCAATGGCTGTGATGGGACGACCAACTAGGAAATGACCAGGAGTTAAAGCGTCAAAATCGCCAGGGTCACACGACAAGGGGTAGAGGGGACGTGAATTGAGAACTCCCTCAATTTGGTTAGGAATGGTTAGAAATTCTTCGTATGTAAATCTTAAATTACCCATTACACGCCTGAGGTGATATTTGACGGCTTTCACTCCAGCCTCCCACAGGCCTCCGTAATTTGGAGCTCTTGGGGGAATAAAGCTCCACTCAACACGTTCTTCACACAAAAATTTACTCAAATTACTAACACAATTACTCATAATTTCTGTCTTTTTAACTCTAACTGTGTGCCAACAAAATTGGTAGCGTTGTCTGAAAATATACGCTCCGATTTTCCTCGTCTACTAAAAAATCGCTTTAACGCTGCAATAAATGCCTCGCTAGATAAATCAGTAACTATTTCGAGGTGACACGCCTTTGTCACCATACACACAAAAATGCACACATAGACTTTATTTAAAACTCCCTTTCTTTGATTAGGATATTTAATCCAGAAATGTCCACAAAAATCTATTCCCACTTTGTTAAAGGGAAAACTCTGAGAAATTTTCTCGGCTGGTAATTGACCCATAATTTGTGAACAAGTAACGGGTTTTGCCTTAAAACAAATTATACAGTTATTTACAAGTTTTCTACACATATTACGACCATTTAATGGCCAGAACCTTTGTCTAACAATAGACAGTAAGGTTTGTGGACCAACATGCAAATGTTTCTTGTGAGTCATTTCAAGAATTAAATTTGTTAATCTGTGATTATTAGGAAGAATTATCTGGTGTTTTTTTATCAAAACACAATTTACTGTGGGCCAGTCTACCTCCTACTCGGAGCACATTTTCGGAATCTAAGAATGGTGAGAGATTTCTAATCTTACTTTTTGAGGGTTAACCATACCCTTACAGGACAAATCTTTTATTTCCGAGTTGAATTCCATTTGCTGGACCAGCTTCACAAGGGTAATTTCAGATCGTTGAATTTCACACATCCTTAGTGGCCCAATTTGTTTGTTGGAGGGCCTTTTGCAATTATTGATGAACTTGTAAATATAACTGAAAACACACAAATTTTTCTGAAAATTATTAGATACAGAGAGGATATGGTTCAAAAGGTTGTTGTCTAAAATCACAGTCAAAGTTTTTCTCTCAGAAGGTTTTAATTCCTCCAAATAGGCGCCTTCATCACTAAGTAGCACATTGTTGCTCACAGGAACAGTATTTCCTTCTTGTAGGAAACTCGGTCCTTTCCACCACTTTTCACAGTTTATCAGTGAATCAGCACTGATGCCTCTCGTTAGAAGATCTGATGGATTGTCCTTTCCAGGACAATGACGCCATGAATCTTTGTCTGTTAAAGATCGTATCTCTTTCACTCGGTTGGCGACGAAAACCTTCCATCTGTTGCTGGGACCTTGAATCCAACTCAAGGCTATAGTCGAATCTGTCCAAAAGTAGTTGGTTGTAGATATTTTCTCATTGAGAACACGTGAGACTTCTTTCGCCAACCTCGCAGCAAGCAACGCTCCCATTAGCTCCAAACGTGGAAGGGTTAATACCTTTAGAGGAGCCACACGGCTTTTGGAAGCTAAAAGATGTACCGAGATTTTGTCAAAGGTTCTCAATCTAACATACGAAACAGCTCCATATGCCTTAATACTAGCATCTGAGAACGTATGTATTTCACACTCGGACAGTTCACACTATCACATTGCAGGGCATATCGAGGAATCTGAAGTTCACATAAGAAAGACGCCTCCGAACACCATTGTTCAAACTTCTCTCTAATATCAGGCAGCAACTCTTCGTCCCAGTCCGTTTTCTCTGCCATATTTCTTGGAACAAAATTTTAAATCTGATGGTGAAGGGGACGCAAATCCCAAGGGATCAAATATCCTGCCTGCAGCCATCAACAAAAATCGTTTAGTGTTCTTTCTTTTTTGAAGGAAGTCTAAGAGACTGGTCAGACGAAGACTGAGATAGTCCTTTTGAGGATGCCATAAAAGCCCCAAAACACGATGTGGATGGTTCACGAAATCGTTCATATTTAAATGATCAAAATGTTCCAACTGCCATTGCTTCATTAACTCACAGTCATTTGAAATCCACTTCCGCAGGTTCATTCCTGCTTCACTCATGATTTTTGCCGCCTTGCTCGACAAATCGAATGCTGATTTTGCATCATCTTCACCAGTGACGAGATCGTCCACATAAAAGCAATGATCAAGTGTCCGCACAGTATCAGGATACTTTTCCATGTACTTCCCTATATGCGTCTTAATCGTTGCAGCCAAAAGAAACGGAGACGCGTTCACGCCAAAAAGAACTCGATTAAATCTGTACACCTGCACACCATTTTCGCCGTCATCTATAAGGAACCGTACTACATTTTTATCTTTTAAGGCCAAAGAAATTTGAAGAAACGCTTTTTCCACATCAGCTAAAACAGCTATTTTGTTCAAACGGAAGATCAATAGGTCTAAAATATTAGGGTTCAAATTGACTCCATGGAAAAGACAGTCATTTAATGAAAGTTGTTTTTCTTCATGGGCACTAGCGTCAAACACTAGTCGCAGTTTCGTTGTGAGAGATTCGTTTTTAATTATCACTTGGTGAGGAAGATAAAACACAGGGTTATTCGTTGGAATAAAGGGATTTGTTACCTTCTCAATTATTCCCTCATCCAAATAATTCTTTATATAAGACCTTACAATACTCAGAATACAACACCTTATCCCTTTGCATTTTTCTCATAAGACTTCCAAGTCGTCTTTTCGCTAAACTAAAATTATCACTTAACTCATTACTATCTCTTTTCCACGGGAGTTCTACCTCATATCTACCATTTTTAAAATGTACTCTCTGCTTAAACATTTCAAAGCTAACGTCCTCCTCACTACTACAATTCTCGTTTTTGACACCAATCGATTCTAACTCCCAAAAAGACTTTAATGTAGTATTTAAATCACTATCTCTAATTAATCCACAATGAATATTGTTATCCCTCACCTCATCTCCTACACTTCCGCTAACTACATATCCAAAAACAGTATTTTGTAAAAGTAGTCTTGAATCTCCACAATAAATTTGGCCTGGTCTCAGTAATTCGTAAAATATTTCCGCGCCTAACAACACATCAATTTTACCATGAATATTAAATTTATAATCGGCTAGTTTAATTTCGTTTGGCATATCTAGCGAAACATTTATTATTTGTGACGGAGTCAAATCGGTTATCCTTCTTACAACTAATAAATTTAGCTCCTTTTTGAAACTTAAATCACCGTTAAATATGGAGGTCGTAACTCATCCATTTATTGTCATTGTTGACTCATTTAAACAAGATACTAGCAAATTAATTTTCTCATTTTTTAATTGTAATCTATCTGCACAGTCCTTCGTAATGAAATTTGACTGACTCCCTACGTCCAAAAGCGCTCTTACCTCATGTAAAAGGCCATATTTGTCCCTTAAGAAGCACTGGACGCTACTCAGTAAAACGGTTCGCGTTTTATTCTTTAAAAAGCTCGTTGCTACGAACGACTTGTTTTCTTCATTTCCACCTTGGGGAGGAACGACGCAATTCGATCCTCCCGGTCCCCCGAACACATCTGCGAGCGGGTTCAGAACTGACCTTTGAACTGTTTGGTTGAGGGAGACAGATTCCTTGTCCGGTTTCGGAAAGTGAATCAAGCGATTGTGCGGTTTCCCACAAAAACAATTTTTCGCACAGCAGGTTTTCACACTACAGTTAGGGGAAAAGCACTTGAAACACAAATGATTAGCTTTTACGAAATACACTCTTTCACTGACACTGAGATATTTAAATTTTGAGCATGAATACAGTGGGTGGAATTCTCGTGATTTGCAACAAAAACATTTCACATTTTTAACAGAAGACAGATTTACGCTTGAAATATTTTTTGCTCCACGATGATTATAGGTCTCATTACGTTTAAACTTAGGAAATAAATTCTGTTCTCTAATTTTTCCCTTGGATGATATAAAAATATCACACTCGCGAGCTAGATCTTGTGGCTTAAACCACATTTCGCCCTGCTTAATGCTAATATGCGTATTTAATTCTCGGTCTAATGTCTCTATTATCTTATCTGAGGTTACTAACTCTCACAAACTGACTTGAAATCATTGACCTCCCGTAATTGGCAATAGTAATTAAAATTCGCACTTAATCTAGACGCGAATTGAACATAACTCTCGCTAGGTAATTTTTGGGCCTTTTTAAATTGATTTAAACATTCATAGGGGGTCGGTTGAAATTCTTTTAACACAATTGACTTCAACTTATTATAGTCACTTAAATCTTCATCTCGAAGATAAATCATTAAGTTATTTGCCTTTTCTCCTAAAATATTCAAAAGAATATTTCGGGTTTTAAGTTTTCAGGAACATTTTTAGTTTTAAATGCCTTTTCTATAGATTGAAAAAATAAATTAAATGACTCTTCTCTTAGGGGTACCGGGATTGTTAAGGTTTTGATACTTTTAATCAAACTTTCAATATTACACTCGGTTGTAATTAATTGATTTTCATTTTGTAAAGGTAAACTTTTGCCCGATTGATTATGTAATTTCGCTATTTCTAACTCCTTCTCTAACTGTGACAGTTTAATTTTTTCAATTTCTAGTCTATTTTCGTTTTCATGCTCTAACTGTGAAAGTTTAATTTTTTCAATTTCTAGTCTATTTTCGTTTTCATTTCTCCTATCATTTATCTCCTCCAACACACAATCAACAATAGCCTGATACGTTTCCTTATCATTTTTATAAATCTCACTCTCCTGTATTAATTCTCTTAAATCTAGAACTTTAGCATTGTCTGGAACAACTAATTTTAATTCATCCGCAATACTCCTAAGTTCATCCTTTTTAAATTTACCTATACTCATTTTCACAAAGTAAAGTTATCTCAATCACCAATGAAAACAAATAAACCACAATTTAATTATCTAAGCCACAAATCAAAGTTAACTCAACCTCAAATTAAAGTTATCTTAACCACACATGAGACACATATAAATTACAATAATTATCTCAAAACACAATTAAAGTTAACTCAACCTCAAATTAAACACTTATAAATCACAAAAAACTATCTCAAACACAAATTAGACACCTATAAATCACAAAATAACTATCGCAATCACAAATTAAAGTTATTTTAACCACTTATGAAACATATATTTTTCTCAAAACACAAAATATAGTTAACTCAACCACAAATGAAACACATATAAGTCACAAAATAACTATCTCAATCACAAATTAAAGTTATTTTAACCGCTTATGAAACATATATTTTTCTCAAAACACAAAATATAGTTAACTCAACCACAAATGAAACACATATAAGTCACAAAATAACTATCTCAATCACAAATTAAAGTTATTTTAACCACTTATGAAACACATATAATTTTTCTCAAAACACAAAATATAGGAAAATTGAAGACTGACCAAGTGACAACTTTCTCTCCACTAAGAGGACGCTTCCTTTCTTTTCATTCGTGATCGTTGAGTACACTACAATTCCTTATTTTCAGTCCCGGCCATCTCCGGCTCGACGGACCATTGTTTAGTTTGCACCGATTCATTTACACACATTAATTAAAAATCTCTAAAAGATTAATTACACCACACACAAAATGGCGAGACTAATTTATTAGAGCGTTCTCCATGCTCTCTCTTCTTACTCTGTCTACACATACACTGTTTTACACACACTAGCGCCCTCTCGCGACAAATATGTACTTGTTGTTGTGGGTGTTACAAGAATTATTTGTTCAACACTGAACAAATGCAATTATCTATTTGTAAATGGTTTTTTAATTGGTTAAATTAATTAAATTATAAGGAAGCGCAGCTATGTGTTTTCTGTTTCCTCAGGGATTGAATTTAATATGTAGTGCGCAATCGTTTAAAACTAAGTTTCTTTGAACATAAATTTAATATTGCATTTAAATATCTTTTTATGAATGCAGTTACTTATGCACAATGCAGTCACCTTGAAGTAAGTCTTTAAAATACCACTAAATAACTTTTGAAATCGCTAACAAAAGATATTATCTAAAAATAAATAAATAAAATAGAAAAATAGAGATCAAAATATAAATATTTTGGGAGTAAAATTTTCTTTACTTCAGAATTAATGAACTTTCAGGATGACCAGGGTAGTGTAGTGGTCAAGGTCATGGACTCATGGCAGGCATGTCATGAGTTCTAGCCTTCTACCGCCGAAGACCCCCCGTGAAGAGGAGGCCGATGCACGTTAAATATATTCAGGCTCAAACATCCTCCCATTGGTGTGGTGTAGAAGTTAGGAAGGGGTAGGGTTCCAGCTCAGGTGTCGTCCTCGTCATTTGACCATGGTTCAAAATTACGAGGTCCGTCGACTAGAGTCTTTGTGAAGCTTTCAAGGAAATCCCCAAAAATGACGTTGCGGACCTCGCTCTTTTCTTAGCTGAAAAAATCATTTGCAAGCAAAGATAATTCTGCATATTCCGGCGTACATAACGCGCACCTATACTTTCTGTATTTTTCAATTCCTATGATTAGTTCACACTCTCTGTATATTTATCTTGGTGGAATTTTCAATCGTTAATAAAATACATTTTAAAGCGCTCAATTGAGCTGAAATTTTATATGCATGACTATTTTGGATGACAATACAGTAATTTAACCATAATTAATAAAAATTAATTGATTAAAACTAATTATTCAAAGAATTACAAAGACAGCCACGTTGGCATCATTTTTGGCACCTTGTGTCAAAACTTGAAAAGGTGTTTTTTTTCCTTACATTTTAAAGTGCTCATTTGAGCTGAAATTTTCCATACACTATTGTTGTGGGTAAAAATACAATAATTGAACAATACCTAATTAAAATTAATTGACTTAAACTAATTATTTAAGAATTACAGATACAGCCACGTTGGTTTCATTTTTAGCGACTTGGGTCAAAACTTTAAAATATTTTTTTTTTCTCTCACGTTTTTAAGCATTCAGTTGAACTGAAATTTTATATGCATGTTTTGGATGACAATACGATACTTTAATGATAATAAATGAAAATTAATTACCATTTAATGTTGTGATTCTGTCCTATGTATATACATATTTATATTAATTGTAACTATTTAATAAAAAGTGGATAAAATAAAATTTTTCGTTGTTGATCTATATGTAGGAATTGACTTAAATTTTTTTATATTACTTGTTATGAAGAAACTTGACATGAGTATGCTTTTACTTTTTTGAAGTCAATTGATCGAAGCGTTATATCAGGTGTAATGTCGTGAGCAGTTAAAATTACTTCATCACTTGATAGCGAGAGGGCTCACACAGCTTTTCGCCACATTTTATTCCAAATTGATTAAAAAAAACATTAAGTTCATTAATAAATTGTTACTCTTCACACCCTTTTGCTGGAGAAAAATTCCAGCGTGTGTGTGTGTGGTTCAAGTACTCAAACTTTTTTCCCGCCGTGCCACACACATATGAGAGGCAACATGAGGAGAATGGGAGGGGGGACACTTTAAGACCAAAGCAGCATTGGACAAAACAAAACTGATCAAAATATTAAAACTCTCATTTTCGGCTTTTATTTTAATACTTTATTAATCTTTCTACCAAACACACACACACACACACAAAAGCAGTCGAACCTCTATATTGCGAATTTTTCTATACAGCGAATTTTTTCCTGGAACCTTGAACATTTCACGATTTTCTACTTAAAATAACCTCTATAGCGAAGTGCATTTTTTATAAAACGAACTTTTTCTTCTATGATTAAATTTTTTTTTTTCCCTATTTTCAAAGCACATTTTATGGTGCTCATAAATCTTGTGAATTATTTTATTAGATCCTAACTCGCCGAGAGCAATAGAGTTCTGGACGTTTCATCCACCTTTAATACTCATTGTCCAGTTCACTAGAAACATCTTCAATATCCTCTTTCACACTCAGTGAAGTTGTCCCGTGTTCTAGTTAAAAATAATGTATGCTTAATAGAAAATGTCCTTAAAATTCATTAATTTTAATATAAAATTATTTTTTAAAAAATTGAATATACATATATATATATATATACAGTGTATTTTTCGACATTTTTTTTTATTTCCTTGCATTTTTTCTTTCTTTATTTCTTTTTTTGATGGGTAAGATATTAATTTAAAAAAAGGTGTGAGTAATTACTTTTTATTAACATGTAATGCTTATGAATTTAAAATTTGTTTTATGTCGTTTATAAAGTATATTAAAAGATGAACCTCTATACAATGAACTTTTTCCCCGGATTTAGCGACTTCGCTGTATAGAGGTCCGACTGTATTTACTTTTATGCATGTTTTACTGAGTTATGAGGTAGTTTCGATTTCCTTTCATCTAAGACCAAGCCTCTTGTTTACATTCTACTAGCAAAAAAATTGATAGAAAAATTAATAGATTTGTATGCTTTTTTGATAGCATTTCGAGCTAAATTTTTAGTAAATTGTTCTTAAGGTATCCGACTACTTGCGAAAACTTTTTATTGAAAACGGAGATATGGACATTTTTTTGTGGTTTTTAGACTTATTTAGTACATTTTAACCCTCCAACTGGACAGAACGGATTTTTCCGCCCTACTAGAGAGGCTTCGAAAATGGACTGCACGGATTTTTCTGCCTTCAAGTAACGTTTTCAAAAGCGGATTAGCCGCACTTTTCTGAAATCCTTTCCCCCTTTTAAGGTTTAACATCTTGAAAGATAATGAGGGACGGAGGAAGCAACATAGCAGAAGTTTTATGGCTCGCAGGGAACCCCGTGTTTTGACCCTGGGCAATGTAAAAAATCGGGGAGAAATTTCTTTACAACCCAAGAAGTGTTTCTTTGCTAGCTTGTATTTTAAAAGTTTCCAAAAGTCCCAACGCATAAGTAAAATATGTTACAATTCCCTTTTGGTTTCATATTAATTTCAAACTGTAACAAGTTGGGGCGTGTCAGGGCAATCTGCTATTTTATATAGTTAGACAAATTATCTTTTTTTAAGTATATTCTTTCGCTTCATTTTTCTTATTCAAAGCTTTCAGTTTTTGAAACATCATTATTTTATTATAAGATACCGAAAAAATTAATAAAACATCAAACTCTTTAAAATTTGGAACCTTTTCAATTTTCCAACCACTAAAAATCAATAAATTTAAACTTCATCAAATCATTTGAAACATTTTCTTACACTTTGATAAAAATAATAACGAAAAAAAACTAATTAAGATTTATTAGTTTTTTTTTTAGATTTCAAAGCCTAAGTGTTCAGGAAAGTTTAAGTACAGTGTCTGGTTATATATTGTTAAAATACACCGAATTATATTTGAATTTTAAGTGCTTGAACTTCAGTTTACATCAAAGACAACATGAATGAAGATTTTCACACATTTTTTTTATAACTTGAATGTTTGAATAAATGGTAATCAAAAATATACGGAAACATTTACAGTAGACATTTATGCATATAAATAAACATAAAATCAATTTTAAATTCGAGCTATTGAAAAACATTCGAATTATATATTGTTCAAAAATATCTATTTATACAAAATATACCTCAACATTTATCTTTTTTAAAGGCTAACTGAATAAGTAATTAAAATCTGGATATGTTTTGAAATCTCGACCTTATAAAGCTAGAAATTTTATGTTAGAAATTCCATTTGAAATTTCGAAAAAAATGCATCGCGCAGTTAAAAATTATTTACCATAAGTTTTAGCAATTGTTTGAGTATAATAAAAATTTCAAATTTTATTATATAGCTTCTTTGGTATCTTTTAATATATTTCGGCCGCGGTAGCCGAGTGGTATAGGTATCGGAACGTGGCTTGCTTTGTCACGAGTTCGAGCCCAGTACCACTAAAGACCCGCCGTGTAGGGCAGCGATGCACGTTAAATCTGTCGAGAGCTGAAACGTCCTCCTGTTGGTGTGGTGGGGTAGTTAGGAGAGGGGGTGCCAGCTCAGGTGTCGTCAACGTCACTTGACTATGGTTCAAAATTACGTGGTCCGTCGCCAAAAGCCCTCGTGTAGCTGAACAGTGCGACGTTAATATTCAATCATTCATTTAATATATTTCGAAGATTTCATACAATTCGGTTGAAAACCGCATGCTAAGAGCAAAAAATATACTAAAAAAATTGATGAATATACAATTACAATAAATTCTTACATAGAGAAGCAAAACTGAGAAGCTAAAGCGTAGGAATAAAAAATTTTGAGTATATCTGAAGTAGTTTTCGAAATATTTATTTTAAAGTTTAGAAAATTTATGTGCGTTATGTTATACTTGATATTAATTAAATGGTTAAAATAATTTTTGTTAATATTAGTCATGTAATCGTTTGATGACACATTCATATACTAATAAAAATTATCATGGTCATTGATGCGAATGTCAAGAATTTTATGTAATTTTAAATTCAGACATTAAGATATTGATGTAGAAAATATAAAACGACCATCTAAAATACATGAAAAATGCAGTCTGCTATAAAATGATCTTGACAAACAAAATCCGGCATTTTCACTTACTATGGCAGAGCCGGCTTAGTCAGGGGCGATCTGGAAAAACAGAGAGAGAACCGCGGTTTTGATGGATGCCGCTCTAGCTTTTAAAGCTCCCAGGAAAAATTATATATATATATATAAATTACAAATGTAAAAATAAATCTTGTAATTTTCCATACATTTTTATAACAACGAATTGTGGAATTGGCTTCCAATACATTGTTGTGTTTGACAATATCTAAGGTAACCAACCCTACTTTAGATAGATTTGTACTAAAATCCTTCCTGTATCCTTTTAAAATTAATTCGTGCAGCCGAAATACACCTTTTGTACCCTTAAAAATTTATGTTAACTATAACGGTTAATTTTAATTTATGCAACTTGTGAAATGTTCATAATTAACCATTTCCGTCTAAACAGTTTACATGAAAAAAAAAAAGTTTGGACTCCCTCATTCATTAGGGATTTATATAAGATTCTAACATTAAATTTTATTTTTCACCGAAAAGGGTTTAGTGGTAGTGTATAGTGCTTCCACACCACAGGTCTGGGGTTCTATTAACGGGCTGCGCAAGGTCGACTCTGCCTTTCATCCCCGCTACATTGGGTCGATAAATGAGTACCAAGCTTGCTTCGGGTCTTAAACACTGAAGGTCTCTCTTCAGACAGACCACCAAATCGGGACATCTGTTCATGCACCTCAGCGTCCAATGGTCACGTGTATTATGATGGGCACAGTAGTTCCTGGCCACTTGATTGTTGTGCCACTGAGTTTGAGTCTTAAGTTTGAGGATTACCTCACTTTGGGGATACCCCTTAGATAAACATGTATTTCCACTCATTTGCAATTAAACATTTTTCTTTCAATTACGTTTATTTCAGAAGGAAGTTTGATTTTTCAAATGTATTTGCTTAATAACATGTATATTTATGTATTATATTAAACATTTTATCAATCCAAAATTACATGTTTTTAGCTCCTCTAAAAGCTTTTAGGATTTTACAACTGATCTTACAATCCATATACGTTTTATAGTAGTATATTTAAAAATGACTGTGTGAGCTGTTATGCCTCGTTTATGAATATAAAAAAATTCATTCAGCTACAGTTTTTAAAATGTACAGAAATAAGTGGAGCAACAGGATACTTACATATTATGAATATTTTTGACTGCAGTAAGATATATTTATATATATTTCAGTTTCTTTACAATTTGAATGGAAGTTGTAAGCCATTTTGCAAATAGTTTGATATTGAGTATAAACCCATAGGCTGTTTAATATTGTAAAGTGTTTTACTTTGATACCAGCACACATTAAAATAAGGCTCATTTGCAGTTATATGATCAGCTTCAGTGATATTTAAATTTTCAAAAATAGTCTACACGTACGAAAACATTCTTTCACAACCGCACACCACATCTCTCTCTCATACTATATCTTCCCTACAGCAGGAAATATTTGTGTATACTGAAAAATTTAATACAGGATACATTTCCAAGTGTTAAATTTGTTTTTAAAATTTGGTATGAATACATTGTGGAACTGTCGGTTAACTTCACTGAACAAAATTGTTTTAAGTGTACTGTTTTGAAAGACAAGATTAATTAGGGAGAACTTTTCTCACAATAGAATTTGTAATGACTGAATTGTGTGAAAATGTAGTTATCGATGTGTGACATTTTTCCTTGTAATAAAAGAAACAGAAAGATAAGAAATTTAACTTGAGTAGAAAATGGTTAGAAGTACTGTCATGCGCATTTGAAGAAGTATATCCCCCATTAAAATTAAAAATTATTGACTGAATGTGTGTTATGTCCATCACAAATGTCGATGTAGAAAAGAAATTTTTATTTAATACAAGAAGTTCGAAAAGGAGAACACTAGGAATGAAAATTTAGATTTTTTCCGAAAAATATTCAGTTAACATAAAAATATCATTTATATGATTTAAATTTAAATAAATTAAAAGTATTGAAATCATTTTTTATGTTATTCTAAATTAAAAATATAATTGAATAGAGAAAGATCTGTTTTATTTCATAAATATATGCACCATTAATTGTCTTATTGTTTAAAAAAAAAGATAGGGCCTTTACTCTTTTTACCTCATAACTTTTTTTAAAAACAGGAAAGTGAGCGCGTTTTCTTACTCTCATATTCAAAAATGAATACAGGATGCTTTTTTCTAGTTCAAATCGCAATAACAAAATATATATTTTTTTTTTAATTTTTAAAAAATGACAGAAAAATAAATTTTGTTTGAAGAAAATATAACTATTTTTCAACTTTTAACACGCCATTTATTTCATGTTTTTTTTACCCTGCATTTTAATTCAATTTTACTGTGACTGAATCTATGGGGAAAACGACAGAGTGGAACTACGGTTTTCATACAAGATTGCCCAAGACAACAACAGCTAGCTTTATCACTTATGGCTCACCCGTTTGGGGAGCCGCAGCCGCCACCCACATGAAAAAAATTCAACTAATGCAAAACAAAATACTACGCGTCATGACGAACGCACCTTGGTACGTCCGAAATGACGTGATTCACAACGACCTACAAATGGAGCCGATTGCTAATTACATCACTAAACTATCTAGAAATGTATTTAAATCTATTGAATCTCATGACAATCCAATTATCAAAGCACAAACAGTATTTACGTATCCTCATCCTAAAATTAAATATGCATACTCTTCGACGAAGTGGAGAAACCCGCTTCGCCCTCCATAATTCAACAATTAAACACTCTTTTCACACTCTCAACAACATATATTAGCTGCACTGCACTGCGTCATTTTATTTTGGGTTCTTGGGTGATAAGTCACCGCCTTTGAGTCACAGCCTTCGGCCGTCCCGCGTTCCTTCCTGCCTTCTTCCCCTCCCCCCGCCGGCGCTCTGCTTCGATAGAGCGTTCCGAGTTTCGGGGTACGTCCTCCCTCCCCGTTCTGTCGGGGAGATCTCTTGATTAGATCCGCTTTCCGTCATATGGTTTTTACTTTTCCTCCCACCCTCCTGGGAAAAGGCGCTGTCGCGCCGTCGCCCGCGTTCCATCTAATTTTAGTTTAGTTAACAGCTAGCTGTAAACGATTGCTATCCTGGTTCTTACTGATTAAAGACGCCGAACCAAGTCATAAAGTTCTCCCCTTTCGACCACCCAAGTTTTAAAAGGGGGAAAGAATTGAAGTCTGTTGCATTTTTGAAGGGAATAGCAATATAAGAGTAAAACGTTTTCGGAATAACTTTTCAGGAGGAAGGTATCCAGTTAGAGGGTTAAGTAGGAAAAAATGCTAAAATTAAGAGGACTTGGCACCCTTTGAGCAAACTTCTTTATTTACGTATTTAAAAATTATATTTTAACATTTTATACAATGTTTCTATTCAAGAAAATGTTACCAGATGAAAATTTTCATATATTATTCACACAATTTTAAAAATTTAAATTTTTTGAAGAAAATTGGGAAAATTTTAAAATCCTACTCCTTTTGTAAAAATTAATTTTTTGACCTGAAATTTTTTTTATAATATTCTTATGGATGTTCTTAACAACTTTAGGGATCTATTTTAGAATAACTTCATTCGTTTTCGAGAAAAAAAAATAAAATGTTGATATACAGGCTAAAAATCAACGAAAAAGCCAACATGTCTTACATTTTATTTTTTTTTAAAAAAGTATTCAGTTTATAGCAAAACGGATCCCTAATTTTATTACATGCTTTATTTTTAACACACGCAGGAAAAAAATTGAAGTGGTTGGTAAATAATTGTCGAAGGAGTAGCATTTTGAATGCACTAAGGTTTCGAAAAACACAAACTGAGAAAAACCACTTTAAAGTTTATAATTCTGAAAAAATAATTATTATAAGCTTAATTAAACTTAAAATACCACTTTAAAATATTACTTATACGTTTTTCATTAAAATAATTGCATTTTCATATGTTTTCAACCCACACATTTTTATAAATGATCAACTTTTAGAGAGTACTACTTGCACAAGAAAACTCAAGAAAAACTTTTAAAATTTTTTTTTTCTGTCACGACAGAAATTTTAGCTGTTTTTCTTCTTATAATATTAAAGTATTACATTTGTATGAAAAATATATCAGGAATAAGAACTGAAATTATATAAAATTATTAATATAAAATGCCTTAATTTAAAAATTTTACATGCACACATTTCACAAGGAAGAAAAATTACATTATTGTATTGCCTCGGAAATATTCTGCTTTTAATACTACACATTTTTTTTTATAGTTATTATTCCTATTTATAAAATAGATTTTTTTTAATCATAACGCATTTTTTAGCTTTTTTTTTTTTTTAAAAAGGGGTGTG
Organism: Trichonephila clavipes; assembly: GCA_019973935.1. Classification (NCBI taxonomy): domain Eukaryota; kingdom Metazoa; phylum Arthropoda; class Arachnida; order Araneae; family Nephilidae; genus Trichonephila; species Trichonephila clavipes. The sequence goes on along the minus strand of BMAU01019548.1, from coordinate 64,142 downwards.
GCTGAATTGCCTAATTTGTTTTCAAATGAAGTTTTAGTCAACTTCTAACTTTCCGATATGCACAAGTGATATATCAATCGAAAGATAATAATGCAAAGAATAAGATTAAATGAAAATAAAAACGATAGGTTTGTGATTTTTAGGGTACCAAGTCCTCTTAAGAAGAGAAAAATAAATTAATAGTACTAAGATGGGTAAAAATGGGTTCAAATTCACAAAAAATTACATAAACGAGGCCCGCTTTGTACAAATAGTAACTGAACAAATTTTCAATTTTGATGTATTACTTTGCTATTCCTTTTTGAAATAACCTTCAGGACAAGAGATATTTTAATTTTTACAAAAACTATAGCATTTTATTTTAGTTACTATATGAAATTGCTTAAACAAACAGTGATTATGTTTACATAAAGAACTGTAAATTTTGTAATAAAACAGTGATTGATAAATCTGAAAGTTAAAACACTTATACCAGGGGTCGGTAACCTTTTGAGTCGGAAGAGCCAAAAATTACAATTAAGAAAATTTCAAAGTTTTTAAAGAGTTGCAAAATTTTTTCTTGACAACAATAAATAGTACTTGCACAAATAAAGTTTTTCGATTAAGGGGAGTTGGAAACCTGTCTCTTTCTCTATACTGACAATGTTAAATTGGCTGTTTTCGATGTACCTTTTCTGAAAATCTGTTTTATGTACATGATCGAAATTTTTCATACTATTAAAGTACTCCTCTCTCATTATACTAAAATGAGCTTTTAGCTAATTTTGAATTTTTTAATAAATTATGAAATATTTTATCAAATATTGCGAAATTTGACCCCTTTTTTACTTAAAAAATTTGTAAAAATTAAATTTTTGAGTTTTTTACAAAAAGCTCATTTTAGTATATATTAGACATCATTATAAATAATTCATAAAAAATTTACATACCTGTGAACAGTAGTTTCTCAGAAAAGGTACATCGCACATTAAAATTTACATTTTGAGATAAATTGATTTTAATGTATACAGTGAGACTTCTAATCGACTAGGAAATAAAAGGCTCAATTTAAAATAAAAGATACATGTTTTGGTTTATATTAGTCGTTACACTTTTAAAAAAACAAAGCAATTTGTTTACAATTTTCGCCATTAAAATGGGCGTGGCCCAAATTCAACGATTATTTAAAAATACGTTTTATTACCTCTAGAGGTTAAAAGTAAATACAGTTTGAAAATGTAAAAATCTCAAATTGTCAAAAAAATAGGTTTTAGCTTTCCAACACCTCTTAAAAAAATAAATCTATTTATTCATATATAAGAGGTTTTTCAAACAAATTAGATTATATATATATATATATATTTATATATATATATATATATATATATATATATATATATATATATATATATATATATATATATATGTGGAAAGGTAGTTTTTAAATAAGTTTGACGATGATATTCAGAAGGTTTGAAAATTAAATTTCCACGGTTTCAGTTTCATTAGCTGCGCCTGCGCGCGATTGTTTTGCAAAAAAAAGCTTTTATAGAGATTAAACATATCATAATTCTGCTAAACTAGACATCATTATAAAAATTTGTGTTTCACCGGCATAAAAACATCTTTTTCAACAAGTTGATCTTTGGTTGAACGCATCGATATTTTCCTCTGTAGAGTTCTGACGTCTGTTCAAAACGATACTGCCAGGGCTGGAAGATCCTTCGTTGTTTACTCTTCATAGGTAAAGGGTTAGGTGAGCGGGGACATCCACGGAACATGGCACCAAAAGAACATTTTCTCTTTTGAGATTTATAATCCTTAATTAGAGAACTAATTCTTAACATATGGCAAATCATAACTAGAGTTTTCTATCACATTTGAAACAGAAACATTTGGAAAAGAAACAGCACTTGAATAAGCATAAGCATGAGCACCTAAAGAGGATTCATTTTCACTCAATAAAACATCGCTCTTTGCGTGGCCTAATTTCAGAATATACACTGGGATGTATAATAAATTCTTCGGTCAAGGTTGATAAACTTCAATAAAAGAGAAATATTTATGGGTTTAACTTCTACCATACGCTGTTCGCCAAAACATGAACTTAATGTTATGATCTTTTCGGAAGGTGTTTGCACTCTAATTAATGAGGAATTTAAAACTTCTAAATGCTGTTACGGGCTGATTTTCCAAAAATGTTTACGTATTGAAGATTTGCGCATTCATCGCTATTTTGTTTTTCGCTTTTTTCAAAGTATTCACGTTTGTTTTATTATGAATTTTTAGATTCTTTAGGTTTAAAACGCTTCTCACAGTCTCTTGCGCAATGAGATGAATCACCGCATATAAAGCAATTTTTTTCTCTTTCATGATATTGGGGATAGTTCTCTTTAACCTTTGGTTTTGGGAAATTTTTAAAGGGGTCTTAATCCATAAGTAATAGGAATTTCTCTTTATGATCCGCTTCTAGATGAAATATAAATATCACACTCTTTTAGCTTTAAAAATCTTCTGCTTCTCGAATTTGAGTTGCAGTTTCCTTATTTAAAGTTTCAAATAATTTATCAGAAATTATACACATAGAGGTTCAAAGGAATTAACTTTTCTTAACGAACAATAATATTGAAGTTTGCCGTCAATCTTGCAGCAAATTGGATGTCTGATTTTTACAGCATTTTTAAATGAGTTTAAACACTCGCGAGGGGTTAATTGTTCTCTGAGTACTATAGATTTTAGTTTTCATAGTCATTTAATTCGAATATACAGTTTATGAAAATTTATTAAAATTTCAGATTTATAAATTTTAAATTGCAAAAAAAGAGATAAAGTCAATTTTTTTTTTTTCTTCGACTTTTGCTGCAGGATTTAAACTTAATGCTAGCTTTTTCTAATTTTGCTAACTGAAGTTTCGCGAGCTCAATTTTTTGCTCCAACTCTTCTATACAGTTTTGAATTAAAGTTTTAACGAAATCTTGTACTACTTTTCAATTTTTCAGTCTTTAGTTTAACTATAAATTCTAGCTCCACAACGACTCTTATGAGATCCTCTTTATATTTTATACATTTTATAAAAATTTAGAAAGATCCTACCTTTTTTTTTTCTGGCTCCCTTGTTGCTCGCACGTACGATGTATCCAATGAAGAAAATTTCGATTCCACTGATTTCACCTTTCGCAGTTGAAATTGTAGTTCCGGCCTCTACACAGGCGGATTATTCACACTGAATTATTCAATTAAAACAAGGCGGAATATTTGTCGATTTCGTTGCAAAATATACCTCTACACAGGTTATTTTTGTTATTTGTTCCGACCTCTACACAGGCGGAATGAAAAAATTCAACCTCTACAAGGTTGAACGAAGTTTCCGTAAAATGGCGGAGCGTACGCTGTTGTTTTGTCCAGACTTTGGTTCAAAATTTTATCCTTCCCGTCAAAATTTGTGGGAGACAACAAATCCAAGACGTTGGTCTATTTCTATTTTATTTTAACATTAAACAAAAATTAATTAAAAGGTAGTTTTTACAGATAAGTTTGACGATGATATTCAGAAGGTAACGCCTGCTCGCGCACCTCTCGCGTTCTCCTTCGCTGCTTCTCTCTTTTCTCTGCTCTAAAAAGTTTTTGTTTTACTTTCACTAGTTCAACAGTTTCCACGGTTTCAGTTCTCATTAGCTGCGCCTGCGCGCGAAGACTAGTTTATATATATATATATATATATATATATATGACATTATTAGATAATTACTTATTGTTTAAGTAAAAAATTAAAACATTTACTTACAACACTAACTTGTACTTCAATAACAAACAATTGAGCAAACAAATTCAATGGGAGCGTTGGCTTTGCATGGTTTTAGAAAGTTTGGATAAACTTGGCTCATAACTTGTTTTGTTTTAAGTTTTAAACACGACTCTAAATTTTCATTTGTTATTTGGTTTCTTATCTTACTTTTAATTATATTTCCGTAAAAGAACGTTTGTTCATACGAATATGTCGATTAGAAGATAGTCAGCACTCCAAATGTGCCTCAACTCACGACATTACTTTTAAAGCTGTCAACTTTTTGTTACGTACATACATTTTTTCTGGAGCTCCAACTCTTCCAACTTGCTTTTCAACTCTGTAAATTTTCCACCCCACAAAGCTTTACTTTTTAAGTCGATCAATTGCATTTCTAGATCCCGTATCAATTTCAAATGGCTAAATGTGGATTTCGTTACTATTTGTGTCGAGAGAAATTACCAAAATGCTAGAGTGGTTTTGAATTGCTCAAATCTGTCAGCAAATTCATCTTTCATTTTTTTATAACTGGGCTGAAGTAATTTGTGTCAACATTGCACTGGCTTTATCGCGATATTGCTTTAGAAATTGAAAATGAAGTAATTTACCGCTCTGGGGATATCTTCTGCAGAAAGAATGAATTTCTCTTCGAAACAAACCAATTCTTCTACCAAAACATAAGCTTGGTTTCCCTTTCCTTGCAGTTTTAGATTCAGCTCATTTATTTTCGCTGTGATATCCACCATAAAGTAAAAATTTTGCAACCATTTGTCGTTCTCTAATTCAGGGTGATTAATGTCTTTTTCATTGAGGAATGTATTTATTTCATTCAAGCACAAAGCAAAACGTTCCAACACCTTACCTTTGGAAATCCATCGCACTTTATTGTGAAGAAGGAGGTCGGAATACTGAGTCTCCATCTCGCTTAAGAATTCTTTAAACTGACAATGGTAGAGTGCTTTTGACAAGATCCTGTTAACAATCTTGATTACTAAAAGCTCATGACCTCAACTATTTCTGCCGGAAACGTTTGAGCACGAAGCGCTTCTTGGTGTATTATGCAGTAAAACGTAAGAATTTCGTGGTTTATTTTTCTCTGAAGAATCATTGTTGCCCCTTTATTTTTTCCTGTCATACTTCTGGTTTCATCAGTTGCTATTGAAACGATTTTATTTAAATCGATCTTATTGTCTTCAAGGCATTTTTGCACGGCATTCACTATATCTTCCCCTCTAGTTTGTCCCGAGAGCGGTCGCAATCCTAGAATTTCTTCTTTTGGACCTTGGGAAGACATATACCTGACAAAAAGGGCAACTTGTGCCGAGTCTTTTATGTCACAAGACTCATCTATAGCAAGTGATAAGGCAAAAAAAAAGTTGAATATCTTCTACCTGCAAGACATTTTAGCTATTCTATCTTGTACTGTTTTAGTAGATAGTGGCAAATCCTTGATTTTTTTTTTCAAGATTTCTGTTTTGTTTTTGAAATCACGAAACAGTTCTTCAGATGCACGTAATGAAGCAATCTTTGACATACTCATCATCTGTGAATGGTTTGCCTTTTTTTTTTTTTGCAATTTCTAGTGATACCACGAAGCTTGCCAGATTAACATTACTTGTAGATTGCGTCCAGTTACTTAAAATGGAACTTGATTGCTGTTTTTGTTTTTGGAGCTCAAACAGTGTTTTTATGTTTTTTGTAGTGAAGTGTCTCTCTAAATTTGATTTCTTATTATGTGCGAATTTTTCGTGGCAAATGAGACAAGTCGGAAGGCTATCTAAGTTGTACAAGAAAGCGAACGACTCCGTCCAATCCCGATTGAATTCTCGATGCTCTCTCTCTTCAGAGTTCTTCTCTTTTTTTTTTCGTCTTTTTTTGTAGATGCCATGCTTGCGGTGAAGCTGCAATAAAGAATTTTTAAAATTTTTTATTTAGGTATCCAAAATACACACACACACAACAGATGACAAGTTTTGCAATTATTTACTATGTCAACGTATTCTTACGTAAATGCATACGAGAAGCTGGGCATAAAGAAATATAATTTATTAAAAAACATTTTACTACGATATTTCCCAATTAAAAATACTTACCTAATTAAAATAAATAATTCTCTAATAATTTAATTATTAAAATAAATAATTTAGACACACGAAACACTGTTTGTCTCAGTCTCTCACGTACTGATTGACTATAAGTACATAGTTTCGTCGCATCTGTGGTCGCCTCCCGTGTGCGGTGGTCGCCGACTGGCACGAAGGAACTTGTCAAAACGTGTTTAGAAACGGCATGCACATTTTTTCTGCACATTTTTTTTTTTAATTTTATCAAAAATTAGATACTTAGTTTACGAGTAAAGGTGTCATGCCCAGCTATGCCGAAATCAATAAGAATTGCCAAAAATATAAACAATTAAAACCTGCCTACTTTGATTCTCAGAGTGCGAAAATCGGTATATTAAATAACAATTTTTATATGTACTTACACTTATAATTATTATTTTAACGCTACTTTTTAAATAAAAGCTATAAAATAGATAAATAATAAAATTGGTAATTTAAATATATATTTTAACTAGTCGTTACCCACCCGCTTCACTGGGTATTTCACGATAATGTATATATGTTTACTGTTTACATATATATTAATTATTGATATCTAGCATTAAGTATTCGATTGTATTTAAAAATATATTTATAGCTGTGTTACACTCTCACCCCTTGATATAAAAAAAACATAAATTATAATATCTAATTTCTATTTATATCTAAAATAGAAGGAGAAAGATTTTTTTCGCTCACACTTAACCTAATAATCAAGTGGATTTCCACCAAAGCAACTTTCAGTGGATCTCTACTCCATAAAATAAATATTCGTGCTAAATTTCAAGTCTAAATCTAACTGAGCAAAAACGGAATTAATATCATCAATACCTCGTTGACAGCATTCTTAGCGGATTCCAATTCAACAAAAGAAGCATGCAAACCAAATTTTATTATTATAGTCTTAGCAGTTCAAAAACGGGAATTTTGTCTATATCAATATGCCCCAATAACTCTCCCCGCTTCCCCCTGGAGTTGATTTCCGTAAAATCCATTCTTAGTGGAACTCTATTCAACTAAAGAAAAGTGTTCAACAAATTTCAAGTAAATGAGTTAAATTCAAAAACAGGGATTTTTCTATAACACGCCTTAATCCCTCGCAATCCCACTCCTTTGGGGGTCCGTTTTTGTAAAAATCTTTGTAAAAGGAACTGTATTCCATGAATGGAACATACCTTCTAACTTTCAAGCAGGTGGTTCTATTAGTTGAAAAGCGGAAATATTTATCTATTACATCCCTTAATCCCCCTCATTGACCCTTGGGGATCAATTTTCCCCAAAACTATTTTGTAGCGGATCTCTACACTATGAAAGGAATTCGCTTACCAAATTTTAAGACTGTACGTCTAATAGTTTAAAAATGGAAATAATTATCTATAACGCCCCTTAGGAAACAATTTTCACAAAACCCGTCTTATGACAGATCTCTACTCAGTGAATGGAATCTGCTTACTCAATTTCAAGATTTTACGTCTAATAGTTTAAAAAAAGAGTTAATTACCTATATATAACGCCCCTTAATTCTCCACAACGCCACTTGGGGTCGATTTTCAAAAACCTATTTTGTAGCGGATCAGTACTCTATGAAAGGAATCCGATTATCAAATTTCAAGACTGTACGTCTAATAGTTTAAAAATGGAAATAATTATCTATAACGCCCCTTAGGAAACGATATTCACAAAACCCATCTTATGGCAGATCTCTACTCAGTGAATGGAATCTTCTTACTCAATTTCAAGATTTCACGTCTGATAGTTTAAAAAAGGAGTTAATTGCCTATATAACGCCACTTGGGAGTCGATTTTGACAAAACCCATTTTGCAGCGGATCTGTACTTTATTAAAGGAATCCGCTTACCAAATTTCAAGACTGTACGTCTAATAGTTTAAAAATGGAAATAATTATGTATAACGCCCCTTAAGCCCCCGCAACGCCACTTAGGAAACGATATTCACAAAGCCCATCTTATGACAGATCTCTACTCAATGAATGGAATCAGCTTACTAAATTTCGAGATTTTACGTCTAATAGTTTAAAAAAGGAGTTAATTGCCTATAACGCCACTTAATTCTCTACAACGCCACTTGGGAGTCTATTTTCACAAAACCCATTCTGTAGGGGATCTGTACTCTATGAAGGGAATCCGCTTACCAAATTTCAAGACTGTACGTCTAATAGTTTAAAAATGGAAATACGTATGTATAACGCCCCTTAAGCGCCCTCAACTCCCCTTGGAGGTCGATTTTCGTAAATCATTATGTAGGGAATCTCTACTTTATGAAAGAAATCCGTGTACCAAGTTTCACGACTGTACATCTAATAGTTTAGTAATGGAAATAATTATCTATAACGCCCCTTAAACCCCCGTAACGATCCTTGGGGTTTGAACTTTGCAAATTCCGTTCTTAGCTGACGTCTACTCCATGAAGGGAACCTACCAACCAAATTTCAAGTCTGTAGGTTTTATAGTTCTGGAGATATTGTGATTAGTCAGTGAGTGAGTGAATCGCTTTTCTCCTTTATATATATAGATAAAAACACTTTGGCGGTAATATCCAACAGTAGTACTTTGTTTCTTTTTTGATAATTCTTATTGACTTCAAAAAAGTAGTTTGGTATCTTACAGTTGGCAAAATGTTTTTATTTGTACACTTAAAATTTTGTATGTTCTTCAAAAATAAATTAAGTAATGTAACTAAAAGTTATTGAGATACATTTAAATTGTTTTAAAAAATAAAATAAGCATTTATTTCAAATAAAAGTGATTTTTTTTAAAAAAAAAACATTATACAAAAAGATTATTTGTACACTTGCTTAGTAAACATTAACAAAACATATGCAACAATGTAATGAAATTTCAATACCTTGTAAACAGTCCATTGGCTTTTATAACTGCTGCAAGACGCTTTGGCATTGATTCAATTAATTTCTTTGTAATTTATGTGTCAACGGAGTTCCAAACTTCATGAAGGTTTTCTTTTAAGTTCTTTTTACTTGTTACATTTTTTTCCGAACTTCAGTGTCCAAATGCATCCATAAATTTTCTATAGGATTAAGACCTGGAGATTATGGAGGTGTTTCAAGTCACCTTGGAGCATGATAAAGCAACCAGGTCTTAGTAACTATAGCGGTGTGCTTCGGGTCATTGTCTTGTTGGAATAGAAAAGTGTTCTCCATGCTCAATTTCTTAGCACTAACTAACAAATTATGTCGCAACGCATCGATGTAAGCTAAAGCATTCATTTTATTGTCAATAAATGCTAAGTTACCCGCTCCATTATGAGCTACACATCCCTACACCAAAACATTTCCGCCCCCGTGTTTTAAAGTGGGAAGTACATTTTTGGGTTCAAGAGCTGTTTTATTTTTTCTCCAAATTTTTCGAATACTTGGTGGTGTAAAAATCTCAAACTTGCTCTCATCAGAATAAATAACCTTTTTCCAAAAATCCATGGGCTTATTTTTGTACTTCATGGCAAACTCTAGACGTCTTTTCCTGTTTACATTACTAATATAAGGTTTCTTTCTGGGAGTTCTGGTTTTCAGACCAGCGCTGTGCAGTACATTTCTGAAAACGTTACATGATGACAGATGTTCATTGGTAAAATTTTGAACTGATGTCATTGGTTTATTTGTTGCTGACCTTACAATTATTCGTTTAGCTCTTGAAGTCAATTTACTCGGACCACCAAGTCTGGGCTTATTTTCAACACTGCCAGTCTCTAAATACTTTTTTACGATGTAACTAACGGTTGTAAATGAGTTTTAAAATTTTTCCTATTTCCCGGAAAGATTTTTCCTCTTTATGGAGCTCTGTAATATGTTTTCTCAAATCTAAAGAAATTTCTTTGGTTTTAGGAGCCATTTTCAAGAATATATCTGTAAATTTAAATATAATCTGAAACTATTTAAATATTATTGATAAACTAAGAAAAACGTATGAAAAACTAAGTTAAATCTAAAAAGTTTAATCAAAACTTTTGCCATACACCAAAAGAATTCTGTACAAAATACTCTTTTTGCAACGATTTTTCACACTTTTCCAGATTACAATTTACTTTTGCACTTAAAAAGAAAAATAATTTGCATACAACAATTAGACACATTAAAGAAATGCATGATTAATTCGCAACTAAAATATGGGTATTTATTTCATCAAAATCGAAGAAAAAAGTGGTGTATAACTAATCATTTTGTCAACTATATATGGAAAAAAATACGTATAAAATGTATTTTAAAATATAATACTTATTATGTTACCTACCTTACCTTCGGTTTTATTATTATTATATATGTACATACACACCTTTGAGAAGACAATTCGCTTCTACTTGAAACAACAAACTATGCGTCACCGCCCAAACATTGGTGAAGACGCCCAATTGTCTTGCGTCGAAAGCGAATTAAAACCTACACAGAAACATCCGACGACGGTGTTATTCGAGAGCTTCCGATGGATTGACGACGCGTGGCGGTTAAAAGCGAGCACAAGTGGCTGAGAGATAGAAACGGTGCCTAATCCTCGTTAATCGATTCAGAACGATTTTTAAATATATATATATTTGATAAAATGAATAATATTTGCATATTGGAACTAAAGAGCCGCAAGTACCCGATCCCTGATTAAGACGATCAACGAACACAAAACATATTTAGAAAAGTCTCGTTGAGTAGATTCTAAAAATATATTTGTTTTTGTTCCAGTATTGAAAGGGAAGGCCCCCGACTTGAGGCCTCTTTTTCCATCGCGCGCGCGGTCCCTACTAACTCCAATGTTTACAAGAGTTTTCTCACGACAAAAAGGTCTTGGTGACTAGATTCCTATTAAATGAAACTAGCTGCATGACCCGGCGTTGCACGGGCTTTCTGTACTTATATAAGTAAAAGCTTCCGTAAAATATTCTTTTTCGAAATTTTTCTTTGCATTTGAGTTGTAAGAAATATTGTGTATTTTTCAGAATATAAAAATGCTAACACTCATATGTGCATTGATAAAATAAACGTAAAGCATGACAAATGAAATTGATAAAAAAGTGTCGTATTTTATTTTTTTCTCAACATTTTAAACACCTTTTTTTTTAAAAAAATTACAGATCATCAGTTTTATTATATTTTTCAAAAATAATATATGATTAACTATATTATGTTCACTATTTTACATATGTGTGTAAAATGAATTAAACATTCAAGAAATAATTTAATAGGGGGTATATATAAATGAAAAAATGTAATATAAAATTATATTCTGTTCAGTAAAAAATACTTTGTACTTTTATAATTTTAGAGAATGCTTAAAGTATCATAAAAGGCATAGAAAATAAGGATGGCAATTAATAATGAAGCATAATATATAGGCATTGCTTTTATTTTTTTAAGCTTGTAGTGGGTGACATTTGATGTTAATAAACATTTTTTCATAGATTCATTTATGAAATTAAAAAATGTGTTAACAAAAGTAGTAGTCCAACAGCATATATAGAAAGGATAATCGTTCGTTGTGTCCCTGTAGCGCAATGGAAAAATCCAAAGGTCGTGGGTTTGAATTCCTCCTGGGATGACCTATTTTCTAAGAATGTAATTTCTGTTTTACTATAACTTTTTACTATAATAATTAAAAAATTTAGTTAATAAATAAACAGTAACAAACAAAAAAATAGAAATAAGGAAAATTGCAAGAAAAAAAGTTATATTTTGTCACTAAATATTGTGAATTTGTCATATGTATAAACATATTTATTTTAATTGTAACTGTTTAATAAAAATTAACTAAAATAAAAATTTTCTTTGTTGACCTAAGTAGGAATTGATTTAATTTTGTTTAGTACTTGATTCTATGGATGTAATAGGTGCATTGATAAAATAAAAGTAAAATGTGAAAAATGAAAGTGATAAAAGTGTCAAATGTTTTTAAAAAAGGTAGTTACAAATGTAAAAATAAATATATAAAGATTATATTTTTGATAAAAATTGTAAAATAATTAAATCAAAAGAAAGATGTATTAATTTTGCAATATTAATTTTTAAATAAATTTATTTATATGCAAAGTTTCGTTATTTTGTAAAAACAGAATTTTTAAGGCGAAGTAAATTATCTTTCCGATTCCCTGCAGATGGCCCCACGTGTATAGTAAAAGTTTGATTATATTTTGAAAAACGTGAGTAAAAAAAGAAAAACACATTTTTTAATAAAAAAAAACCGTAATTAAAAAATTTTGGGGCTTCATTTTAAAGTTAATGCTTTCAAACTTCATATATCGATTGCCAACAATAGTAATTTTTAAACAAAAACTTAAAAAAAAAGTAATGCTTCCATACTTCTCGCAAAAAGGGAGAAAAACGAAAAACACATTTTTTATAATATCTTAAAAATTACTGATTTTTTTTTATCAATTTTTGTGCAGATTACGTGTAATATTGTTCTACACACGGAAAAAAATTTTCGTGAGATTATTTTTATAACTTAAGAAGTTATTAAGTATTTAAATAAAATTTTGAGTATTTTTGGAAAAATCGTGACATTAAATTTTTAAATGACTGATTCTAAAGGAGGAAAGCATTAACTTTTTTAGTGTAGAATATCACTTCATTAGCGCGAAAAAAAATGCAAGCGGAGCGATTTAGAAATCAGATTTATAATAACGTATCGATTTCGACTCATTTTAAAAAAAATTGTAAATAGAAAATATAATTGTTTTTTAAAAAAATTGTATCGTATTGTGGCGAAATAAATGATCTTTCCGAATCTGTAATTATTTTTTGTCCGAGTCTCATGAAAAAAATTAGATCGCGTTATAAAAATGTCTGAAAAAAAAAGAAGTTCCGAATTTTCCCCTGGCGGAGAAACATGGTACTAATTATGCTTTTTAATACATTGGACTAAATTCATGTGACGTCACTATCACGTGATTCCGTCAACCGGTGAATATGGCGTCGTTTGTTTACTATTGCGTACGATTTTTTTTGCTCTTAAAGATTTACATTTTACTTTCTAAAATGTCTTATTTTGCTTAAATGGTTGCTCGATCAGTTATAGAAAGGGTGAAATTGTCGAATCGGGAGCCTCTCCGCCAAATTTTGAAAAATCGCCAATTTGGCGCGTTGTGTTTCGGAGTGCAACCCTGCCACAACACGCAACGCCAGAGCGCGAAATTCAACATGGAGGAAGGAAAATCATTAAAAAATAGCATTTTAAAGTTTTGAAACTGAAAATCGGCATTTAAAAATGGAAATAATTTCACTTACCTTTAAAAAATGCTGCTATATTTCCGACATTTATGATGACGATGAATTGCCTACTGAAATTATACCAGTGTGCTACTGATTATTTCTGAGAGCACCTTCCAAAACATTTTTATTTTTGCATCACTAACAAAACGGTGCACAAATCCATATTGCTCAATTCAAACCAAAACCATTTCTTTACACTCCTAAACACATGATGGGTATCCTCTTTCACACTGGACTGAATTTTGCAGTACCATTCAAAAACGATCATTCAATTTCTTATACCCGTTCTTTCTCTCAATTCCATACTTTTTCCACATTTTGGACATACATACGATGATCTAATCAAACCTTTTTTCACATGCACCATTCTAAAACAGCTTTCTTTTCAAGCACAGGCAACATGGCAAAAAAACCTTTAACAATAGTAATCGTAATTTTTCATGCATTCATTCAAATTAATCCTAAGATCATCGCTGGACATCATGGCAATCTTTTGAAATTTATGTGAGAAAGAAATAAAAATATTACCTGTAAAAAGTAATTCCCCAAAACGAAGCCGAACAGCTGACCCAACCGGAGCAAAAGAAATAACCGTTTCCTCATTAACGGAATTTTTAAAGTAATAAAAGCTTTCTGCTCATGCGCGAGAAAGACCGTTGAAGAATTAAACTGTTAAAAAAAAAAACGAATTTTGAATGCACTAACTTGCCGCGATATCGTTAAAACGAAAAAAATCTACTGCGCATGCTCAAAATTTCGCCCAAAACCGACTCTCCTTCATTGGAAAGCAAATTCAGACGGGTTACGAGATTTGGCGCATTTATTGATTTGGCGAGAAAACACTTGGCGCGAGAGGCGCCCGATTCGACAAATAAACCATAGAAAGGATAATTAGGAAGAAAAAATCATTTCATAATATCATTATAACAAATCAAAGTGCTTTGATAGCATGGTGAAGCATGAGGATTATATAGCATCTTCCCAGTGTTTATGTGTTTGACCACTCTTTGAATAATGTTTTCAACACCGTAAGACAAATGAAACTTCTTCAAAAAGGATTTCGGATAGATGTAGACTTACAATATTTAAAAGCAAATATTTGTTTATTTTACATCAAGTTATATTGAGAACATATGTTTAGTTAACTTAAATTTTACTTATGTTACAAATCTTCAGAGTAGTTAACAGAGGTATTTCAGCATTTAATTATCTAAAATTAGAACACAAGAATCTGATATGTAACCATACATATATAAAAAAGAAGTATATATATTTATAAAACTTATTTTACTTAAGTAATTTTACAATATTACAGGGAAAAAGAAAAAATAAAGAAATGGAAAAATATCTTGCTTTATATTACAGCTCTGTTAATGTTTATACTAGTTGTTGAAATAAGAACCACTTTCAAACATTAGAAATCAAAATTATCATTTACCATTTGTAAAATTACACATAAAAAAATTGTGCTACATTTTAAAAATCTTTATTCGCTGAACTACTTAAGGTAAAATATATGATTTATCGAGAATTGAATTCCAAATATGGTAATAAATTAAGGCATTAAAATTTTTAAATTAGAATGTGTATATAGAATATAAATTTGTGTCCATATATTAAATATAAAAGTCCTGCTCACTCCTACATGACCAAAATAAAAAAAAGTCATTTTTGAATTCATAATTCTTTTAGAAAAAAATAAAAATTGTAATATATTTGCATGGTTTCAACACATATGTTTTTCAGAGTTTGACTGTATGGTATAAAAACTGTCTCTCACACATATACAAATTTTTTTACTACATATGTATAACAAATATGCATTTATTGGTATTTGCACAATTTGTAGATTTATCATTATAGAGATTAGATTTTATACTTTTGCAAAAATAAATCTCATGATATATATCCTGAATAAATTTGTTGCATTGAGTTTGTTTCAAATATTGACCTAAGAAGAGTACTTTGATCAATTTTATGATATTTATCGAAGAGAATTACAGAGAATCTTTTTTCAAAATTATTGTTAAGAGGTTAATTGGTCAAAATCACTGATATTTTTGAATGACATTTTTCGAAGATAAATTTTGGGCTCTTGTGTATTATAATGATCAATTTCTTTTTTTTTTAAAGTATAATTATATATAAAAGGACACTTTAGATACATATTAGTGATAACAAAATAAAATGCCAATACATTTCTCCAAGTTTTAAGTTTGCATGAAATGGAACTCAAGTGTTTAACACTAAACATAAATACCTGGTCAAGAGACATAACTAGTAGAAATTGTGAATGGAAATTTTATTCAACTATTTATTTCCATATTGTATTAAATTGCTTCTATCTTATTTGCAATTCATTGTGTTATAAAAATAAGATTCATTTTCATCAAAGGATAAATATTTATTTTGTTAATCAAAAACTTTCATAATAACTATCTAATATGAGATAAACAATAGCTTAAAGAAGTATGCAATTCAATTAGAAATTAAATTGAATTTGTGAAAATTATAGTATTTTTTCTGATGAAATATTCTTTAATATTATACAATTATTTATAACAAGTTGTTCAACATGTTATAAGCACTTTATACAAAGGCAATTAAAAAAATTATTGAATTTGTAATGTTAATTTTTAATATAGTTCATACTCGCATTAATAATCTGAATTTGTAATCCAAGTGTCGCATATCAATGCATAATATTTAGTGTAGCCGAGATATAAAGTTGAAGTTCATATTACATTGAATATTTTTTAAAAATTATATATTAATATATGATTTATTTCTTTAACTTAATAGTGAAATTGTATTTTCTTTTATTACTTTATGCAATCATTTCTAAAAAATTTCCAAACATTTTTAAAAGATAATTACTAAGTAAATCAGACAGTCCAAGATAGGAATGTTATTTTATTAGAAACATTTTCAAATAGCTTTAAATGCTTCATAATATTGTACAAAATATATATGAAGTACTTATACGCAATACATTGTGTAAACAAAAAATTCATTTTCAACAAATAACTGTTCCACAGTGAAATAAAATATTCATTTGAATTTTAAGTGTAGGTAGGTAAACTCGAGTAAATATAATATTTTTTAGAAAATTGTTATTTACCATTTCTAAATAATGAAGTACTGGGAGGGGGGAAGAGAGAAATTTCATGCATAACATTACTTATGTATATAAATTCACACGTGTGTGAAGAACAGGTTTATCAGTTGGTAGCATATAAGTACAAAGAAAAAAAAATTAAGAACTTCCTATAGTATTGATAAATCAAACCAAAATTACAGGATTATTTCAAATGTCTGACACTTATAATGCTTCACATAGAGTGTTTAATGTCCCCATTGGTAAGCCATACTATTATACAATTTGCAATTCATGAAGTTGTAAAAAAAATTCAATTTTCATCACAGGAGACATATATATGAATCATATACTCACATCCTTAATTACCTTTACATGCATAATACTGAGTTTTCAGGAATTAAACTATTTTAAGGATTTGTGCAAAAAAGGAAAATAGTTAAATCATGGATAAACAAATACTTTCTTAAGTAGCCACTGAGATTTCAAAAAAAAAAAAAAAAAAAAAATGATGGAAAAAAATACACTTTTACCAAAAGATCATTCTATTCATTTATCTAAAACTTTCATATTAACTAATGTTCTATGTACACAGGCTTCAAGAAATAAACTTTTTTGCCAGGTTTGATATGTACGTCAAAAAATAAGACAATAACATATCAAATTAAATGTAATCATTTCTAAAAATTGTTACCCCTTTTGTAATGGTTTCATTCTCCTTAAGAATATTGTATTTTAATTTAAAGAAAGAAATGACATTAAATTTTAACAGCAAAGAATAATTATAAATAATTTAGAAATCGATAATTTGTGTGGAAGGTAAAAATCAAAGAAACATTTCTTTTAATTTTTGTAAACATTCCTCCCACAAATTATCATCAAATTGAAAAAATTCAGAATAAATATTTTCTCCTGACTTTGAATTATTAATTAAAATTACAAACAGACATTTTTTATATTATTCACACCTAACGACACTATGTTGTATAATAATAGGTGTGAGCTCTTTTTAAAGAAATGATATCAATGTTATTCGATAATCATACAATTTTAAAAAAGTAGTTTTAATTCTATACTGTCAATCATTCTTGCGCAAAACTATATAATAAATAACTACTAAATTAATTAAGAACTAAAATAACTAAGAGCCATACCTATGTGTACCATGAACTATAAATAAATGCTAGGATCCAACCGAACTAGGATAAGCAAATATGCCAGCTAACACTAGTCGGAAGTAGACAATTACTTAATTAGATAAATAAATTAGAATAAAACAAAAATTATATAAAAGAGTTGTTAAAATTATTTCCTAACAAATATATATACTAGAATAATGCAAAAAATACAATGATATCATATGTTTTTAGTTAGATAAAATTAAGACACAAGAAAGACGTCAAGAGACCTATAGGAAAATAAATGGTATGAATTCGCACGTGCTGTTTATTGACGTTGGAATCACGTGATTACTGACTGGAGTCAGTCTGTCCATGAATATAAATGGTCAAAACGGATCATTCCCGAAATTTTGGTACCTTCGGCGAGTTTCTGCGTCGTGTGAAAATAGGGACGCATACATTCACACATAGATACGTTTGCTTACCTTCGGATTTTAATAGTGTAGATTCGAAGTCCTGGCCCCTGAGGAAGGCTCCTCGCGGGGCGGGGACTATAAAATTACGGTGGAGCATTACTCCGAAACTTACGCGAACATATTTTTGAAAAGTTAACCGTGGATAGAACTTGCAAAGAGAAACTGACGCATTTTGGGGGGGCCCCAGAGGAAAAACGGTGTTTTTTTCCAATTTTTCAAAAATTAAGGAAAAAACGTTACCAGCCGTTTATCAAGAAAAGCCCTTCAATTTGTGAGGAATTTATAGTTCTTCCTTCTGCATTAATTTTTCCTTCTCGAAGTTATTTTTGCAAAAATTATGAAAAGAAAAAAAAAACGTTTCTTTTTCGAAAAGCGGCCAAAGACTCAAAAATCAATAAAACTTAAAATATATTTTTCCAACTTTTCATAAGTAAAACTACCTAATTTTGTGAGGAATCGCACGCTGTTCGTTTTTCATTAAGGTTTTCTTAAAAACATCTACTTTAAAAAGGTTACGAGCAGAAAAAGAGCGTTTTACGTGGAAATTTCGAAAAACCGTGAAAACAAATAAAAAGGAAACCACCGAATTTTTTTTGACACAAAGCCACAAGTTTTGTGAGGAATTTCGAGCTCTTTGTTTTTCCTCAAAGTTTTCGTCTGTGGGGCCATATTTACGAAAGTTATTCGAAAAAAAAAGCAACATTATTTTACGTGACCTTGGAAAAAGGTCAAAGTTTCAATACTTCATAAAAAAAGTTTCGAATAGTTTTTAACAAACAGCCCCTACTTCTGTGAGGAATTTTAAACTCTTTAATTATCTTAAACATTGGCGGAAAAAAGACGTTTTTAAGTGAAAATTTGTCAATGTCTCGAAAAGAAATAAAACGAAACATTTCAAACTTTTTTTAAGGGAAAGCACTTTTTTTTCTTAGGAATGCCGAGGTCTCTTTGTCAGTTTTCATTATTAGATTTTTTTCGAGGTAATCAAAAGAAAAAAAATTAGATTTTTTTTTCCGTCCCAAAACTCTTAAAAAATCCCTATAAATTCCAATATTCAAGTTTAACTCAATAAGGAATGACGGCATACGACACGTCGTCAATCTCGAACAATTATCCGCCACATCCGTAGTGTTTGGCAACTACGAGTACGCCCCATCTATTTATAACGAATTATAGGTAAAAGGTAAATTGTACAGGAGAGAACTTACCTGGATAATCGTTTTTCGCAAATAACTCCCGAACTAATAAGACTATCTATAAAGGCTATACATTTCCGGAAAGGTCTTGCCGACTGCAACAAGAATATAAAACACAAAGTTCTACCCCCGGGGATGGCCCTCGAGGGGCGAAAACCTTTTTTGGGAATTCGCTCCGTTGACGTTGAACCGACGATAGACTAGCGTAGAGGAACCTAAGAAAAAATGTTTTAAGCGATGGTACAAATATGGCGCTAGGGAACCCGAAAACACAGAAAAGGCCCTCAATTGAAAGGTTACGGGACTTTGCGAAATCGAACCTCGAATTCGGCGCAATCGAGTCCAAACTAAGACCATGTTTCCTTAAAAGAAAAAAAAAAAAAAAAACGATCCAGGAGGAAGTTTTTGAAAAAAAAACCCGCATTGCTTTAAGGGGACTATGATAAAATTTCTAGTTTTTTTCTTTTAACATTTCGGGGCCCTTAATTTCTAAACTATGAGACCGATCGACAAGAATTATACAGATTAGCAAAGGTTCCGTCGAGTACATTAAGAATACGTAAAACTTCATGTTCTAATCTCGAAGGCGGGCGCCTAATCGAACGAGGGGCGACAGTTGAGTCCGTCAACTCGTGAGTTTACGATAATTTTTGCTGGCCACATGTACTTCCAGTCGAGGTGAGCTCACGAATCGATTTTCAAAGTTCTCGATCCAATAGCCCCCCGTCCATAAAAAGGTCCTTTACAAATTTATCAACTTCCATTTCCATCCACTAAAGAATTGACCAATTTCTAGAGTAGTGCAGAGTGCCACTGAGAATTGTACCGCGTGTGTGTGTTTATTGAAACAAATAGTTTTAAATTAAAAATAAAACACATGAGATATCTAATTATACATACATGTAAAAAAACTTCTCAATTTTTTTTTATTTATAAAATTGTTCGATTTTAAATTGTACAACTGAGCCAAGAAACATAAATAAACAATACCAAAGACCTTAACAATACATTTGAAATTCCATATTAATTTGCACTGCATGGTCTTTTTTAAAATCAAAATTTTACAGATTAAATTTTCAGAAATAAAGCATGAAGCTCTATCAATACAAACAATACATAAGAGAATGACTTTAGCTATTAAACCTCACACACAAGAGATTTTTACCTCTTGCAAATAAATACACAAAATTTTATTAATAACGATATTCAAAATTGTAAAACACTGAACATAACAGGAATATGAAAAAGTCAAAGAATTTTTTAAAAATTACCATGACAAAAAAATTAAAAAAAAAAAAATTAAAGGAACGAATAATTTTATACAATTCAAATTTGGATTCCTCTTTTGTGTAATACATCATGCCACATTTATTATTTAAGAGGCGATAGATATTCAATTTCAGTATTTACAATATGTTTACTATTCCAGTAAATGAAGTATTCAAGCAATATAAATTTAATCAATGAGAAAATAGTACATGAATAAGATTCAAATAAAGAATTCTATTAAATGTGATTTCAAATATAGACACATAAAAAAAATTCTAATTGAAAACAAATTTTAATATATACATACTTTAAGTCAATTTGTCAAACCCCCAAATATTTCAGGATTTCTCTCAAAAATAGGTATACAAGAGTATGTATATTTCACTATGCAATGGTTAGTATGCATCTTTCACCACAAATAAAACTGAATTTAAAAACAACTTTAAAAGAATCAACAGTTCACATAAAATATTACCTTAAGGGGAAAAAAAAAATCACCGGTTTTCTCTTCTTATAACTTATTTCATTATTTACTGGACTAGAATGTTTTGAGGCAGTGAGAAAATTTATTTTTAACACTAAAATATAAGGGTTGTCCAAATGAAAAGTGAACAAGTTCAATAAAAAGAAAGATTTTATTGGGAGTCGAAAGAAATTATTCTGGGAGTTGTAACATAGGTCCTATCATTTCGGCAGCAAGTCACTCTAGAAAGAACATAGTTGATTCTTGAAGAAGTCCTGCCCAGCTTCCTTCACTACATAGGTCACAGGGGGGACAGATCCGGACTGGATGGTGGGTGTTCTAACATTTCCCAAAGCATTTTTTTAAAGTTGTCTTGGTTTCACAGGAGACATGGAGTACATATTGTCATGGGGATCTGATATCGTTTGCTTCCCTTCTTGAAAACTTTTACATCGACTGTTCCAAAAGGTTCGACCTAAACAGTGCTCGCCATAGACTATCACTGTTCATTGATAGATGTCTGTATTAAACTCACCTCATACAATCAGAAACCGTACCATTGCACCTTGTTCCAATCTGGATGCATCCTTATATAGCATGACTTTATTTTATATTAATTTCCTCTCCCACTAAAATGTTTCATTGTTAAACATTGTATGTGGCAAACATTTTCTACCATCCTTTGTGTCCCTGTTTGGTGGTTCTGTTATAGCTGTACTCATTCTGACGCAATCGCATATGCCCACTTTTCATTTGGGCAACCCTTGTACATACATAATAATAATTAACTTCAAAACTTTTCGCGCGCGCGATCCAATCTTCCTAAAAAGGCTTTGTTCATATAATGTAAATATTTACTTAGTTGAAAGTAACTAAATCTGTTTAAAAGAAATCCATAATAAAAAAAATATACATATATACATATTATCTTAGGATTACTACCTATAAAACATGAGCAATGATCTAACAGAAAAATAAATCCTTTCTAGCAATTTTACGATGCATCCAGCCTACAACCTTCACCAAGAAACTTTTTCAAACTGTGGACTTCAAAAAACAACTTTCTACACAGAAGTTCCATACGCATTTCTAATTTACATGCATCTAAGCACCAAAATAAACTAGCTAACACAAAAAAATATTTTTTAAAAAATGACAAAATGCCAAAGTGTACCAGTATGCACTCAAAGGCTGGTTAAAATTCAATGTTTATATACACAACTTAAAATAAACCATTATCACAGATATACAAGATTTACAAATGAAAATAAATAAAATAAACCTTCTGCACTTTCAAAATAGAATATAAAGAAATTTTAAAATTTGACCCATTCTAATAGCACAAGGAATATCATTCAAACAAATAAACCACACTGTAATTGAATAAAAAATATACCATAACCAAAGTAAATGAAAAAAAATTAAATCTAAAAAAAAATTTGGCGCACTAAAATAGACATTTATATACATATATAAATTTTAAATATACTTAAACAATAAATTATATATAGAATAATTTGTAGACATTTTAGTATATATTAGCAAAAATTCCATTATATACTCTAAAAAAGTAAATTGTTACAACAATATTTTTATAACACAGAATTTACAATCATAATCATCTTTTTTTCTTTAAAAAAATGGAGATACTGCATAAAGAAAATGCATATATTTTTCCATGACATGGAATTCAGAAATTCTGTTACACTGAAAATTTTAAGAACAAATTTAACATTACATATTTTAGAATTAATGCAGGTTGCAAGATTACAAAATACACAAAATGGTATAAAAATAAAATAACTCTACGCTTATTCTTGAAAAAAATATTTTAATTAGTAAAGTTAAAATTTTATAATTTAAAACCTTAAATATTTCTTTCTCTCGTATTTCACAAAATCTCATACAAGCTAATGCACATCATATACATGAAATTCATAAATAATTTACCTTACTTACTATTTCATATTTTCATGTCACAAGAATTATACAATAATATCTTTTATCACAGTTATTAAATCAAAACAACTTTTAAACATATGAGATGAAAAAAATTGATGTAGCTGAAATCTTCAAAAGCCACTTAAATTTTATTTGAAGGCATCCTGCTCATCATCTGACAGAGATTCGAACTTGCAAGACATTAATTGTAGTGGATCTTGAGTTGGATAGAAATAGGCAGTAGGAAAATGTTCAATTGGCAAACTTTAAAGCTTAAACTCTTTTAACAGGTATAAATATGTATAATTTAATGACAAACCACAATGATCAATTATCATAGTTGCTCTTTATTAGTCCATAATTTTTTTAATGCGATTCACTTCAAAATAAGTCAACACATTTCCATTCACGAGCCAACAATATTATGTTTAATTGATTTCTGTTAATTTCTGAGCAGCATGGATTGCCTTAAGCTTCCACTCATGCATTGTGTGACTTCCTTATGAGATTTGCATATTTTGAATGTCCTCTCATTAAGACTTTCACAGGGATTTATTCTGATTCTTCGTTGTTTCTGCTAAAATTTATTGATTACTAATCACTTAGACTAAGAGAGTGGATAGAACAGTAAGTATAGATAATTGTTTCTGTACGAATCTCCTTTATTAACCATATGCCTTAAAGTTTAACATGCTTGATTTGTAATATACTGAATTATTATTAATCAATAGTTTTTAAGTACTCTACTAAAAGACTGTAAAGATTGTAAATATTAATTATAACTTACTTATTCACTGAAAACAAAATAAGCCCCTCCAAACTTAATATCAAAACCAGTAAATAAGTTTTAGAAGCAAAATTCTTATAAATATTATGCTTATTATTCTACTTTTTAAAATTTGCACAATTGATTGGTCATTTTAAGGCTGTCTTCGCTTAATGTTAAAGAATAAGGCCCTAAGGAATACTTTTTCCAATATAGTCGGACTGCGTGTTGGACACCCCTGCTATAGAGAAAGCATATTTTGTCACTCTACTTATTTTTATCTAAACTGATAAATTTTTTCTTCTATAAAACATGTTCCACACTTTTGCTTCCATATCGTAATGCTAAATGGGCTATTCCTTTACTTATTAAAATGAAAAATTGGTTGTTTTCGGAAAATGTGTTCTGCATTTAGTTAAGGCTCTTGTACATCTGGCGAAGACAGTTTTAAGCAAAAAGATTAACAGATTAGTAAAAATAAAGTCACATAAATTTGCTAGGACTAATGAATGGGCCATGCGAATCTTTACAACTTATTCAAATAACACTTACAATAATTGTTACTTTGAAGAATATATGTAATTATATCAATCACTGTAATTACAAATTACAAAGTTCTTTAAGTGTATAGATACGTGTGTATGCAAAAATAGGACACTCATTTTCCTGAACTACAAATTATCAAACAATAGAAGCAAAAATAATTTAAAGCACCAATGCAGTAGTTTTTAAATGTATAACAATAAAAGTTACCAATGCAGTAGTTTTTAAATGTATAACAATAAAAGTTACAAGATCTATAAAACAGATCCATAGTAATCAATAAAATTTTATAGCTTAATAATAATAATAATAAAAAAACCGATTTTTATAGATAAAAAAGTGCTAGGAGTATATGTAGTGATGGAATATCAATATTTTAAAATCTGAAGCTAATCACTACATTATCATCAATCAATCCGTTTCAAACTCCAACTACCATCAAAGAAACTTAATGAACAATTGCTTGAGTAGTAAGTATATTCTCTCTTCCAAATTCTGTGTAGCTATTGTTTTGCAGAGAGTTAACAGTACGCAAGCTATTCTGCGAAGTTGTGATGTTGACACGATCTTCACTGTTATAAAATTCACTATTTTGAAGAGTGAGATCTTCTGTTATAAAATGTATCTGAAATTTTTTTAAGAAAAGAAAATTATTTAAAGAACAAAATCTAAAAAATCTACAAATTTATACTAATATATAAATGCAATTTCCCTAGACTTAAAAAAAAGGTTTTTGAGCAGGTTTCATGAAGACTTTTTCAAAAAACAGTTTGCCATTACAAAACAAAATTGTAAAACATTTTATATAGGAGTTTATTGGTCCAAAAAGAAATATGTTGTCTTTAGATACTGTTGAAATCAGGATATTAAAATTTAGAACATCTTTCTATTCTAAAAATGCCTATTTTTTTCCCTTCTATCTTAACATAAGGTTATAAGAAACTTTATCCACTTTAGTTAATTTTGATTATCATAGGATATAAATTTAAACCTTATGCTATAAGCTTATACTTGCAAAATACATTGACAGTACATGCACGATATACTAATAGTTTATAAAGGTATGTATACTATATTTCCCATTAACAAATCAAACCAATCTATTAATTAATCCATACTCAAGATTTCCCATAACTGTATTTATTTTCGTGAATTATTGTACCCTTATTTCTTTAAAATCAGAACATCTATATTATATTGTAGTTTTATTCCTGTTTGGTTAATTTGAAATACTGAATATAAGTTAAGGGATTAGATTTGCGAAATTAAAACATAAGTGAAGGAAAATATCACACATATATATAACAATAAATCCACCTATTATTAAAGTGATCACATAAAGAGCGATAATAGTTTTGAGAAAACCGCAAATCTCCAACGTAACTTTTTAAATAAAGCTATTCCAATTTTCATTAAATTACAAATTTGACAAAATAACTATTTCTATACATTTGCCGAGCTATCCCTTTTATAATATAATTAGAATCTAGAACCTTTCCCTTTTATCCTTTGACAATGTACAAAAAATTTAACCATAAACTCTTCTCATACTTATTGAAACTAGTAAGATTCTATGGCTTTTTTGGAGATTTATACAGAAAATTAAACACATTATAATTATAGTAGTAGTTTCTAAAATAAGAAATAATTTCTTATAAAATCTTATTTTATACTTAGTTAAAATAAGCAATGTTTAATGAATGTTTCAAAATAAATACAGAAATAAATTTATATTTTAAACACACCAATTCCTAAGCCATGAATTTTTGTGTATCAAATAATTCTTTACATGAGAATGAAAGATATTATAGAAATTTTTTTGTACAAACACTTTGTTATATGTAAAATTAAAAATAATAATCAGAATCAAGATACATTCAACCAATGAAACATATTTTGTAAATCTATTTTGCAAATTATACATTTAAGAATTATTACATGTTTATATAATGTGTGAATCTTTTTACATAAATTATATATTTAAATATAGTGAACAAAAAACTTAAGTAAAGAAACAATTTTAACTTGCATATTATACTATTGACCAATTTCACTAAGTCAAAAAATGTCATCCGAGATATGCAGTCACTAACAAATACAATCTTGATCATTTGTGTTCTAAAATAATATAAACTTGTTTAAAATTTATAATATTCTTTTATTTTAGTTGTGAAAAACTATTAAAGTTTTGGATTTATTTTTACAGAAGTGGAGTATTTCCAAAAATATGGTCTAAATATCCACAAGACTTTCAAAAAAATCACAAGACTAAATATCCACGAGATAACAGTGTTTACTATAAATAGCATTTGTATATTCATGCAGTGTCTACATAAAGAATTGTTGGTAAGAATATATAACATATATATATATAATTCTAACACTTTTTCTTTAAAGATCATCTATTAAATTTAATTATCTATTTATTAAAAATTTAATCTCTTTTATTCTCATGCTTGCTATCTAGGAAAAAAATACGAGCCAGCTCCTCTGCATAAACCCATTTACACAAATGATGTTTATATCTTCCACCAGAAGGTCATACGCATAAACAAAGTATACTTGTGATTTACATCAGTCTAGTCTGGTGTCTGATGTAACATAAGAATGTTAGTGTTTAGTTTCTATAGGGTAGTTTAATAAAATTATTATAATAAAATTATTCAACTTCAAGAAGTCATTCTTTAACTGGATTGAAGTACATCCAATAGCAACAAGTCCAGGTAGATTTAACAGGAAATCATTCGTCGTAATTTTGAAAGCAATCATCTCCTTGTTTTCCCAAATATTGTATTAGATTTCCCAATAGATTTTTTTTTAATTTCAAGGGTACATGCTTGTTTTTTAAATATTGAATTTCATTTTTTAAAATTGTTATGAATTTATTTTCCCGACAACCTCATATAGAAGTTGCACATGCAGGAATTTGTTGTAAAGCATATTTGGATATGACAGTATTTGGCCAAAGGTATATATATATATTCAATCTAATATAATTTCTATCTAATGGTATGGTATTCTTTCTAATATAATTGATCCACATTAAGCCAATTCAATGAAATAACTAAGACTTACTTTAGGAGAAGATATAGATATTTTCTGCATTTCTTTAGCATAAGTAAGAATAAAGCAATCAAAAGCCAATACTAATAGCCACTCAGCACCAGTACTAATAATATGCTCTGTAAATCCCTATACAAAAGATATCGTAAGTTTTTATTTTTGAAACAATTTAAACTGATTCACATACAAAAATTAAATATTGGCATTAAAAAAAAATTAAAAGTAAAGGAATAAAACTGATAAATTCTTTCTCAGTTAACCTTTCCTTTATACAAATTATATCAACTAATGAAATGGAAGATCAATTAACTGCTCTCCTTTGATTATTTAGTACCATAATTGAACCTGTTGAATCTATTAACATAAAAAAAATAATAAGTTGAACATTTCAGAAAGAAGCCTAATTAATTATTTTACACATAGACTAATTCATATCTCAGTTTGATTCCCCCCTTTCTAATGGGGCTGCGGATTGGTAATTACCATTGCAGATCTAGTACATTTCATTCAAGCTGGTATCACTTTTTAATGTGGTGCCATATAGGTGGATATCAATTGCCACAATGCAATTTTGATGTCCAGTTTCATCCTCAATGAACGAGTGAATATTAACATTACACTATTCAGCAACTTGAGGGCTTTTGATAATGGACCTCATAATTTTGAATCATGGTTAAGTGACGAGGATGATACCCGAGCTGGCACCTCTAGCTTCCACACCACTTCACAGATGTTTGAGCCTCTACATATTTAACATGCATCTGCAAGGCGGATCCAAAGTGCTACTTGGCTCGAAATATGACATACAGACTACAAGTCCAACTTGACTACTAGACTATCACTGCCACTGTTTTCCCCTCGGAGGGAAACCCCTGAGCCATGACGATGCGAAATTGTACTAGGAATTTAATTTTGTTGAAAGCATCTAAGCCAAACAGGGACTCTAGAGTTCTTTAACATGTTGCATAATCATAAGACATTGACACTGTCAATATTTTGCATCACGAAAATCCAATGACTTTTGCCAGGGTCGAACCCGCAACCTTAGGCGTACAAGGTCAGCGTCAAACTAACTAAGCTACCCAACCGCCTCTCAGTTTCTTAAATGGCGTGTATTAGAAAAATTTAAACTTTCTTGTTGCTCACACCATACTTTGAACATTTTAAATGTTGAGGATTTGTTTCAGTAGTAAAGTAATTCTATAATTACTTAAATTTAATACAGTTTTAGAAAAAAATAAAATTCAATAGTTTAGAATATTAACTCCTAAATATTCAAATTGGATTTGCATTATATCCAATAACCGAGTCAAAGTCAAATATCCACTTGTGTAAAACAGTATTGTGGTAAAACCCTTTCATTTATTTAAATAAATATGAATTAAAAACAGAAAATTATTTTTGTTCCATGAACTAAACATTATGAATGTTTTACACAATATGCATGCAGACTAGTTTGTTATTATCCTTGGAGTAAACAAGTTACTGAAGCTGTAGAAAAATATTTACATAAATAGCTTTATCATTTGACGGGATTTAAATGTACGAAATGTAACACACACACAAGAAAATAGAAAAACACTATTATGAATAGATATATACATATGAATATATAATTTGGAAATGTTTATAGTGCAGTCTTCATGTAAATTCAAAGACACATATTAACATACTTCTCACACATGAAGAGCAAGTAACTGTTCTGTGAACACATCACTTTTGGAAATTGCAGTTTTTTATTTAAGAAAAATACTTAATTTCTTTAATGGAGAAATCCCAATCTTTAAAATTTAGTATTATGAATTCACTACATAGTAATACAGGCATTTTTATTGAACTACAAGATTTACAGTTAAAAAAACATTTTCATATAAGTCCTCATGATAAACCAATCTTTATTTTTTAGAGATAATAGGTTATTTGGAACTTAAATTAAAAATTCTTATGAATTCACAAAACAATGAGAAGGGATAACAATTTCAACAAGTTATGCATTTTGCAATGTCAATAAATATAGGATTTTTTAATAGAATATAATCCCTGTTTTAAATTTGAATTAAAAATTTACATTCATCGCCAAAATACAAACTTAAGAAATAAATTTTTGAAAATAATTATAGATTTGATAACTACATATCTTTACATTGAACATAGAAAAATTAGATTTTACTGAGAGGGAATTTCCCCAAATACAAAGCATAAAAGAAAACTTGTAGAAGTACTCACTCCATCCCCTTGATGCCATTTTGTAGGATCTTTGCCGTGAAATTTTTGCCGAGCTAAAGTGCCAGCAACAAGACCTTAATAAAGTTAAGGTAGATAAAGACTGAATATAAAAATATTACAATGGCTACTTCTACTATTTATTAATTCATTGCACATTTAAAAGAGGAATACTTAAAATTAGAACATTGTTTCAAAAATTAAATTATCATACATATTTTCAATACACAGTAGATACCTCAGGATTCAAACTTTAATATTACAGTGTAAAATTTTCAAGATCAAAATTTTTTCCTGAGACACTAAGTAAGTAATTACAATTACAGAATACTTTCAGTAAGGAGCAAGAATCCTTTTTGATCTGTACTATTTGTAATTGTGCACAAACCTCATCAGACCATCTTTTACACTGTATAGGACTTGACAAGGCAAACTAAACTACAATTCATCTCATAAATGATTTCTTGAACTCTTAGATTTGATATAGTCTTCACCTCTGTTATATGGAGAAGTCCCAACAAGAACATTACAATATATCTGAATATCCCCTCCATACAATTACAATATCCCCTTACTATTTTCTATGGATAGTTTTTAATTTTGCTTATGAACCTCTTTTCAGGTAGGTGAAGTATTTAATACAAGTTTTTATAGTATTAGTGTTTATAAAAAAAGAAATTTTCATTTAATCTTAAATTACAAGCTCCTGCTTTAATTTAAGAATCTTTCATTTCGTAAAAAGAACATAATAAATACAAAACTTCAATTTTACATTAAAACTGAATGGTTAGAAACTTAAAATAACTCTGCCCATACACCAGGAAACAAAAGCACTAGTATGATAAATTCAGCTCGATAAATACTTAAGTTTGATAGAAAAAAAATTAAACATAAAAACCAAATATATATAATTCCCAATTAAGGTTTAAACATATTACATAGATATAAAAGAAACAATTCAAATAATATTTTCTTAGATAAAATATTTCTTTTCTAATACATGCATACTTGAATCGTCTATCAAGATTGTTAAATGCAAGAAAGTAATAACCTTATTGCAATTAGTACAGCAAAATTGTAAGTAACTTAAGTTTTTTTTTTTAAATATGTCAATTATATTTTTGATACTTACAAAAGCACCATTTTTAGTTTAGTTTAATAATTGAAAATATATTGTCTCATAATTCAATACATTTTCACATCCCTTTTCTGGAATAGAATAAAACGTATCAAATCACTAAAGTAAAATAATAATAATTGATGAGAAACAAAAATGTATAATTTATAAAATAATTAATCTGTATGTATAACAATAATACACAAATTAAAGAAATAAAGGTAATATCAATATAGCATTTCAACCATTATTTTAGCATTAAAAATTATTACTACTGTACATAACAGCTATTTTTTATGCTTCTACATTTCACATAATTTTACATTTACATAGGTTGTCTATTTAAAAAAATTGAATACAAGTAACCAAAATACATTATTAAAAAAGGAAAATTCATGAATTTTTATGAACTATCACATTCACATTGATGAAAATTCATAAGTTACCAGAATTAGCAACATTTCTTAACATTACTATTTCAAGGCAACCACATCTCATTTCCATGCCATACTTTATTCTTTACTTCTGGCTATTTTTATTTTAACCAAAACTTCTAAAAAATAAAGTAATGGGATTTGCCAATGAGAAAAGAAATTGCAATAAAATCATTTCAAGAGACAAAATTTCGCATCAGAAGTGCAATTGTTTAAATTCACATGCCATGAAGTAATTTTGAAATATAAATATCAATTATCAATCTTTTGAAATTAGAGATGACAATTCACAACAAAATGATTTATTTCCTTATACCACAATTATACAATTCCTGTATGGTACTTTTGCAATTTCAAGCCTATTGCATCACTTATAAAAGCAAGAACTTTGCTGGAAAGTTTACAATTTTTAAAAATAAATCAAACTCAAAATATAGTTATTTACTACATGCTTAAATGTTTGTATAACTTTTTACTGAGTAAATCACTATTCTTCTCCAACGAAAAAAAAAAAAAACTGCCAAACTTTACTAACCTGGTTGCTATAAGATACAAGTACTAACTTTTAACTTAGAAAGTATAAGAGAAAAGCAAAATAAATATCAATTTAAAAAAATTAAATTTATACATTGCATTCTATTAACAATAAGCCTTAAAAAAATTACTTGGTTTACAACTTTATCAATGAAGAATTAAAGCACAGCACTTGCTTTTGGAAAGGATACTTGTAATAAAAGAAGCAGTCTGAATCAGAGAGAAAAATACCCTCAATCTTGTAATGAAAACAGAGTTAAGTAGAGGACACACATAATGAGAAATTATTGTTTGTATCCAGCTGTATAGTGTAGCACAACCAAATGCCATTAATGCTCCGCACATGTGGACAATTATAACGGAAGTTTCCTGAAAGTATAAAGAAAAGAATCTAAATAGATTAGTCATTTTTCAGTTAACTTTTTGCCCAGAAAAAAATATACTGAACAATTTGATGTTTTATAATGGGAAATATGACTCATTGCAAAATACATATATTATTTATTCACTTAACTCAGTGGCACAACAGCCCATGAGGGCTAAGGCCTACTGTGTCCAACTTGGTATAAGTGACCTTGGGCCCTGAGGTGCATGGAGCAGATGTTCCGGTCAGGTGGCCAGTCTGACGCAAATCCACCAGTGTTAAGTTCTCAAGCAAGCTTAGTACTCATTTATAGACACACTGAAGGGATGAAAGGTTGAGTCAACCTTTTCCAGCCTAGGGTTTGAACCTCAGACCTGTGGTGTAAAAGCATGATGCACTAACCACTCAGCCACTGGGCTTCATATTATTCCTTTACAAACATCAAATTTTATAATGTGTGCTATTTATACAATCAAAGTGACAACACTAGAAAAAATATAATTAAAATGCGATACAACCCAATCATAAATATTGAACTCATTATTTGGTTAAAGTGGCTTTTGATTCATTTTTTTCAGTCATTTCTTAAACCATTATTTGAAGAAAACAAAGCATCAAGAATATGGCTACTTTAAAAATATAAAAAATAGAGAATTTCATGCATTTCAAATAAATGCTTTTCTTCATAAAATATGGCATTTATAAACACAAGCTGGTTTAAAATTGTGCACAAAATATAATTTTTCCAATTATAAAGTATATAATAAATTTCAATACTGCTCTTTCCACGTGCTATTAAAAATTATGCATACATCTAAATGTTTTATAGTTATATGGTGCAAAAATCACCATTATCTG
Organism: Trichonephila clavipes; assembly: GCA_019973935.1. Taxonomy (NCBI): domain Eukaryota; kingdom Metazoa; phylum Arthropoda; class Arachnida; order Araneae; family Nephilidae; genus Trichonephila; species Trichonephila clavipes. The sequence continues at coordinate 31,584 of BMAU01019548.1, read as the reverse complement.
TTAATCTTGAAAGCTACAAATATGTAAGCAAATGCCAGACAAGAGATTTGTAAATGTGCATTTCTTCTAAAAAATTCCTTTTAATTAAAAAAATTCTTGAAATCTAGGGAATTAAACATAGACACTAATTTAATGCCTTAAAAAATAATCACTTAAAAACCAGAAAACAGTACACATTTTTTCCTCATTTTATAAATTTTCTTTATTAATAAAATTAATCTTCATCAATTGTAGTAGTAAAAAAAGAGAAACATAAATAAATCTCAAAATAAATGTGTCATAAATATGTTGAACACCTAGATTAAATAAAAATATACATTAGTTTATCTGAAAAAAATTATAAAAAAAATTTTTTAGGCTATTTATTTAATAACGAGAAATTAATTTTTTTACTATACACAACTCGCATTAATAAATTTGCTTGTCTTTGATTAAAATTTGTCTTATTGATCAATAAATATTAATGCTATAGAGAGATTTAAATATTAATACTAGAATTTTAATTCATCAATTTAAATTACAGAAGATAAAATACCTGATAATTAGCAGTTATATTTACACCAACACAACCACACCATCCAACAAGCAAAGCCCACCAGTTGAGTTTTAAAACTATAGTGAACTCTGAAGATAAGTGATCTCTATAATGCTGTTCTACATGTTTGTATTGAACATACATAAATATAGCCACTGTAAAGAATAAAATAAACTTTAGAATTTAGCAAAGAATAATTAATTTCAATACATAAATAAAATTAAAAAGATTTTTAAAGATCCAGTTTTCTCCTGCATGCAGAATATCTTTTTCTATTTAAAATTCATTAAATTAAAATAAGTTAAATACTATAAGTAAAATTAATTGAAAATTATGCATGCAAGTCTTTAAAACTACTAAGTATATATTATTTACAATTTAAATATTCATCCAATGTTTTGAACACTATAATAAAACAAAAAATATTCTTAAACTTTAAAAAAATTTTAAATCGGACAATTTATACAAAATTCCAAAATATTCAATATTTTATGAAAAGACTACAGAATTCATAGAAAACATTTATAATTAAAAATATTGATATTGGGTCCACCTTGATATTTACCATTGTTAAAAAAGAGCAAAAAAATTCAACAATTCATGCCCTACAGTGCATTTTAATTTTTTGCTCTTTTAAACAAAATTAGGTCATTTAGGTAATTTTTTAAAATTTAAAATGGAATTTCAAGAACAAGAATAAATGTTCAGTTTCAAATCAGTTTAAATGTGTTGAAGTCTGTAGTTCATAAAACTACATATAAATACATTTTACACTAATAAATAACTCATGGAGAAATGTTAGGAACATTTAACATAATTATTCTGAAATCTGTGAAAAATGTGAATGAAATTTTTAATCAACATTTAATAAAGTATGAGATAATCAAAGTGTTTCTTTTTAACCCTGTAACTGCCTAAGAAAAGTTACCCAATTTGCTCCCCAATGCCACCATTGTTCACACAGATGTGTGCAGTCATGTGTTCTATTGGAAGAAAAGAAAATGCATAATAAAGTAAATCTTCTCTGAAATAAGTAAATCCTTTACAAACACCAATAATTATTGCATTCCAAAGCCCTTTTACAAATAGCAGCACAATTCAAAGATTCTTCCGTAACGGCAATTATACTCATTAGGGGCAGTCAAGACATTTAGACATTTTACATAGCTTGCACTAAAAACCTTTTAGAAAAATACACAATGGGTATCATAGGTGCATCTGCTCAGTCGAGTGAACATTAAGGAAATATTTAATTCACATTTAAATACATTAGATACAAAAATACTCACACAAGAATGATACTAAATTTATTGCTTGGCTAAAAATGCAGCTCTCTGGCACATATGTGCCTGTGTCACTAATGTAAGGAAAACCAATTTCCACATGGTTCAAAGATATAGCAATACAATACCTAAAATAAAACCAGATTTCATTACATATTGAATGCATAATTATAAGGGTTGCCCAAATGAAAAGTGGACAAGAATAAAAACAATCTTAATTTGAAATCAAGTTAAATTGCCATGGGAGTTGTAACATAGGTCCCATTGTTTTGACAGTAAGCCTATGCCTTCACTGTAGAGAGATTGTGGGTGATTTTTGATTAACACTTTGATGGTTATGAACGAGTTCAGCTCACAATCTAATCATGCTTCATAATGCGCACAAACGAGTTCCGCTTGGGAGCAAGATTTCGACCGAAATGGTTAGAAACGAGCACTACTCGTGTAGTGAAATTTTTTCCCAATTTGTTCGCCATGATTATTCTACATTGATTATGTTACAAACAAATCCTACTCGCGAAATTTAGTTAGTTTTACTGTCTACAGATGGCAGTACGGGTTCCATGAATTTCTTTTCATAATGAAGGGGGAATTTTTTTTTACCTTGTTCTTTTTATGCATATTTTGGTGCATTTTTTGGGGTGTTTGTAAAGTAAAATGGCTCAAAAGTGATAGATAATTATGATGATGATTATGATACAGAAAACTTATCAAGTTTTGAGTCTGTTGAAGACTTTGTTCACAGTATATCAAGCTCAGAAAAGGATTCAAGACCTATTTATTTAGTTCTTTCAATTTAATATTTGTCTTATATTTATAATTAACTATTATTTTTATATAATTGATTATAACCATTTATAATTTACTACTTAATAATTATAATTTATTAATTATTTTAAAATATGTAAAATTTATGTACTACAAATACTTTAAGAAATTTTTAAAACGTGTGAGGTGAGCTATTTACGGCATCTCCAGAGAAGGGTGATATTTTTGGAAGAACGGTGGGGAAAACAGCTGCCGGCTACTGTTTACTTGTAATACTGCGCAAATTAAGTAAACAAAAACTGCTCATTTCCCTAATTATCAAAGGGTTAAGTATCGCATAGCTTCGTTCACCTCATTGTTCCAATGGAAACATATTGTCCTTGCAAGTGGAAAACATTGTGAAAGGTTTCAGGAAGACATCTGAACTATACAGCGGGTGTTCTAATACTTTTCAACAGAATTTTCTTAAGGTTGTCTAGGTTTCGAAGGAGATGTTTTGACCAGCATTGTCATGGAGATCTGATATCATTTGCCACCCTTTACAAAATTTTTTGCACCAATTGATCAAACTAAGCAGTGCTCACCATAGACTGTCTGTTTACTGATAGATACCCACATCCAGCTCACCTTATACAATCAGAAACCATACTACAATGCATTGCTAAGATATGGACGCATCCAAGAAAAGCATGACTTTACTTTTGATCTATTTCTTTTACCATGAACAGGGTTCATTATTGCGCATCATATGCGGTGTACATCGCCTACCTCCTTCATATCCAGGTTCAGTGGCACTGTTGTAGCTGCAATCATTCTGAGACAATTGCACATGTCCACTTCTCATTTGGGCAACCCTTATACAATGGGATTGTCAACTTTTCTCTCACAGGCAGGACCAGGGGGAAGGGTTCTTGGGAAATTAGGATCCTTATTTACATTCTCTCCATACAATTTCTAAATGGAATTGTTTCTTTATTGCTAGTAGCTTCAGTACCGATTGTACAAATACTCTCCATTCCTAAGACCTCAGTCAAAAATAAACAGACTAATCCAAGAGGTGTCACACCACAGCTCTTTATATAAACAGTTGCAGTTCTTCAGACTTCTAGCTATATGAATTATTAAAAAATAATTATCTACTAAAAATTGTTTTCTTTTCTCTTACTTCCTTATATTTATTGAAATTTACCTTATTTCAGTCTAAAATTAAACATATGATTGGCTTAAGATTTATGTGTTAAATAGTTCATTCACAGTGTTTTGAGAATCTAAGAAAATATTAAAATTAGTTCTAAAGCAGTAAAAGTCGAATTTATTGGTAAAAATGCCACCATGTGAAGACACTTTTCAAAATTATTTCCAGCAATGTTTTTTTGCATACATGAGTTTGAGAGCACGTTTAAATATGAGTAGAGATACATATAAGCCCTCCCAACAGAAATAAGAAAACTCTCTATATTTTGTGACATGTTTATGGATTAATAAAAAGAGTTGGCATGACTTACAAGCAGGAACAATCGAAGTCAATTACATTTATTAATATGAACACGAAATTTCAGAATAAAGTTCTAACTGTATTATTCATGGGAACATTTTTTCATGTTGCTTGAAATCATAACTCCAACATTATGGTATTTTAACACTGGTTGTTCTTACACTGAGCTACAGAAAAAAAATATCTTTGAAAATTCTTAATTTAGGTAGAAAAATGTTAATTGAGGTGCAACAATCTTGATCGCTACTGCTATTGGAGGCTCCCCTAGCCCTCTTTATGCATGTGTATGTGGTTCTTTGATACCCTAGTTATCTAGTTTTTCTTACAACTTAGCTTTTCTCTCCAAAAGTTTGTCAACCACTGGACTAATCCAAAGCTTATTTTCACCTCATTTGCAAATTTATGGATTGTCATACAGCAAAACTGTGTGATCAAAGTCGAAACTTTTTCAGTAACTTTGACTTGAGGCCCAGAATGGTCACAGAATAAGAAAATTTGATACTTATCTAATATAGCATCAACCAATTTCATCAAATCAAAAGACATTGCCAAATGCCACAATATGCACCCAATAACAGAAACAATCCCTATGCATGCTTGAAAAACAATAATGACAACATTTGTTAACATTTTTTGAAATGGTGACACTTTTTAATTTGATGAAATTGGTTGATGGTATAATATGCAAGTACCATAACTTCTGATACAAGAATATATATGCAAATACTGAAAATTTATTATTTTTATTGTATGTAATTACTTGGTACTTTTCAGTTAACTGGGTGCATTTTAATTACCAAATAATGCTACTGGATTGAGATAAAATAGTAAAAAAACTATTTCCTGTGATTCTCAATATAGTTGTTGCCTAGAATGTCCACAAGGCGAGATTTGAAACTAGTTCAACAAAAAGTACCAATTACTTTAAATAAAATTTCAAGAAAAGAATAAGTAATTCTTTAAAAAAAAATAAAATTTAACTGCATATTGAACTAAAAACTAGTCATATTTAAGGAGCATTTTAATTTAGAATCATGTAAACACAACTTCCTTAAGAAACAAATATATTTCAGCTCCACACTGATAATTTTTATATTTAATTAAGGATATAATATTCTATAACTATAAAAAAAAATATTGTATATCATAACTTACGTGAGTAAAAATGAGAATGGAATTAAAACAAATATGCAGACAGGTAGTGCATGAATTCTTGTTAACATCTTTTACTGGAAAAAAATATATTAAATAGACATTAGTTCAGTGTTTAAAATTATATTATTAAATGTACTAATGAAACAGTACCGATAAATGATAATAATTCTAAAGCAGATACTAAAACAGTCAATATTGCAACTCAAAATAAGACAGATACACTAATTGTCAATTAAATTCTATACATTCTTTTGATGAAATGTCCATCAAAGAAAAAAATTTGTAAAAATATTTTCTGTAAATCAATGTAACAACTTAAAAATCTAACTGACTTTATCTTGTCACACATTTTAAAAAACGTTCATTTCAAATCTGCAAGTTTAGGACTTTTAAAATGTAAAGTTTAAGATGAAGACGCTAAATGACAAAGTTTAATTACCATAAATATTAACTTTTGAATTGCTCTTGTAATTAATTTACAGCCTTACATAAAATCTTCATGCAAAAATAATTCTAAATAAATTTAATCTTACTTTTTGAAAAAATTCATAAATACAAGTTAGTTAGTTAGTTAGAAAAAGGGCTTTTGGCGACGGACCACGTTCATGGTCAAGTGAAATACAAATTACCTTTAGTGGTACTGGGCTCGCTAAAAACAATTCTATACCTTTGCTAAAAACAATTCTATAATTTGATTTGAGGTGTTTTCCCTTTCTGTCATGAACTACAACATAGTACAAGATGGACACAGAATTATCTTAACTCTAACTAGTTTCAATGGAAGAACTTTCTCTACACTTTAAAGAACATTAAACCTTCAAAAAACACCATTCAAGCTTTATATTAAGTAGCCATAAAAATAATTAAATGTAATCATATTTTAGAATCATATGCATATAGAATCCCTTCATATATTTGGAATAATGTATCAAAAGCTTTAAAATATTTTAAAAATCTTTTTAAGTATTGCAAATACCTTGTTATAGTGCACATTTTTCTTAAAAAAATTTGTAGTACTTACATAATTTGCGCGCGATAAAATATATTTAAGATTCAAAAATTTTTAAAATTTAATACGCGCAATTGAGTGCATCAGCAGAAGATGTTTAAATAACTTTAACTCAAATGGTATATCTAGTATATTTTTTTATCAGATTAAAACGAAAAATGCGATACTGTAAGATAAATTAACCGTGACAAATGCTCATAACCCGAACAATGTGAAAGTAAACCTGACATCACATGAATAAACATTACCCAATCACAACTCAACTATCTGACAGTTTATTTTCTGAAAATAAAAAGTAAGAAAAGGTTTAAGGAATTGTATATGCATGCAACTTTTACATACATACTTTTGAAACAGAACAAGGTGAAATCTTTAAAATGAATTCAAGTTCACAGAAAATTTTCTTTTTTTTTTAAGTGTTGTATATCGTTATGTCATTTTCAACAACAAAAAAATTCATTCAACTTTCACGTTAAAGGATTGTTTTGTCATGTCTCTTTAAATTCAGATCATATCACTTCACTTTAAAATACACGCATGTAAAAAAAAAAAAGTTTAAGAAGACAAAAAAAAAATATGTAAGAATGAAGATAATTCTTCAAATAATTTTTTATATTCAACAAGTTTTTGAATAATGGAATTTTTATTTTTTGAGGTCGGTTGCTATAGAAAATTATATATCACTTTGAAAAAAAATGGATATTTCTGTCGAATGTTTAATATAATGCATCAAACTTCAAATGATCATTGTATTTATAATTATTATCACTATTCTTATCTAAAAATAGGATGAGAAAATTGCGTGGGCGAGTCATAAAATGACTCACAATCAGCCGCATCTTCAGTTGACAAGCTGCGTGGCCTTATTAAAATAAGGTTTAGGGCTGGTTTCGATATTGTGATATGTCCAGCAAAGTTGTATTTGAAATAGATAAGAATGTGCTTATAAAAGAATAAGACATAACTTTTTTTGTGTTTTGTAGTTTATTTTATTCTGTACTACTGGAGACATGGGTATGAAATGTGCATTCGCATATGTATAAATTAATATGCAATAAAATATAAATTGAGATAATTTTTTGACAGCTACTATCAGTAATATGGAATTAAAAATTTTAATTTCATTCATCCAACTGTCCTGAAGTATATATTTTTTATTTAATAACTATGGTTTTGTAAATAAAGTTGAAATTTGCGGTTTAGTTCATTAAAATTTCACGTATCTTTAATTATTGAATTAACGAATAGCTTTAAGTCTCAAATATATCCAACAGAATTCAAATCAAATTTACAAGTAATTGATTTTTGCTGATGCATTATACATTTAGAAAAAGATGCAACGATATGGATATGCACATTTGCAACTTTTTTTTAATTTTAGAAAATGACTGTGATTATTTCTTTCTTTAAAGTGCTTATTAATTAGATGTAACTATTTATATTCATGGACAAAGAAAATATTAGAGTATTGGTTATTTTAAAAAGTCTGTGATTGAATGTAATTATATTTCTCAGTTTTTTTTTTTTTTTGCTTGTTTAAAATATTTTTAAATACATACTTAAGATTAGAACATCAATTAAGGACTTTAAATACCTGGTAATTTTCAATAAGTACTATTTTTTAGCGTAAACCAACGATAGCAGTGTTTTATGTCATTGTGTCATTTTAATGTATTTGTATTTTTGATTTTGTCTATCTGTCACCTAATATGTCATAATTGATACAATAGACATAGCATTTACTTTAATTAAATTTAAACAAATAAAATTACATGAAAAGGAAATTTATACCTATTGGAAATGGAGAGGAAAGCATGGAATTTATGAAGTTTTCTGAAAAGTATCTTCACCTTAGTCTGACTACCCTGATTCTTGTAAATTTAGGAAATCATAGCTATAGGAAACTTGTAACTATAGGAAATCATAATTAACAACTCTATAGTGTGGACTATTGCATTACTGTAGTGTAGAATGTCTTTACTAACTGATGTCTAAATCTTATTAAGGGATTGAAATTCATTTTATGTCCATGAAAGAAGAGTGAAAATGAAAATCATTTCATTTGAGAACATGAAAGCAGATTCATCTCAAGAATGTTAACCCTTTAATTTTTGAAATTTCGAAATCATAAATATACACTATCTAATAAATAAACACTAGTTGCATAACTAGTGTTTATTTTGCTTCTACTAATATTAAAAATGAATTGTTATATTATTGTTTATTTTGAAGACCCCTGAGTATGCATGGTTCATGCTGAAGAAGGGATACGACTCCTGATAAAGCAATGCACACCACTCTCGATTTTTTAACACTTAAACATTCCCAAATTGTTAAATATAATTTTGATGATTTATGTTATATTCTATGTTTCATAAAAGTAAACACAAATATAAACTTATTTTTCCCCCATTGAAAAAAAGGAGTTCACACACACAACTGTGATTGGTTTTTTATATTCAGTTTCATCATTTTTCACCATTTTTCATCCTGAATTTTTATTGAAATAACTGTGTACTTGTAATAAAATACTGTAAAGAATATAGAAATATGGATTTTTTTATCTTATGAAACTGGTTTTTAAGGAGTTAAATTTGTTTATTTCAATTCTGTATGTTCTAGGTGTTCCTGTATGTGAGGAATAAGCATCAATGGCTAATATAGAAAACAAAGATCCCAAAAAAGGTACTTTTTTTCTGTTTTTTGGTTGCAAAACAAATATACTCTTGAATTTCAGAACATTTGCTGTCTGTTTTCAGTAAATTTTTATTTGTGTTTTAATACAATAAATTTCATCACAACAAAAAACAGAAATTCAAACACAACATTTATTACAATTCTTTTAAACATGTATTAAATTCATTAATTTTATTTTGTACTTGTATACATAATTGATTCAGCAGAAAACGTTTTCAATTTTTTTTAGTTTATTTATTGGTATAAGACTAAAAAGAAAATTAACCACAAATTAAATTTTTTTTTATTTATTCACTAGCTTTGCAGCTAAATTGTATTTTTGATCACATTTTAACTATATTATTCAGAATTTTATTTTTAATATATTTATCCAAAGTTGCATTTTAAATGCATTTTTAACATAATTTATTTTATTATATTTTGTGAACTATTATCACATTAAATCTTATGTATTTTTTTCTCAAAAATTTATGAAAATTTAATTTTTTAAAAAAATTCTGCAGTAGTAGTGAAAAATAATGTATATATCCATTGTTGATGTAAAATTATATGTAAATACTTTGTTTTATGCTACATGTCTTGTTTCCTTATTTTGTGATTTATCTTATCCCCCTTCTCCCTCCCCAAAGAGTAAGATTGGATCTTACACTCTAATAAACATTCATTTTCTAAAAAAGGTGTCATGTTATAAAGCATGTAAATATATCAAAATAATTTTAAGTAAGATATGGTTATGTATTTAGTACTTAATAGTAATTTATACTTATATATATTAAAATTGTTGTATCAGGTTATTGATAATTGCATGTTAAAATAAGTGTTTTTAAATTCAAACATAATTTAGAAATAAATATAGCATATTTGAAAATATACATTTGCAATTGGTGTGTTATGCTTACTAATACAAAGTGATATACACTTTTCTACTACTATAAAAATATGTAATTTTTAGCAAATAGCTATACTAAATCAGTACAGGAAATTATATTTAGTAATAATCACTTGTTTTGAATCTTATATTTAGCCTTATAATGTTAATAAGATAATTATAATCCAAAACAGACCTATAATAGCAGACATATGTCATCTATAATATAAAATATCAAAATAATTATTAGTATCTTTACTTTAGTTATGAATTTAATATTTGTCTTTATATTTTACAGACTTCAAGAAACGCATGGTAAAAGCCTTATTTAGTTACACTCCTGTAAATAGTGATGAGTTGACCTTAAAAATTAATGATGTTTTGGAAGTTATTGAAGAAACCGAAGAAGGATGGTGGAAAGGAATTCTCGAGGGAAATATTGGAATGTTTCCTTCTAATTTTGTAATTGAACTAGATGGTTATCCTGAAGAATTTAACAATAAATTAATGAATGAACTTAGTCCTTCAAAAAATATATCAAAAGCTAAGAATGTTAGTCAACAACAAGAAACTTTAAATAAGCATGGTAATGTATTCCATAATCAAGAGTTAATGCTAAGAATATATTTTATGCTTATTATATTATTTTTATTTATATTGCATTTCAAAATTGAAGTAAATTATCAAATAATAATGAATTATGAGGATGAAGGATAAATTTTTTTCAATACCTAGATTCTTTTTTGTGTGTGATATTTATATGTAGTTTGAAGTTTTTCTGCTCTGTATAATTGTTTATGGTATTTTTTTATTTAAATATTTTTTGTACCTAATTGTATTAAGTATATTCTTGAGTGAGAATTACTAGCCATAATGTACAAAAAAAGAAAAAATATTTTTTGTAGTGAACAAAACTGCACTAAAAATTCAATTAATATTAATCATATATTTATAATATTGCCTGTCTTATAATACATGGTTATTCATTCTTTCCTTCAATCCTTCAAGGGTTTCTAAGCAGTATAGTAAAAAAAAAAAACTTAAGATGAATATAGCAAAAAAGAACTTTTTTTTTAAAGAATAGGAAAACAATTCACACCTGTGCATACCTCACTGGTATTCTATGGTTACAGGGTGGTTTCATCAGTATGATAGTCCAGCTCCTGCAACACTCTACTCAACATGGTACTATCAATGGTATTGACAGCACATTATTTCATACAGTTCTGCTACATCATATGGCAAAGGGAGCATGAAAGTTTGATCTTATATTAAACACCCGTTTTCAGATAACACATGCTATCAACAATGTTGATTGTACCATACTGAGAGTAGAGTGTGGTGGGAACTGGATTGTTGCATTGATGTATCCCATGCAACCAAGCTTTCATACATAAAACTCCTGCAAGGTATGTACCTAAATCTTGAAGTGATTTTGTATTCTTTTAAATATTTTTTGCTGTATTTGTCTTAGTTCTTTTGTTATAGTGCTTCAAAACCCTGAGGGAATTATGAATAATCCTCTATAATTATAAATATTATAAAACAGCAATAGAATTTTTAATAAATGTTGCAAGATAATGTCACTTAAAAAAGCAAAACACTAATTGATAAATTAGAATGATGAATAACTATTTTTAAATCCAATACTGAACATAGTTGTGCTTGGAAGGCAGCTTACCATACAACATGCTGTATTTGTGCAGTTTTTTTCAAATTTTACAAAATTTCCATTGATTTTTATTTGTACTGTGACTTTTTATTGCTAGGAAAATATTATATATTTATAAATATGCAATGAGTATGGTTTTTTATTTTAAAATTATTAAGACTAATTTCTGTAAACAACATCAATACATCCTAACAGATATAATTTAAAGGTTTCATTTTAATTTTAGTTTATGATTGTTTTTTTGTTCAATTATTTCAATTATTTTTAAACTATATATTTGTTTCAGGTAATATTTTTAATTCAAAATAAACAAGATTCTAAACAAGGAGTAATGAATTCTACTAATGCTGATGCTGGTGATGGATCAAGCTCCTCAAAAACTGCTGCTGATCCATTACCTGAAAAAAAGGTAATTTTTTAATTTATTTGGTAATTTCTTTTTTAGAGTTCATATTGTCGAACAGTTAAATTTCTTTACTTTTACATAACAATTGATTTTACGTTCATGGGAAAAAATATTCTTTTAACAGTTGATTACTGCTAAAAAACCACCTGTTGATTCCGCTGCACCTAGACTTCCTCCTAAACCAGGTTAGCCTTCTTTCATTTAATTAGTATATTCTTAACATGTAATGCATCTTTAATCTGCATTTAACTGGAGTGTTAAAGAACTAATACCAATATGTGTGTTTTGATGTAATTTTTAGATTAACATATACATATGTATAAATTTCTTAAAAAAACTACTTGCACTTCAAAAAATGTCTTTGATATATTTTTAAAATAACTTTTCAAAATATTTACACACATTTTAAATTTTAAATGAGATGAATTAGTTAACATTACAAATAAAATTCTTTAAATTGATTTGATTTTTATTGATTGAAATGAATTTAATTTTATATTAGATATTTTGTGCTTTTCAAATCCTACTTAAAATTAATCTGTGTAAATCATAATATCCTTCATTGTCTGAAATTTATACTTTTTTCAAAAACATTTGTTTTGAGAAAAATTTAGCCAAAAAATTTACTTCAGTCTATCTGTGGGGGAGTGGTCCCTATGTGTTTTCTCTCAGGAAACCAGACTAGAATGTTCACAAAACTCCTTTATTTTCACACTCGGTTGCTCGGGGCGTATGTCGGAACACTTGCAATGGGCACCATAATCCCACTCTCTCGCTCGTCTGATCTCCCACACACACTCTGAAAACTCTTAATTCTCATTTCGCTTAATACACTTAATCACCGCCGCACGACGCCCACTACGCATGCTCGAACACTATCATAGACATTCATATTATATCTCTTGAAGTAAAACATCGCTAAACAAATATTCTTTAAAAGGAAAATTGCTTCCAAAAGTATAAAAATGAAAAATTGGCATTTTGATTTTGTTAAAAGTAAAATTTCAGAATTTAACTTGAGGCTCATTTATTCTGATTAAACTGCCATTTGTAAAAAGTTCATATTCAAAGGTCTTTGTCATGGAAATTAAAATTAAAATTGAAGTTTGATGTTAGGTTTTTAACTTTGCTTAAAATGCATTGGAAAATCTTCATATTTTGGTTTATGTCATATATCTGTGTATAAATATCCTAATTTATTTCACTTGAATTTATATTTATATCTTTTTGGCATTATTTTTCAGTGTGTACATTTGGTTGGATGTCTTTAATATTTTAATCTTAAATATATTTTTTTCTTTTAAAAAGAAAAAATTATGTGTATAAAAGAAATCAGTAAAACAAAATATTCTGTTTTCTGTGTGATTTCGTTTTAAATTCTAAATTTGAAATTTCTTCTAGTTCGTGAACAAGCTCAAGTAATTTTCCCTTATGAATCACAAAATGAAGATGAATTAAGTCTGAAGGAAGGAGATATTATTACTGTCCTATCAAAAGAAATTGAAGATAAGGGCTGGTGGAGAGGAGAGTTAAATAACAAAATTGGAGTTTTTCCAGACAATTTTGTAAAATTGATAAAAGCAGAGGAAGTAAGAGAATTTCCATAAATAAAATCAATGCAGATTTCAATTATTTATTAGATCTTTTTATCTATCATTAGTTTTACCTCTGAAACTAGTTTTATGTTTCTTATTCTTTTACATTTATTAAAAATTTTTCTTTTAATGAACCTTGCATTTGCATATTTTATTAATATCTGAGATTTGCAAAAAAAAATGTTTTTCGAAAATCCAAAAGTATTATCATTATTTAAAACCTTGAGATTCGGAATTGTATCAAATGGCAGAGATATAAAAGTTTTATTTTCAATTTTCTGTTAAGCTTTGTGTTTAAAAGTTTGTGAATGTGTGATGCATATGTAAAACTTAAGTATTATTTTGGATTTAGTAAAATTTTGTGAAAAAACTTTCTTGTAAGTTTTTAAAAAAATTCCCTGTTGATTTGAAAGATAACTGATTGTCTTCTTGGTATTTAAAGTTTGAATGTTAGTTAAAAGAAAATTTGCTGTTAATTTTATTTTTGATTAGGTATTATTTTGGATTTAGTAAAATTTTTTGTGAAAAAACTTTCTTGTAATTTTTTTTAAAAAACTCCCTGTTGATTTGAAAGATAACTGATTGTCTTCTTGGTATTTAAAGTTTGAATGTTAGTTAAAAGAATTTTTGCTGTTAATTTTATTTTTGATTTTAATTCTTTTAGCAGAAGAAACCAGAAAGGCCTGATAAACCTCCCGCTGTCATAGCTTCAAAAAACAGTTTAAAATCTGTTTCATCAGATAAAGGCACTTCAGAATCTTCTCCTAAATTAGAAAAGAAAGTGCTCAAGACACCACCTGCCAAGCCTCCTCCACCTGAAATTCATAAAAAGGGTTTGTTTTGATTTTTAATCTAATTTCTTAAATCAAAAAGTCCTGGCAAATAATCAATTTAATACTTTTAAAAAATAGCATGGTAAGTTTTCTTGTATATTTTGGTATTTGATTCAACATTATTTAATTCAAACATTATTTCCATTTTCTTATTTGATACCAATTAAAATCATTTGAAGGTTTTTGAAAATAAATGTCTAAGATCTTCTTGCAAATAACTTTAAATTATTTTAAAGTAATTACTTTTAAATACTATAAAAACGAAAATTAATTCAGATTATAAAGAAGTAATTTTTACAAAAGCTTATTTCATCTGTTTCAGTCATTGCCTAGTAAATGAAAAGCATAAATAAATTTAAGGTGCAATAAATTTAACTCTTAACTTAAATTTATCCAATAAGAATTCTTGTTCTGAAATAAAATTAGACATTATTTTGTTATAAGGACAAAAAAGATTTAAATTTTTTTTTTTTTTTATGCATTCAAATTTTCAGCTTTGTTCAATTTCTTCTATTAACTCGCACTCTCTCTATATTTATTTATTTATCTTGGTGGAATTTTCAATCGTTAATAAAATACACTTTAAAGTGCTCAGTTGAGCTGAAATTTTATATACATGATTGTTTTGGATGACAATACAGTAATTTAACTATAATTAATAAAAATTAATTTATTAAAACTAATTATTTAAAGAATTGCAAATACAGCCACATTGGCATCATTTTTGGCGACTTTTGTCAAAACTTGAAAATGTTTTTTTTTCTCACGTTTTAAAGCTTCAGTTGAATTGAAATTTTATAAATACGATTGTTTTGGATGACAACATGATATTAATATTTATATTAATTGTAACTATTTAATAAAAAGTAGCTAAAGTAAAATTTTTCTTTGTTGATCCAAGTAGGAATTGACTTAAATTTTTTATATATATATATTTTTTTTTTTTACTTATTTTTATTTCAATTTTGGATTTCACAAACTGTTTGTACTTTTTCTACCAGGTGGGCAAAAAGTCTGTATAAACTTTAAAAGTTTATAAAACCTGGAAAATTAAACAAAATAAAAAACGGCTTGCAGATTTAGTATTAATAAGTCATGGGATTTTTTTTAAGATGAAAAAAAAAAAAAAAAAAAAACTGGTACTGGTACAGATGGTGTACAGACTGAGTTGGAAGTATGCAAATGAGACAGGCAATTACAAATACTGATGCTCTTGATCCAGTTCTAATTCTCTGTTGCATGCCAACTAAATGAACAAGGATGCTGAGTAAGAAAGACTAAGCTTTGTTGGTGAAGCTGTTTTTCATGAACAAGGAATCAGGAGCTGTTGTATTACATACATTCCAACTTCAGAAAAATGTGAAGACTTGAAAAGGGCTTTCAACAGCGGTATGCGTCATAAAACTTGTTCAGCGATTTGAGGAAACTGGATTGCTCGAGGATTGTGTAAGAGCTGGTCGACCAAGTCTAAGAATCATTAGCAAACGTTGCAAGTTTACATGGCCTCCTCGGTCTCCAGATCTGACTCCAGTAGATTTTTGGCTGTGGGGATATTAAAATTCCCGGATGTATTAATCCTTTTCATCTAATCTGTCGAAATTGTAAGATGTTATTCACCAAGAGCTGTCATGTATACAGGCAGACATTCTGCACTCTGCCTTTGCTGGATTTGTGACACACCTGGAATGTGTCATTCCTTGTGGTGGTGGATATGTGAAACACATGCTGCTGTAATAAATGATTTGGTAATGTTATTTGCAAGTCTTTTCTTTCACTTATGTATGAAATGCCACCTATCAGTTGTTTTTCGAATTTTCTTTCTTTCTCGTATCCTAAAAAAATTCCTGTGACTTATCGATGGTAAACCTGCAAAACCATTTTTATTTTGTTTAATTTTCTGGGTTTTATAAATTTTTAAAGTTTTTACAGACTTTTTGACCACCCAGTATAATAAATTTACTATTATCTTTAAAAGGTTTTGAAATTGGAATTTCTCATTTTAATGTATCAAGACTCATTTTTGCATAAAACCAATATGTATTTGTGCATATTCACTTATATATATATATATATTAATTATTTTTAATAATAGAATTTTTTAATGCATTTTGATTGAAAAGAATCATTAAATAAGAACACTTTAAATGTACGCTTTATAGCACATATAATGTGTTCAGAATTCAAATTCTATATATGTGTATCTTTATATATTTTATTCCATTAAAAAATGTCATCAAGAGGTACAATTGTATGATAAATCAAATAGCTTTCTTTGCATTAATTACTAATTTCTTCCTCATTTTAAAAGATATTTATTTTGTTAATAAAAAATAGTTGTATCACTTGAATTTCAAATCTGAATTTAATTTAATGTTATTTTGAATTCTTGTAACTAATTTATTTGGACCACTTTACAGCAATTTGTTTGTATAAAATGTAGGCATTTTTTTTTCTGCCATCAATGCATATTTTTTACTATAATATTGTCATAACTCTTTTAATGCTTATTTGGATAGACTTTCATCCAAATGAATAAGTAATGTTTTTGCATCCTGTTGTATAAAGTTTAGTTTTAAAAAATATACCGAAGAAGATTTATTTAAATTAAAAGTTTTTGAAAGTTGACAATTAAGTTTTTAAAAATTTATATGTAATGATCAAATTTTTATGAAATTGAATTAATATCTTTAGAACCTGAAAGACCTCATCTGCCTTGTCCATCAAAAAAACCTCATCCATTGCAACCTGTTAAGAAGCCCACTCGGTCATCCTTGGGACCAAAACTTCCTCCATCTCCTGTCGTAAGTGCTGTAAGGAGCTCTGTCTCTGAGAATGGCTCTCCCATTCCAACTTCATTCCCTTCATCTTCAGAGAAGACCGAAGAAAGTCCTAAAGTTGAAAGTACTATTGATAAAGATGACAAGCATAAAAAAGGTTTAATTTTCATCATATTGTTGCTAAAAAATACCCCTCAGGGGGGCTCACCTTCTTTAGGTGAGTATGGGTGTCAAGATCCCGAGGTGTCCTAGTGATCTTTTCCTTTTTCCAAGGGGTTTACTGTCTTTGGTTAACACAGGTGCCACGACCCCAGGGTACCCTAGTGATCCATCTCTATTTACGACCCTCCATCTTGTCATTAAATTTTCCCTTTTCTTCTTTTCACGTCCAGACCACAGACAAGTATTATATATAGTATCTAGTTACAATTAGTTTTCTTCTAATGAGAAAACTTGCATTTTTTATTAACATATTTTGGTTTACATTTTGTATTGCGTTAATTTAGTTTCTTTTTCGTATATTTCTTTAAATACTTTGGTTATATTGTTTTATTTGTTTTCAACTAACACCATTGGTTAGCCAACCTGCATGTTTTCCGTGTGCGGCGTGCCGTAAAGGAGGAAAATGGTGTTCTAGGGATACCATTGCGTTCCCTTTGGCCCACGCTTCTCCCGTATCAAAGAGAATGGTGGCCTGGGGATACCTCTGTATTCCCTTTGGCCCATGCTTCACTGTGGATGGGTGGCAGGAGTGAGCCCACTCCTGTCAATCGGTTGGTGGTACCTCTCTTCGGTGTTCCTGAAGATGCACTGCTGTAGGGTTAGTGCTGCAGATAAGGGGTGTCGGGTTTACCCGTTGGGTGTACTCCAGGTAAGTGCAGTGCTTGGTTTTTGCCAGATGACCGGCACACTTGCCTCCCTTGTTTGACTCCGTGGTGGGTGGAGGCACACCAGAATGAAGTTTTGTTTCGCGTTTATAGATCCAATGCTGCTGTGCCCGGGTAAAGGCCTTGTTTTACCCAATTTAAATGTTCATGATATTTCAAGAAATTCCAGATACCTACTTAATTCTTGACCAAACAATAAGATGTTAAACAAATCACCATTTGCTATTCATAAAGCCCTTATCCGAATAGGCGGTGAACCGAAATCAGTTAAACGTTTGCGTTCCAGGGATCTGCTAATAGAAGCTACGTCAGCATTACAAACAAAGTCTTTTATTCTTGCGAAATCATTTCTTAATAACCCTATATCAATAAGTTCGCACAAAACTCTGAATTCCTGTCGTGGTGTTATTTCTGAACCTCACCTGTTGACCACTCCTGAAAGGGAAATCCTTGAGGGATTCTCCAATCAGGGTGTTATTCAGGTCAGAAGAATCGCAATTAAAAAAGACTCAACATTTATTCCAACTAAACATTTAATTTTAACTTTAAATAGCCCAAGTTTACCGACAACTATAAAAGCCGACTAACCTCAACTGTAAAATCCGTGCATACATTCCAAATCCTCTGTGCTGCTTTAAGTGCCAGAGGTTTGGTCACTCCCAAACCTCCTGCCATGGTCAATTAACATGCTCTAGATGTGCATCTGTTGGACATTCTTCCACGGATTGTACTCTGGAGCCGAAATGTGTTCATTGTAACCAGTCCCATCCATCAGATTCAAAATTATGCCCGAATTGGAAAATAGAAAAATGGATACAGGAAATAAAAACAAATAAAAATATTTCTTATCCAGAAGCACGTAAATTAATAGTCCCACAGTTATCTCAAACTTACGTTCTTGCTGCAAATTCTCTACTTTAAACAATTCTACCTGAACAGATAAAATATAACAAAAATAAAATGTCCCCCTTTAAAATTACTTGAACCACTTTCATCCATCCCTAAACCAAATACATCAATATCTACTCTTGTTATTTCCACATCATCCTCATCAACTCAAGCACAACTACTGCCTTCCACATCTTCAATAGCAGCTGCAATGTCACAGCCTCAGCCACCAACTCCTGTGTCTGATGCTGTGCCTTCCACAACCAATAATATTGTCACCCCTGAACCATCATCATAATATCCACTTCCCCATCAAACTCCAATGTTCAAATCCCAAAGAGTACAAAACAGAATTCAAAAAATAGAAGAAAACGCTCAAAAGTACAGAAACCAAAAATCGAAATAAAAATGGCTCCACATAAACCCAAAATGTTGGTACCTACAGAGTACACAACAGATGAGGAAGACATGATTATGTATGACGTGGAGGAGAATGAACTTGAACCAAATCCGTCAGATAAATACATCATGGGGCAATATTGGGGAAACAATCCTGACCAATATTTGCCTGTAACTCCAACTTGATTCAAAAAAAGTAGGAACTAATTTTTTTTTAAAACGTTGACTTCTCTAACTTTGTTTTAAATTCACATTTTTCATTTGTCTGTTTTTTAAAAAACTTGACTGACTTGGTGGGGATATCTCCCACCAAATTATGGTATTATTTATCATTTCAAAACATTTTTATATGATTTGATATTTTAACTTTTATTGAAACTATATGTTCAGTATTTTTTATATATTTTATTAAATGTTTTAAAATTTTCACATATGTTTGGCGCTTGATTTTAATTTGGAATTTAATTGCTTTTTAATACTCTAAAAAAACTGTGTTCATATCAGTAATTTAAATTTTTAATTGTTTTTAAAAATTTAAACAAATGTTTGGCACAATATGGTCAAAATCAGCTCTTGTGCCATAAAACCCCAAAATCACTCACTCACTCACTTGCTAAAAGAAAACTAGTCAATTATATTTTCTTTAATTTGTTTTCAGAGTTCAATATTAATGTACAAGGTTATTTTTGGTAAGGAACTCTTGTGATTCAATGATTCTCGGACAGTTTTGCCAAACTTTGCTGCAGAGCTAGATCTATGTTTTAACCCTTTAAATCACTTGTCACCTTTTTTACAACGAATATGCACTTGTATAAATACCTGACCTGCCTAAAAAAAACTAGATAATCAGGAGCTCACTTATGAGAAGCATCATAAATATTTGGGATTTATTTTAGATCCAAATGAACAGATCACCAGCATATTGAATATTATGTTTTGATTAGTAGTGAATTGGCACTTATCCAGAGGACAGCAGTGGTGTAACGTACACCCCCGCATCGCGGGGGGCAGGGTTCTAAGGGGCCCAAAGCCTGTCTGACGCAAGTGCCTACCCTTTGTAAAATTAAACGTGGGGGCCCCAAACCTGACTTTGCAGGGGGATCCAAATATTCTCCATTACACCACTGGAGGACAGAACCCTTAACCTATGGATCTAAAGCCAAGTAACATGACCATGAGTCAAAAGTGATCACCCTTGTCCGGAATCTGTTACTGGCTTATGTAGATATCGCTACAGTACTCCTCTACCAGTGAGTCGATGGATAGGCGAACAATCGATACATATTTGTTTTGGCGAGTTGTTGCTGCTACTAGTGAGTCTGATGACTTTGGTTGCTGCTCAAGTGAAACTGACGACTTTAATTGCTGCTTCAAAAGAGTCTGATGACTTGGGTTGGTGTGTCAAGTGGGTCTGATGACTTTGGTTGCTCTTCTTGTGGGTAGATGGCACCCCAACAGATCAGAAGGTTCTTGGCTCACAAGGGGAGGCTACGATGCATGGATCACCGATTCGATCCATTTTTAGTACACGTGTAGGGCATAACCAGGAGTACAACGTGTGCAAGTAGTAAGGTGCGCTTCTCAGCCATTTCCGAGAAATTAATTAATCGAAATTTGAGTTGCGTTCATATGCGTTTTACGTTAGCCAAAATTCAACGAGCGCGTAGCGTAGCGGTAAGAGCCCTGCTTCGTAAGCGCGGGATCGTTGGATTGAATCCCGCCGGTGAATTCGATTTTTTTTCTAATATTTCATATTTTTTACAAATTTAGGTGTCTTGAATAATATTTATTTTGGAATCAATTGTATAATTTATTTTTTTAACGGAAAAAAGGATTCTGAAAAAATCATATACAGGAGTGAACTTTTTTTTCAACCACATAATTTATGTTATCTGCATTGCAAATAAATAAATAATTATAATACAAATAACAAATTATTATACAAATAATAATATTAGTATAATAATTATTTATTCGTTTTATATTATTATACAAATAAATAATTATTATACAAGTTTATGTGTATTCTATTATATGTACACTTTTATACATAAAAGGCACTATTTTTTCCGTTCATTGCCGACTTCCTCATACCCTGTAAGCAGTGACTCATCTATGGGTATTCGTTGGGACGTATTCTGACCTGGCGAGGACAGCTGCACACAAACAAAAGATTTCGGTTAGCAAGAAAGTAAACGGGTCTTCCAGTAAACGTTCAAATCCACATTCGTTCGCTGGCTCTTGAGGTAGTAACATCGTAAAATTTTGAATAATTGTGAGATGTCTCATTTTACACGCGATAGTTATGTGCCGGGGCCTTCGAAGGCCGAAGAAAGTGATACTGATTCAAATTCCCAGACTAGTGAAGAGGCGAAAATACAGTTAAAAACGGTGCTAGTGTATTGTGAGCAGCTCCTTCTCGAAAATAATAAAATCGCGACGGAACCTTCTGCAGTGATTAAAGAAGAACATATGAAAATTGGAGAAAAATTGTACAGCACAATAATGGAAACACTGGCAGAAAATATAATTGTTATAGAAGACGATCTTATTTTGTTTGAAGAAGCCGATGAAGAAGGTCTGTTCGAAGAAGTCAAAGATTCTGGATTACAATCAGACGACGAGTACCATCCAGATGAAAAAAGATTGAAAATTGATACGGATGACATTCTGCTTGATTATAAAATAAAGGTGGTTAATTTGGCAAAAGAGCACCCAAAATGGAGCCTGAAAAATCTGCAAAAAAAGGGAGGTTCCCGTCTGAAGAGAATGGATCAGTTGAAAATATGGGAGGAACAAATTAGGAGAGGTGGATCCACGAAAGATAAATATACAACAATTGATAAATGGACTCATGATCGCTTTGTGGAAGCTCGTCAATCCAACCAGCAAGTCACGACGAGGAACTTGCAGCAATGGGCTCTAGCTGCTGCCAGCCAATTTCCGGATTTGTAATTTAAAGCTTCAGAGGCGTGGGTCAAGATCTTCAAACGAAAACACCGAATTCGACAAAGAAAAATAACGAAATTTGTGTCGGAGAGAGAAACCGCGACAATGGAGGAGACCCATGCTGCTGCAGAAAAGTTTCGTCTCCATACACGAGCCCTCATCCCGAACTACGACAAGGATTTTGTCCTCAACACCGACCAAACAGGTATTCGGGATTTTTTTTCTTTCATACCAAAGTAAAATATCATGTAGACAATGAAATACTTATATTTTACTCTTTTTGTCCAGGGTGCCAATACCAATCGACGTACAACCGAACCCTCGCAGAGCAAGGATCGAAGGTTGTGCTTGTTAAGCGGAAGAATATGAATAAGGTCACGCATTCGTATACCGCACAATATGTTATGACCCTATCCGGAAAACTACTTCCAACGGTTTCATCTGTCTGCAAGAGGCAAATGGAAACTTTGGACCGAGGGTGCAAAAAATCAGTCGACAGTATGCGAAAATACATACAAACGTTGCCATTACATCCTCAAAGTCTGGCAAGCTGACAACAGCATTGTACAAAGATTTTCTGATCGATGTGATGAAGCCATATGTGAAGGAAGAAAAATTTCTTTTCCTAATTGATTCTTGGGGAGGGCAAACAAACCTGGTTTTGTATGACGAAATTTTCACAGATGATAAGGGTATACCAACTTGCACCATGAAAGTAATACCATCAAAATGCACTCCATTAGTGCAGCCGTGTGATGTTTATTTTTACCGGCAAGTGAAGAACTTTATCAAGAGACTACAGAACTGTGCTTACATTATCGAACAGGATAGAGAAATATCTTCCAGAGAAGATTGTATCAAAATTCAGTCTCTCGTACACCATCAATTGTCGGCACCAATTTTCTGTTGCATGTTAAAATATGCGTGGTTTGCCGCCAAATTGTGCGATGACTGGACATCGTTCATGAACGTGAATGAAGTTTGCTTTCAGATAATGTGCTAAAAAATTCCTGCGAATGCAAAAATTCGGCATTTATCACTTGCGCATGATGCAGCAATAACTATTGTTTTCCCTGCTTCTATGACTGATATCATCCTACTTCATGCAGTAATTCGGCGCTCGAACAGCACGATAGTGAGTAGAAAATAGGGTAGAATAAATAGTTGTACAAAATACTGGGAATAAAAGTATTAATTCTTCAATCTCCTGTATATGATTTTTTCAGAATCCTTTTTTCCGTTAAAAAAATAAATTATACAATTGATTCCAAAATAAATATTATTCAAGACACCTAAATTTGTAAAAAATATGAAATATTAGAAAAAAAAATAAGAGTTCACCGGCGGGATTCGATCCAACGATCCCGCGCTTACGAAGCAGGGCTCTTACCGCTACGCTACGCGCTCGTTGAATTTTTGCTAACGTAAAACACATATGAATGCAACTCAAATTTCGATTAATTAATTTCTCGGAAACGGCTGAGAAGCGCACCTTACTACTTGCACCCATTGTACTCCTGGTTATGCCCTACACGTGTACTAAAGATGGATCGAATCGGTGATCCATGCATCGTAGCCTCCCCTTGTCAGCCAAAGTCACTAATGAAGTGCCACTTATCCGGAGAACAGAACCTTCAACCTATGGATCCCAAGCCGAGTAACATGACCACAAGACGAAAGGGATCACCCTTGTCCAGAGGCTGTTACTGGTTTATGTAGATACCACTACAGCAGTAAGTGTCTCAACATTCTTAAATATAGGCTGTTACTGGTTTATGTAGATACCACTACAGTAGTAAGTGTCTTAACATTCTTAAATATATTGCTGGTAGAGATTGGAGAGTTGATGCAATTGCTTCTTGTTTAGTGTGTCTGATTCTCAAGTATGGCTTTTCAATTTATTGTTGTATCTGGTATCCCAACTTGAAAAAATTAGAGCAAATTAAATCGAGTGTTGCCCATATCATTACTGGGTTGAAAATTGTTTTTTTTTAAACAGGTTTGTAACCTTTTCAATATTGAAAACAGGCCAGAGTGGTTAAATACTGTAATAAACTGTCTAGTTTCAATCACTATAATAAAACTTCTATGTAAGGAGATAGAGCTGAAGACACTGACAAAGATTTAAAAAAGCAGCTCCTTCATTCAAGTAGAGTTCCAGTACTTATTGGTAAGATGTAGAACCTTACCAACTGTTACGTTGCATGAGCCCTTGCGTGAGAAGTATTTTCAGGATCCACACACACACACTTTTGCATTGGAAGTCAATAACAACTTCCCTAATAAAATCATTAAGATTTATACTGATTGCAGTAAAATATCTCAACAAACAGATATGGTTATTTATATTGATACTTTCCTCACCCCCAGGAAAAATTGATTCTTAAAAAATGTAACCTATACTTATGCTCGGTTTTCGCAAGTGATTTAATTGTGATTGTTTGGGACTTAAGGCTATCCTAACCAAAAAGAATCATGGAGATCTTTAAATTCTTTTCAATAGCAATAGCTTGCTCTAGCATCTTGACGATTGGTTCCTTGTTAGCAACTAAATCAGTCTTTATCCTACACTTGCTGAAACTTGTATTACTGCATCATAATATCTATTTTCAGTGGATCTCTTACAGCAATGAAATGGCAGACAAACTTGCATAGTCAAAACTTGCAAAATTCCAACTCCTTCCTTATCCATCTTTTCCTTTCTGGAATTATACTAGCTAAAAAACTGCAAAATATAGCGGATTGGAGAATGCCTCCCCTTCACTCATTAAATATGTGGGTAATAGATCAGGTCTAGCTCTCTAGCCCATTCCTAACTGCATTCTCATAATTTGCCAATGATCAAATCTAGTGCCTCTTGTTCTTTGTGGACATCAAGATCTTTGTCAAGTATTTCAGGTTTACCAGACTTCTACTGAGAATATCTTAAGTGTTGTAGTTAAGAGTCAACAGTCTTATGGATCTTGTGTAAATTCTTCAGTCTCCTGAGGATTAAAAATAAGTTCATTTTTGTATCAATGCAGTTTTTATGTAAATTCTTTTTGTTAATATATAAAATTTCCTGAATTTTTAAAAATATTTAATGGTGTTTACCATAAAATTGTATTGAATAGTCTTGCTTAAAATGAACATTTTATACACATTTCAATTCCTTTGCTTTGCTTGTAAACTTGATAGTGCTTTTCTGTTAAAATATTCTTTGTTTTAAAATTTCTTTCTTTTTGATGTGTAACATCTTCTCAATTGCTGAATTTTGTAGGAGTGATTTCGTCAAAAGGGACAGAAGTGGGTAACAGGAAGTGATGTAAGCGCAAGCTATTTAATTTGACCAATGAGGGTGTGTGATGGTGTCTTTGTTACCCTTGTATCAGGTCCAACTCTAGTGGTTATTTTTTATATATATATTGTTAAAGTTAGCATTTCAAAAGATTCGAATTCTTATTTAGGATAAGCTTGCGATCCTTACACTCAATTGTCAAAGTCTCAGGACTCGTTGTGTAAGAAATCTGAGGTTAATTTGTATGTGTAAACTATATTAATAATTATATTTACTGTTAAGCATCTGAAAAAGTTCAACATTCTTAAGAATATATTAGTAAGTAATATGGAATTATTCAAATAAATATTTTAGTGCGTATCTTTTTCATACTTTGAGGTTAATTTCTGTTGCTGTCAATAGCAAACAGAACTCACATGGACATAATTTATTGTCAAACAAGTCAACTGGGTATTGCTAGTCAAGATATTGGGGACATATGTTCGGCAGAATGCACATTTGAAAATGGAAAAACAGTGATTTCGGTGGCCGTATACATTTCTCCCAATCAAACGATTCAAAAAATTAAAGATTTCCTGCATTTTGTACTTTTACCATATATTGAAGATGGTTCTGCTCTTTTAAAAACAAACTATCACTCGCTTCCCATGATTTTGAGTGGTGATTGCAACGTGAACTTAAGTTTGACAGAAGTTGAGATGCCCATAGCTTTTTTGACTGATGAACTGAAGCTCGAAATGAATACAAATCAAAATATTTCGACAACTAATTGTGGTCCTGTTATTGACACTGTTTTTCAACGGTTTTGAAATACTTGCAAACCACAAGTATATGTGTCATATCATAAGTCTATTGTATCCACTCTTCCCCAAATTGAACAAGAATAAATATTTTTACTAAAAAATTGCATTACTCCTAAATAAAATTTTCATTAAAGATATAATTATTCGATAGAAAATTATTTCCAAACATACTTGATTCAAAACTCAATTCAATCACACTCAAAATCATGGGAAGCGAGTGATAGTTTGTTTTTAAAAGAGCAGAACCATCTTTGGTGTATGCTAAAAGTACAAAAAGCAGGAAATCTTTAATTTTTTGAACCGTTTGATTCGGAAAAATGTATATGGTCCCCAAAATCCCTGTTTGCCCATTTTCAAGTCTATTGTATCCACTCTTCCCCAAATTGAACAACAATAAATATTTTTGATAAAAAATTTTCATTGAAGACATAATTATTAGATAGAAAATTATTTCCAATCATACTTGATTCATTTTTTTTCAGGATTTAAGTTACTATTGTGCGTATTTACCATGATAACATGTCAGATGTTACACATCATATGCGACTACTGTAAAGCTCGTTTCTTTTCTTCTTTTTTTTTTTATGAATTTTTTTAACACATGAAATGGACAAACATATTTTAATTTAAATGTCCATTTCAAGCAAAATTTGTAAATGAGTTTTTCTGCTCCATCTCAGTAAACTATATTTTTGGAAGTAAAAGAAGGAAAGTTATCTTTTGCCCTCCCCTTTTTTTTCTCTGTTGTTAAGTATCCTTTGTGATTAGACAGACTGTATTCCAGAATTTCTACATTGATGAATTTATTGATTATTAGTACATTTCTATCATTACTTTTGATATTAAAAATGTTAATTTGCGTTTGTTTCTTAAAAATTTGTGTCTAGGGTTTGAAGGGTGTTATAACTCTACAAAAATAATTGATTCTTATTTTTATAATTTTAATTTTTTGAGAATACACTTCCTTTGCATATTTCTATTGGATAAACTAATTATGAATGCTCCTTTCAGAAGAAATGGAATTTGACTTAATAGAACCTACCAGTAAGAAACTTGTACACTTGACTGCCAATCGAGCCAAAGCTCCTAACAGAAGGCCCCCATCTTTCATTTTCCTGAAAGAAAATGTGAGTATTGAACTGTTTATCACAAAATACACCTGTCTCACTGAATATATATGTGTGTGTGTAATGCATTGTTGAGATGGTATTCATGTTGTGAATTGTAGTCATGGCAGTTAAAAAGCTCCTTGATAGTAATCACATCATTGTTTATATAATTTTAAGACCAGGAGATTTCTTTTGAGCATGCTCTTTGCTCAAGTTAAAAAAATACAAGTGAGGAAATTATTCAATGTAATATAAAAATTTTATTAAATGTTCAAATGAAGGGAAATATAAGATCTTTTTAGAAACTACATTATTGTTTTAGTTTAGGGAAAGCTTCAACTGCTTAGTAAAGCACATGTAAACTGTTATGATATTCTTTTATTAGGAATCCTGAATAAATCAATCAAAAATTCAAGGTCTAATACTTTTAATGAAAAATCACTAATAAATCTGTCAAGATATAGATTTTAATCCTTTAATGCGAGATGAAATGAGATGTGTTTCTAAGTACGATATTCAGAATTATGATATAGAGAAAAATATGTACCATTAGTAAATATTAACTCTAAACTTAAGTAAATATTAATGGTTTAATAGTAAAAAGAACCCTACAATTCAGAAGGAGATAAAATTTTAAAAATTAGGATCTGGAACAAAACACCTATGGGGAAAAAAAATAAATCAATGGAATTAGCTGTCACAGACGTAGGGTTATGGTGTAATTAGGATTTAAGGATGTTGTGTAATAGGTATAGGATTAAGTGTGCTTTGTAAAATCGTAATATCTTCTTTCAACAGAAAATTTATACTGAATAGTAAAAAAAAAAAAAAGTAATAAATGAACAAAAACCAAAAATAAATATCCTAATAGATACATAGAAAAATTTGAAAATAAATTATATAAATGGAAATAGTAGCATATAAAAATCAGTTAAAAAAGAGCAATCAGAAATTCAAAAAATGCGCTTAAAATGTCCATAAAGTAAAATTTTAAAAAAATGAAATATAGTAGCAAATGAAGGATGTTTGTGAACTGGAAATTGGAAAGAGTATTAACAGGCTCCTCTCTATAGTTGTGGTGCCATCTGTATAAAAGGTCTGAGACTTTTTAAAATATTCAAATAGAATTTTGAAAGAAAAAGAGAAATTGGAAAAATTGAAAGTGAAAATATATTATGAAAAGAGTATAAAAAATATAATTGATATTTACGTTATTTTATTAAATTATGTTTGCTGTATAATGCATAATTTATGCATAGTTAATGTATAATTATATTTTAAGTAGTAATTATAAATTTTTTTGTAATTGTAAATTTTTTCTGTATGATTAGTAACTAGATTATTATTTCTTTGTAAGTAATTAAATATAATGTTTCTATATAAATTCAGATGTAATATTGTGATTCCAAAAGGCACTATAATAATGTTAAAGTTAGAGGCTTTTCTTTTTTTTCATAAATATTACATTTTAATACATGATGATCAATATTTCATTATAAATCCTAGAAATTTGCTTTTTATTTATGTCATAATTGGTTTTTATTAAATATACACATGCACACACACACATGCAATTGGAAAGAATTCTAACTTTAACCACAGTTTTATTCTTCATTTACATTAGGATCCAAATATTATTTTAGAGATTGCACAGTTTTAATTTTTAAAAAAAAACATGAGTGTTATATTATTACATTTAGCTTAATTGTATTTGTTTTGTAGATTGTGTCATGTACTGGAAGGATCTCTGAAGCAATCACTAGTAGTGACTATGGGTGGCCAACCACCTGCGACCTTCGATATTCAATACAATTGTACAAAATGTGAATATTTTGTCTTAAGTATAGAGTTTTGTAACAAATAAATCCCATAAATGTTTGTAGTGGGTCGAAATCTAATATAAAATCATACATTTTTATGTGCAGCCTTCAGGGTAATGTTTTTCCCGAAGTGACTTGCAAGGGCATTTGGGTTGGCCACCCCTGTTATAGATATTAAATTTCTAAAATAGTTTTTTTTGTGGGGAGGGGAGGCAGAGTTGCTTAGACCTATTTTGCACTTTTAGATAGATCATTATTTTGAAATACCTTGTTTCAAACTGTCATTTAATTTTTTATGAAAAATGCTTAATGTCAGCATTTACTTGTTTTGAAGTTTGCTTTTTTTTAATCATAAAATAAATTGGGAAGTTCCAGAAATTTAAATTTGAGGGTTTTGTTTGTTAACTCAATAGTATGGTTTCTTGCTAAGTATTTATTATAATGAAATTTATAATTTAATAGGAAAGGGATCATGTAAGTCATACGACTGATAGCAGGAGACTCAGTGAACCTTTGCTTGCTGAGTTTAATGCATTATTGCCTTTGAATGAATCACAAAAGGTATGTATTTACATTTGTGTTTAAAGTCAACAATAAAAAAACAATTTTTTTTATAAAAAATTCTTAAAAGATCTTTTTGTGACTCTTAGTATTCATTACTCATATATGATTACTCATACTGTTGTATGAAATCTTGATGATTTCAGAAGAGTGCTATATCTGCTTCTAATGTGGAAATTAAACCTAAAGTTCCACCTTCGAGACCATCACCTCCAATTGCAAAAAGTAACAGCTTGACCAAACAAGGTATGAACTATAAATTTTTTGTATTATTAAATATAACTTGAATATTGCTATCATATATATGAGAAGATATGATTGTATTCATTATTTTTATGAGTCGATATTTATTATATTATCAAACTATGAACTTCTTTGTAATCTCTTTTTAAAAATTTAGGCTGTAAAATTCTTTCCTTCAAGAAAGCCTAATATTAATATTGAATAAACTTATCACTTCGATTGTATAAATAGCACACATTATAAAATTTGATGTATGTAAATGAATATGAAGCCCAGTGGCTGAGTGGTTAGTGCATCGTGCTTCCAAACCCCAGGCTGGCAAGGTTGACTCAGCCTTTCCTCTCTTCAGTGGGTCGATAAAATGAGTACCAAGCGTGCTTCGGAAACTTAACACTGGGGTTTCGTGTCAGACTGACCACCTGACAGGAACAACTACTCATGCACCCCAGGGCCCAAGGTCACGTATACTGAGTTGGGCACAGTAGGCCTTGGCCTTCATGGGCTGTCGCACCACTGAGTTAAGTTTTAAGTTGAATTGAAAATTTAAACAAAGATTCTGAGTTTTTTGCTTGTTTTTGATAATTTATTTTATTTTTCTGAGGAAGAAGGGGGAAAATATATGGAAGCAGTAAATGATACATTATCAATATCATTTTCTTTCAATATTTGAAATTGAAGCCTTGTGTCTGATTTGCTAACTATGTATGTTTAAATGAGTTCAAAAATTTCCTTTAATTTCCAGTGTTATTAATTTTATCTTTTTGTCATTAAATTTGTTTGTCATGTATAATGAGAAATTTTGTATTTAAATATAAAAACCACATTAAAACTATCTCTTCAATTTCAGACACAGTAATCATTAGTAAAAAAGAAATTCGGAGAGAAGACTCTGTAGTTAAACCTCAAGATAGTGGGAAAAAAGATTCAATTCCAGACAAAGTACCTGTTTTGACAAAAGAAATTCTCCATCCGAATAAAATTCCAGAATTGCCTTCTCAAATTGATTCAAAATCATCCTTTTTTAAAGTACAATCAAGTGTAGCTACAGTTAATCCAGAACTACCTTCACAATTAGCTCCAAAAGTTTCTTCTGTTAAAATTCCACCAAGTATTGCTGCAAAAACATCAACAATTACATCACCAGCCATTCCTTCTAATGCACCTTCAGAGGATATTTCTGCTGCACCACTTAAAAGTGCTCATCACATTGTCACAAAGCCACCTGCTACCTTGCCTTCAGAAATGTCTTCAAATGGAGCTATTTCATTAGAAACTCAGGTTCTTGATATAAAGGAAGATTTGAAAGTGGTGAGGAATAATATGGTTAGCAAAAATGATTACAATGCATTATTAAAGCAGGTTAGTTTCATTCAAGTATTGCATTTTTAAAAATATTTTTTTTACATTAAAACCATTTTTATATTTTTATTTTATCAAATTTTCTTGATGTACTATTCCCCCTCCCCATCAAAATTGACCTCTATTCTTGAATTCTGCATGCATTATCAGGGGTATCAAATTGTTTTAAAACTGTCCTACTGTGTGGCATGCTGAA